>WBMW01001028.1:447447-556692 GCA_013396635.1 Penelope pileata | reverse complement strand
CACGCCCCCGGGCCGGGGGGGTAACAGCGGTTAACGGCCTTAAACTGAACTCGGGGGGGGTGGCGGGAGGGAGCGCTTCGCTCAGAGCGCGGTGAGGCCTTGGCCCTGAGGAAGGCCCGCGGTGCCCCGTCCCCGTGGGGGGCGTTGAGGGCTGGGCTGGATGGGCCCGGGCAGCGCGGTGCGGTGGGTGGGGCTGGGGGCTGCGGTTGTGGCGGTTCCTCCGCGTGGGTTTTTCCCTCGTGCGGAGCGCTCAGCGGTTCGGCCCGAGCCCCTTTTTAGGGCGAAACTTCTCCGCGTGCCGCTGGAAGTCGGCTTTGCTCTCCAGCGGGTCTGCCGTGTGGCACCGACGCTCAGCTTTATTTTTAATTTCCGTGGAGCAGAAGGGACGTTTATGTCATCGTTCCCTCCTGTGTTGGCGAGGCAGTGAGCGGCGAGGGGAGAATTCCAGCTCCCCCCCAGCCTTGAGGGTGTTTCCTCTCGTTCTCTTCTGGGCCATCTCTCCCCTACACGTTGCTTACAGCCCTGCCTTGGCTGCTCAGTGAGCACACCCTGAGCACTCAGGGGTAGTGCAGGAAGCTGGAAGTTCCACAGCAAGCATTGTGCCCTTGGGGTTGCTCATATGGCGAGAAGAAAACGGCCCTCTCTGAGCTGTCCTGAGCACAGTTCCCTTTTTGCGGGCTGGGGCGGGAGGAGCAGAACCCACACGGCCTGCACAGCCCAGGGGCTGCGTGCACGGGGGGAGTGGAGCGCAGCCGAGCCCGGGTGACAGCTGTGCCCCTGCGGTGCGGGGCCGGGGCGGTGGGTGGGCAGTGGCCCCAGGGCAGGGCCTGCCCTGGTGGGCAGCCACGCGGTTACAGCTGGATCCTCCACGAGCTGCCTCCTGGCTGAACAGTGCAAGTGGAGCGGTGGCGTGCCGGGTTTTGTGTCTGGTATGTTTTGAGGCATTCCACGATTTGCTTGTGATAGCACTTCTGTAGACCTGTACACCTTTTTGTTTTATTTCTTGTAGCCTGTGACCATTACCTGTGGAAGTAGAAGGCTCAGAGCCCGTGCCCCTCTGGCTCTTAAGAGTAATAAGAGTGGAACTGAGATCAATGAAATGCTGTCTCATTCCTTGGAAAGCAATACAGAACCTTGCCACAAAAGCAGGGCAGCAGAGAACAATGTGTGGAACGCTATCCAGCTTTAACTAAGCTCCTGCCTCACAAGAACAATTAAAATGATTTCTTACCCATTTCAAACCAAAAAGATGCAAAGTTACCTTCAGCCGCGTGTGCCTGTTTGTTTGTGCAGCCCAAAGGCAGTGGAGATGGAGAGCTGTAGGGCCGTGTGGAGCCGCCTGCTCTCTGAGTTTTGGAAAGCTGTAATGGCTCGTGTATCAAAGTTGCATTTGAGAGACTTTGCAGCCATAGAGGGGCTGTGTGGGGATTGCGCTGTGCCTGGAGACCTGGCTACGGCGCACCGTGGGGAGCGGCTGTCGGTGTAACTGTGCGTTTGTCAGAGTCAAGTAAACGCTGTTTTTTTCCCCTTTCATGTTTTAATTCTCCTCCAGGGAAAATACCTCTTCAGGCTCCTTTATGCACTGCAGTGGCCTGTGTTAGAGATTACATGCGTATAACAAAATCTGACAAAACTATACCTGGCTGATATGGCCGTCCTGGTGTAAATTTTCCCCAGAAATCTTCAGTTTATCATTTGCGTGGATGTGTGTGTTTGTGTCGGGAGTTATTTTGGGGATGTGGCTGCAGGATGTCCTCGGGGTGTTCTGCTGTTCCCTGGAGAGTTGTATGTCTGATTCATAGATTTCTTCAAGAAAAAACAAAGTATCTTAGGTGTTCGTTTCGCTTTGGAAAATCAGCCTGAGTTGGTGTCAGTGCAAAACATGAGAAAGACCGCATGAGAAGAACAAGCACAGAAAACTGCTAAAACTGTGAGGGAACTAAAATAGTGTAGGAAGTTGTAAGCTCGTTCCCTTGGCTTCTCTCTGTAATACTGCTCTATGAATAAAACTTCTGATGATGCAAATAGGGACATGAGAAATACATCGCTCCCTTGTGCAAACTGGGATTCCAGCTGTTTGCCCACGTGAATGCGTTGTCCGTGTGCTTAGGCTGGCTGGAGGGAGGAGAGGCAGGAAGCTGCTGCTGTGCTGCTCCAACACGTGCTCCGTGTGGGGCTGAGACCCTTGGGGTTGGTTTTACTTTGCTGATTTTGCTGTGCGTTGGCTGTAGGCTGAGCACAGGTTCTGTGGATTAGCTGCAGTGCTGTACCTTAGACCTGCGCCGTGGCTTGTGTTTGTCTGCATTACTATCACTGTGTGCTACAATGTTTGGTCCCTGTGTTCGGCATAAAGAGAAGAAAAAGAGCTCTGCTGGGCCTTACCCAGGGAGAAGAGACAGAAGAAAAAGACGACTCCTGGAGAAGCTGTAGAGAGAAAATCCTGTCCAGCATGCAGCTAGGCAAAAGTTCTGAATGGTGCACTTGCTGCTTACGGATCGCCTGCTTTAAGCTGATATTGGTAGCAGAAACCTGTTGGACTTGGTTCAGAAATGGCCAGTAGATATTATTTCAACCTGGAAAGTCTACTTTTAAAGCTAAGCTGCTTCATGAAAGCTGGTTCATTGGCACAGGTCAGTGGGTATAACGTGTAGACACTGTTATAGAACTATAAGCCTGCTTTCTGCCAATGTCCTTGGAGGAGGGCTGTGTTCCAGTGCTGGCTGTTTGCTTACTGACTAGACATGGTGATGGGCAGACTTGAAACACAGAGTAAATGAGTAAGCCCCATACCAACATTAACACTGGATTGAGCAATGTGATTTAAGGGACAAGGAAGGCGTCTCAAAAAAGAACTTGAATCTTTAAGAAAATACATCATTTTGAGGGTTATTTCTGTCAAGTCAGTAGCTAAACTCAGAGCCTTCTGGTGGCATTTTGCTTGTGCCTTAGTAATTCAGAGGGCCACATGATGCAATTAAATAGTTTGTGTGAGCTTCTGATTAGGTAAGAGCGCTGAAGGATTCAAAGTGCGAGGCAGCCAGTGCAACGGCTGTTCAGTTCCACCAGTAACGAAAAACATTTTGAAAACCTTTGCTTCTCTAGTCTTCCTTAAACTGAGTAGGCAAACAGGTAGGTTTGTTTCCAAAATGGCAAAAAAAAAGCGGAAGGGATGTCATCACTGCATAAACCCACTGAAACCAAGTGTTGGAGCAGTTCCCTGGGCACCGTTACCTGCAGCAGCGTTCGGGGCTGTCGGGCGCACCGCGTGGCCTTGTGCCCACCTGCTCGTGCTGTGGTGTTCAGCCTTTGGAAGTCTTTGTCAAGTCTTTGTCTCTTAAAACCTAAACAGAAATGAAAGATGAGAGAGTTGAGAGGGATCTCTCCATTAGCTTTGGTCAGGAGAGATCAGGAGCGTGGCTGTTAGTGTATACTTCAGTGAAAGGCTGAATTCAGTGCCTGCACTGTTCTCTGTTCGATATGCCCCTACAGCACTAAATTTATTTGGGGCATTGCTAATATATTTAAGGATACAGTGAAGCTCTCCTGTGTTTATTTGGTTATTCAGTAGGCAGGACGCAGACCAGTAACTGTTTTGAAGACAAGAGTAATTAACTTTGTATGTGCAGGGACCTCCTGGGACAATTAAAATAGGGAGATGATGAAAAGCTTGTCCTTTTCTGGGGAGAGATGTAGAGCACTGTTACTGGGTCAGCACAAGGAGGACTTTGTTCAGTGCAGAGATGTAAGGTTTCCTGATCTGGGAAATAATATTTGGGAGTACGGATATCTGAAAAATGTACAGGTGAGATAGGTACTTGGAATTTAATAAATTAAAGCGTGGAACGAATGACTGCAGTCATTGCAGATAGAGTGTTGTCTCCTGCTTTCTTTTTTGCTTGGGAAGCCTGTGCAGCAGGATTGAGCCATTCCTGAGGAAATCTCTTAGTGGTCAAGTTAGTAAACGCGTCTGATGGCACCTTCTTTTCATTGGGTCCTTTCTGCCTTACAAATGACGAAATTGTGTCTGCTGGGCGGCACCTGAAGGCAGCTCTGTGCTGCGAGGGGCCTGCGGCCTGGTGGCAGCGCTCAGAGCAGCTCCTGGGCACCTGCTGCTGGCAGGTGGAGGGCATCTGGTTACGGGGGAGCAAAATGAGTTTGTTACGCCTCTGACCTGCTGCCTGACTGCAGGTAAAGACTTGATCTGTCTTAATTTTCCCTGCCTTTTGCTGCTAAGCTTGTATGGTTTTGTTAGGCCGAGGCTCCTTTGGGTGGAACAGAGCATGTTTGGTTTGGCTGGGGGTGAACCCAGCTGGTGCCACGGGTGCTCACTGCCCTTTTTGAGGGGCAGGAGGCACGTTTCTGTCCTGCAGCCTTACCAAATGCTGGGGAGAGTTTTCTGCAAAGAGTTGAGAAGTGAAGGATGCCTTGTGGCCCTGAGCAATATTAGAAACGTTGTTATACGGTGGTTGTGCATGGTGTTTTGTCTGGAACCTAAAACAACACCATCTTCACGTAACACATGCCAGCTCCTGTTTACAGATACCTTTAAAAAAGAATGATGATCACCTTTTTTTTCTGGCATGATAGGTGTTGCATCTTGTTCCTTAGCATATACAATTTTTCTTAAGCTGCTCCTGTGATATATATCAATTTTGTTAATGTGAAAGAAAACTCCTTCCACCTTTTTGGTGTCCTTATTTTTTCATCCCCTCTCTTGATGATTTCCTCCATCAGAAGCACAAGTTTCATGTTTCCTCTCATTTTCTCACCTCTTTACTTTCTTTGCGACCCTGTCTCTTAGAAGACAGTCTTTGATTTTAGGTGGTGTCTTTTTCTTCTTCCCCCAGATGGATGACAAAGAATATGACATATATAGATGAAAGTTTATCGGAGAACATGAATCTTAATCCCCCTTTTTAAATTTTTTGTAGGGAAGGCTTTCAGGTGCTTTCTTCCGTCTTGTTAACCTCTGCTTGAAACAAGTATTTAATAGCAGAGGTCATTCATTTTATTTCTGTCAGATGCAAGAAGTCCTAATGTAGAAAATAGAACCTAGATAGCTTCAGTCTAAAAGTCATTTTTAACTGAATGCCGTTATCTGTCTGGCAGTTCCTGGCATGCTGTTGTTTATTCTGTGCAAGTAAAGACATCACATCCAGGCTGGGTGTTTTTTAGGAAATAATACAATTTACTCTTGTTCAACCACGGCAATTAGTCTCAAGGTGGTAATCACTTATTTTTTTAATATCAGAACTTTTGAATCTATTACGTATTTTTTCTATTAGGTTAAAAGACTTGGGAAACTGCTAGGTGCTGATTTTTGGGCTGTATACATGGAGAGAACATTTTGAAGAGCAGATGCTTAAGTTTCACTCGTATAAACTTAAAACAATGCAGTCATTAGCAGTTCAGTAATTGAACAAATACGTATAAAATGTCTTGCAGTAAAGTAACCTGAAGTTTATTTCAGGTTTTGTAATATCTCTAAAAAGTGATACGAACCAGAGGAACCCTTTAGAAGAACCTTAATCTAAGTCTTTAAAGCTGACTGACTGTTTTTGTCCTCCACCATAAGCAAAAGTTTAGTAAATGGCATTTATTTGTTAGTACATATTATCTATTTAGGGCATTGTCAGCACTTTCATTTACGCAGTTCCAGCTGTCAGTTTGGATGTGTTAGCATTTGATGTAGCATGCCCTATGTTTGCCTGCTCACCTAGTTCTTCTCGAAGGTGGTGGCAGCGATAACAATTGTTGTTTCCTTTCAACAGCTGCGTGTTCAGAGGCATCTGTGCATGAGGAGAAGTTTGTTCTATGGCCTCGGAGCTGGGCGCCAGGGAGGATGGCAGCTGCTCAGAGCTGGCAAAACCCCTTTATCTGCAATATCTGGAGAAAGCTCTGCAGTTGGATCAGTTTTTACGACAGACGTCTGCCATCTTTAACAGGAGTATATCCAGGTACTAGAACTTTTTCCACTGGCAATACCAAGGAAAGGCAGGCATTTTTATAATATTGTTCCCAGGCAACACCATAGCAGGGATTTAGTAGTGACTTGTTCATTATAAAGCCTTCTCTTTTAAAGAATTTGCACTATACTCCTTACCTCACATTGATAATTAAGCATATTGCCTGCCCAGGTACAAATTAGCAGGATGTTTTAGAGCTCTTTGTCATATTTGCATGGCCAATATGACTTTATTTGTCTGCAAGAAGTAGAATGAATAACCATTAAGTTGATGTTTCGGGGAGCTGTTACGTAGCCGTAAGTGCAATGCAAGCAGTGTTGTTAGAAGCAGCATTTATACGATAGTAAGTTGTGCCATTGAGAAGTGAATCATCAAGGCACATTTCATCCCAAAACAATTTACGTTTAATTTCATCAGTGTTTTGGAATTGTAGACTTACAGAACTGAGAAGCGTGTACATGTTAGATAACAGATGAATTACAGGCCAATAATAAGATCCACACAAGGAATAGAGGAAAATATGCTTTGTAACATTCACATGTACAGTAGTGCTGAGAATGACAATATGGCACTTTGATTTGACTCAGTGCTTAGTTTCCTGGTTAGTTCATGCTTCTACTATTAACTACCTAGTTAGAGACTGAGAATGCAGGTTGATAGCATAACCAGACTGCTCTGATCATTAACCCCTGCTGAGGGCTTTACGCTAAATTATTAACAGCAATTTTTCTAACATGTAGAATTACAGCTGAGGGGTACCTCAGTTCTCAAACCTTGAGGCAAATGGTCACATGCAAGAAAAGTTGCACAGGCATCACCTCTTCTGAATATTTGCCTTTTGTTGTCAGCATATTATGTATCTTCTTGCAGTGATGAAAGTGAGGATGGATTGGATGACAATCCTTTGCTGCCTCAATCTGGGGATTCCTTGATGCAAGTTAAGGAAGAGCCTCCAAATGCATTGCTTGGTGAATCGTCTGGAGTAGGGAGCTCTGGAATGCTGAACACACATTCCCTGAATGGAGTACTGCAGCCAGGTAGTCATCCACTAAGTTGAATCTCTGCTTACTTTGGGGTGAGCTGGGAAAAGCATTATTTCTGAAGGAATTTGTTTTTACTTTTTTTCTATACAGAGCCAAAATCTGAAAAAGGGAGCTTGTATAACTTTTCTAAACTGAAGAAAAGCAGAAAGTGGCTGAAGGTAAGAGTATTGCAAAGAAGTGCAGATATTAAGAAATGTGAGAAGAGTCCCAGTTAACACCCTGTAGATAGTGGTAAATAAGAGACTCTGTCTTCTCATCTGATGTAGATGATGACGTTCTAAACATGTAAGAATGCAGACAGAGGAAAGAAAGTAAGTTGAGCACTGGTCAGAACACTAAGTTTACAGTAAGCTTATTTGTTCCCATCTCAGTAGACCATTTAATTTTATTTTACATATACCATTGAGAGCTCAGAAAGCTGGGCAGATGCGTTTAAAGAGCTGCCCTAAATGATGTGGTGCAAAATATCACATTGAAGAAGAAGAAGTGTAAAGTGGTGAAGAGATGTAGTAATACTTGGTATTTGCTGAAAAAGAGCTTCTAAGGACTTATTTAATCTTGTACTATGTTGGCCTGTTGTTTACTGCACTTTTTTTTTTTTTAATGTAACTGGACCTAGTCTAGTGCCCCTTTCTGAGAAGAAATAAATGTGTTTGTTTTGTTTCTACATTAAAAAACACCAAAACAAAAAATGCATTCTATGGAGGCTTGTCATGTTAGAAAGGTAAAGAAAGAGTATGTGATCGTCGATAGTAAGTATTGTATTAGATCTTTGGTGGAACAAAGTAGAATTATAGTCTCTGTAGATTTAAGGCTTTAATTCCTGTTACATAACAAAATGGACAGTAGGCATTTCAGTTTTGGTGAGCAGCAGCATTTTAGTTAAACTTCACAGTGAGGATACATTCAGAAACATGAAGTAATTTTAGTACGCTGTCCAAATTAAAGTGAGCTTTATGAGATATTTTAAATGGACACTGGGGACTGAGATGAAAATTTGTTTCTAAGATGAACTCAGTGCAAGGTCCAAGTGAGGGGAAGGAGAGAGTGGAGCAGTGGCACTGTGCCATCTTTGCCTTTTCATTGTACTGCAGCGTTCTCTAGTTGGTAAAAACAGGTTGCCAAGAGGTCAAGCAAGAGCCAACCCCTGGTGCAAGTAGTGCAGGTGGTAGAATAGCAGGACAAGTAGTACAAACGAGGTAGCAAAGCAGCTGCGACCATGAATCACAAAATGCTCAATTGTTATCTTGGTTTTTCTCACTGCTGGAAAGAGCCAGAGCACAAGCAGCCACCGTGGGTTTTAAAGTGACTTATTTGTCACTAAACTAACAGAAAGCTACTTCCCTGAAAATGAAAAACTGTGTTTGATTAGATGCTGAATAGCACTGTATGTTAGAAAACCATTTCCCATTTGAGACGTTTCAGGTGGAAGATGCTTTGTAAAGGCAAAGTATTGTGATTGGACCAGGTCTGTGGCTCTTTATTAGATAAAGGCTCAAAAGCGTGTTGCTTAAATAAGCAAAAGCGTAGGGACTTGTGTTTGTTAAATTAGTTTCCGTTTATTCTTGTCAGAGTATCCTTCTGAGTGATGACTCCAGTGACACAGATTCACCAAGTGATGAGGATGGAGAGGACGAAGAAGAATTTTCTCTTTCAAGGGAGGAGCTTCACAATATGCTGCGATTACACAAATATAAGAAACTACATCAAAGTAAATATAGCAAAGATAAAGAGGTAAATATCCAGGACTTCTCTATTCCCTTGATTTTTATTTTTTCCTTTAGCTGCATTATTTTAACTGCTTTTACATTTTTTTCTGAAAAACTGTAGTATTTTGTGGACAAGAAAAAAATACCTTATTGTTTGCTAGACTAGAACAATCTGATATCAGTTTCAGATAAGACGAATTTCTTTACATGTAGATTGAAAAGCTGTTAATCCCTTACGCTGGGAATCTCTCAACAGATTATGTAGATAGTACAGATAGATGTGTACATAGAGCTTTGGCAACACTGTCATGTTCATTGGAGCAAATAGAGGATGCTACAATGCAAGATTTGAATAATACATGCCAAAACTGAGGTGCTGTGGCTTCGGTTCCAATACAGGTAGTAGCTGCTGTTCAAAACTAAAATTGTGTCTTCAAACCTAGAGCAGTACACTTGCATCACCATTGGGGTGGCAAGTAGTAAGGTGGTGTTTGTCTTCTTGAAAGAGTTCCTCATTTTCTTCCTCGCTGTTTTCTGTAATTCTTTTGGGTTTTGCTTCACTTTTTCTCTTACCTTTCTTTTCTATTTTAGATTTCTTCTTTTTTTCCTCTCTTCCCTATAAGAAAATATCTGCTGCATTTCTACATTTTCTTAATATTGTGCCAAGTTTTGACTCTTTTGTTTCTGTTGTATTTTTTTGAATTACAAGAGCTTTTGCAAAAAAAATAATTGCTGTTTTGAGTTGCACCAGGAAGTGGGCCTCAGGTGAAAGAAGTCATCCTATTCTGCTGTCAGAGGATGTGTGTGAAACAAAAATTTGTTGTCTTGTTTCATATTGCTTTGAAATTTCTCTAGAAGAGTGAAGAAATAGTTTTGCCACTCAAGTCTCTGCTTTTGTCCGTTCCTTTCATTTGTTTGCTCATTAACCTTTAAACCCAAATTGTGTTGACTTCTTGAAATACCTCATAACTACATAAACATTCATACACCCAGCTTTTACGTAGGTCATAATTTTTGGTTTTGTATGTGATTTGTATATAGTTCTTTAGTATTTAGTTGAGTAATGTTTGGAATGTAGTATTTTTTTGATAATCTGCAAGCTGCTAGGGCAGCTGTACTTTGACTAGATAACCTGAATGTTCAAGCTGTTTGTTCGTGTGGAAGTCTTTTAAATGCCTTTTATGTAAGCCTGTCCTTTGATATCCTTTGGTGTGATAAAGTAGAACATGTATGTAACTTGTGATTGCAAGCAAAACAAATAGAAAGTCCTTGATTGAACTGCGGCATGTGATGTGCTGTCTTGCTGGGCAGCACCTCTGTGGAAAACTGTAGAGCAGTATGTTTTGGAAGTGTAAGCTTCACTGCACACTCTTCCTATCTTATTGAACTGGATGGATTTGGTTCCTTATGTAGAACTTGGGGGCTACCTCTGGACAAGGGCTTTCACTTTGGACACTGTAATCCTTGATAACAGTGCTAAATACGGAGAAGTACGTTTATCGATCTCTTATTTACAATCAATATGTGAACTTGTTTACCTGCTGTCGCTGTTATCTGCTATGTCTGGTTTCTATCAGTGTGCTCATTTACACCCACTTCAGTTGCAGCAATACCAGTACTACAGTGCAGGACTGCTGTCCACATACGATCCTTACTATGAGCAGCAGCGCCACCTGCTAGGGCCCAAGAAAAAGAAGTTTAAAGAAGAGAAAAAATTAAAAGGTAAAGTCACTTAGCCTGAGTTTTTAAATAGTTGCTGTGATTTTAACTCCTTTCATGTATTATTTGCTTTGAATAATCATACATGCTCTAAACTTTTTGAGTTTTGGATGGAAAGCTAGTGGTTAATTCTGTCAAAGAGAAATCAGAAAATACTGTGCTTTTTCTGGCCTCTAGAGAGCTGGGGTAAAAAAGGGTAAGTTGAGAGTTCGTGACTTTAGATTTTCTTTGTGGACTTCTGGATCTAGAATGAAAGTCATGCAAGAAATATAGCTTTCGACATTGCTTGATATGTTTCAGAATCCATAAATATTGTGTTTCATGGTCCATTTGCTCACTTTCTTTGAAAATGCGATAGTTCTTTGAAAAACATAAGAAACTACTTGGTACCTGATAGAGTTATTCCTGAATGAGTAATTGTTCCAGGGAATAAGAAGTGGTAAGAAGTGAGATTGTTTTCTGGAAATTAGAGGGAACTCAGAATTGGTGTCCAATGTGAGTTAAAATAGAATTGCTTCTGTAACCTCTCAGCTGGAGTTTCTCAGCTGCATGTTTGCCAGGAAGTACAGTTTCCTTTCTTGACTGAGCTGACAGAATCGGTAGATCTGTAAGGAAGCAGGAAGAGTGGAGGCTGTGAACTGTCAGTGTAAGGTGAATTCTCTCTAGCGCAAGTACTCAAGTTTGAGCTGTATTTTAAGAAGGTTATTTTGGGCTTCCCTCCATCCTTCCTATCTGTCCATAAGTTCCTTTAATGCTATATTTTTTTCCTCTAATCTTGTAGCATCCGTAATTTTGCATACTCTCAAGGAGTATATTTAGTATCTGATAACAAGGGTATATTTAGTATCTGATAACGATATCTGGTAGTTGCCTCTGAAAGCTGTATCCGCAGTAAGTGATAACATGCCAATCTCTTTCAGGTTTGATTTGAGACATTTACCAAATGCTGATGTTATTACCTTAAAATGTCTTAACTTTACAAGTCTGCAGGTAGAAATTTTACCACAGGGCAAGAAACATTATACCAATTCCCAAGGTGTGCTTTCCTAAGGTGTGCTTTCTTGTACAGGGAAACATGCCATAGGAGTTAGTTGCAAAACCATGAAGAAATGCACATACAAAACTAGAATTGGCAGACATGGATAAGTTTGACTTTTTTGTTGATTGCATGCATAAAGTGGGTAGGATTGCTTAGTTAGGAGAGATGTCTGACTACATGTGGAAGGTCCCAGAAATAGGGAAAAAAATTGATTTAATGATCATTATTGCCATGCAGGCAAGTTGAAAAAAGTAAAGAAAAAGAGGAGACGAGATGAAGATCTCTCTTCAGAGGAATCACCACGACACCACCATCACCAGGCCAAAGTTTTTGCCAAGTTTTCTCATGACACACCACCACCTGGGTCCAAGAAAAAGCATTTGACTATTGAACAACTTAATGCTCGTCGGCGGAAAGTGTGGCTTAGCATTGTTAAAAAGGAGTTGCCAAAGGTGAGCTTGGTTGGTTGCGCTACATCAGCAATGATAACAAGAAAGTGAGATAGAAAATTAACTTAGAGGGGTGCTGACACTTGGTAAAGCAGAGTAAAGTGAGAACTGATTTTCTGGTGGTCATCAATGGCCAAACAAATATTCTGTAATCTATAAGCAAAGTGTATTTCTGCTTTCTTAACACCAATGGATCATGTAGTGTGTTGCCACAGCTTTCATTTGGCTGTCCAACGATTTTCTATGAACAGTACAGTAAACTCAAGGAAGTGCTCCTGCCAGTCTGCAGGATACCAAAGTAAAGCAAACCAATATCTAAGTCTTGTGTTAAGTTCAGGAGAGGTGTGTTTCAATCATCACAGCATGCGTGTGTTTTGAAACTTACTTAAGGAAAATCCTAGGGAAAACTTCCTGTCATTTACAGGACAAACTTCAGGCATGTTGGAGATAGCTGGGCTCACTGTCACTGGTTCTCTGGGATGTGATCAATGAATGTTGCAATGTGCTTTTTAGGAGTACGCAGTTAACAGACTGAATTTCTAATGAGTTGAGTATGGCTGATGACTGTTATCATCCTTTATGAATTTATAAGCCAGGCAAAAGGTATATGTGGTGTTCTAGACCTGATTTTTTCAAAAGACTGTTTTTGGTCATGCAAAGAACAGAATTTATGTTAACTCTAAACATATTTGGGAAGCAGTGGAAATATCTTTTGTGTCAGTCATGACAGTGGAATAGGAGAACCCTGCTTTGCAGAAGTAGTAATTAAATGATCCTGAAAAAGGAGCTGTTTTACATACTTCCTTCAGGAGCTGGAATACATTTATACATGCCTTTGACAGTGAAGGATGAAAGATGTTTCCATCAAAACCAAAAGTAGTTACAGAATGTGTACTCAATTATGCAATAGAGTGCATGACTGAGGTTGGCAGATCTAACAGCTGGGGACTGGATAGTGGGCTTTTAAGGTACTGTGCAGCTGTTACCCTTTAAGTAATTTTAAGATGGTGTTCTTTTGTAGGCATACAAACAAAAGGCATCAGCACGCAACCTGTTCCTTACCAACAGCAAAAAAGTAAGTGTTTAGCTTTGTACTGATACTTGTGTTGAATGTAATAAGGAAGCTGTAATCTCTTTGTTTCTTACTGGTGATACTAGCAAGACAGTTTAGGGGAAAGAACTGTGTATAAGTATTTTATATAAGGCTTTTCATTTTTTAATTGTGTCATTTTGGTGTGTTTCTTAAGCAGTAGAGGATACAAACAATGTAATTTTTTTCCCAAAATCTTATTGACTTTCAAGATTTAGTTTATTCATTTTTATTTACTGATTTTGATATAATAACTTTAAAGACTTGGCTACGCTTTGTTAGCTTTTGAGCTGCCCATCTATCCACTAGCTAGAATGTGCTGTTATAAGCGTTCGTTTTTAAATCAAAGAGGTTCTTGAAAGTGTTAAATGTGTTAATTAGACCAAAAATGACATAGGAAACGTTAAATTCCATATATGAATTAGTAAGTTTTCTCTGGAAGGAATACAGAAAACAGGACCTGTTTCACTGTAGGTAGGTTCTTCTGTGGGCATCCTTACCAGAGACTAGCTTTCTTTTTGATATCTGGGCAAATAGTCTCTGACTGTTGTATTTGTAGGTATGACAAACTGGGTTTTAGCAAGTGAGCGATGCAGCAGACTTAAAGGTTTTGAAATTGCACTCTTTTTTTTCCTTTGTTTTTGTTTTGTTTGATGATTTGAAATATCTGTGTGATAGAATTTTTGATGTGCAAATTTCAGTGGAGGAAAAAAACAACTGTCACAAACATCAAACCCAGCAATTTTGACCGTTACGATAATGACATTAATTTACGTATACTAGGATGAAAAATGGCATTCTATTATGCTTCTTTATGAGATGGTAGGAAAATTGTAGGATACTCCCCCACTTTTCAATGTATTAATGTGTTTTTGATTGTTTGCTACCAGTATTGCCATTGCAGTGGCCTTACTAAAACAGTGAGAAAGTGTGTACCACAGAAAAATGTTTAGACTAGATGAGTCATAGTTGCAGCCAGGCCTTGAACTCTGTTCTCCTGAGTGCCTTTCAAGGAACTACCCACCGGATCAATCCTTTAAGTGCCGTGTCATGTTGTGCAGCTGTCTTAGATCTTGTCTTTTGTGTGTGTCTCAGGAATTTTTTGGAAGTTCATGTTCTCTCACATAATTTCAAAAGTCTTGCTGCTGAGCAAGGTACTATAGTTGTCCTATTGGATCAGATTTGATTGCACTTAAATTTGATGTTGTGTATTGCTGGCTTTCTTTAAACCTGCCCATCTCTCCTCTGTGTCAACCTTATTTCTCCCTAGCTTGCCCATCAGTGCATGAGGGAGGTACGTCGAGCTGCTCTTCAGGCCCAGAAAAACTGTAAGGAAACTCTACCACGGGCACGTCGTCTTACCAAGGAGATGCTTCTCTACTGGAAAAAGTATGAAAAGGTAGAAAAAGAACATCGCAAACGAGCTGAGAAGGAGGCTCTGGAACAACGCAAACTGGATGAGGAGATGAGAGAGGTACAGCAAAAACACAGATTGCTGATAATTAATTTATTGAGGAGACACAGAAGTGACCAGATAATTTTGAGTTTGTATATCTGGGCTGTTAAGTTTGGATATTTGTTCTGTTGCAATGGTGTTTCATGTTATTTCTTTGATGTCATAAAATTCTTTATGTATTTTATCTAATGTTTGCCAGGGGTGATAAGAAACCTTTAAACTACTTAAATTCTTTACAAGTGAATGAAATAGAGGAAAGGATTAGACAAGTACCATGTGTCTCACTGACACATACATATATCTTAGTGTTATTCTAAGTGCCAGCCTTTTGTGGTGATCTGTACGTCATTCTGAATCCAGAAGTCAAATCACCTTTTCATTCACATTGATTTTTTTTTTTTGCTGTAAGCTGACATTATAACTTGTACATACCTTCTGCGTGATACTTGCAGAGAATGTTAGCAGAACTGTTGGTGGATTGCTGAGTTGAGAATTTTTCTGTGATCCATTTGTATTGGCCAAGTCACTGATTCATGGACTCTCTTAGTGATAAGGCTTGAATTTAAGAAAAAAACTTCTTATTGCCAAAGTTCTCTTGTGGCTTTACAGTTATCTTAAATGCACAGTGATAAGCTGAGGTTCAATCTTCAGAATACCTTACGTTTAGTTTTATACTCAAGTCATTAGATCATGCTTTTATGTGTTGTGTTCCTTTCAGTTCTTGCAAATTTGTGAAACGTTTTGAGAAGGTTTCAACTGGCTTAAATTAATAGCCAAATTTTACTGTAGCATTTTTTAGCCAGAATAAAAATGAACAGTTTCTGCAACATATTGCTTAAGCCCAGACAATGATAGTGTCTCATCTGTCTACTTGTGGTGCGTTCTTCTATAGTTCTCTTTACTAGTTAAATAACAGAATATTGGAGCTACCTGCTCTGATTGTCTTGGGAGTTTTTTTAAACTGTTTGATTCTTGTACTGTAGACCTCTATATTGCTGTTTATTTTTTGTTAATCTTTTAATTTTTCAGTGTAAACAAAACTTTCAAGCTTTCTTTTAGGAGATTGTGGTGTTCTTTGCCATGATTATGAGATTTAAAAGAACGTTTCATTTTTATCAATTTTATATTTTAATATAGGTATTTATGGTGGTGGCTAGTTTTTTCTATGCAACTGATGTCCTAGCATTTTTTATCAAAGTGATGTGGAAAATAAATTATAGATAGATTGTTACTTTATTAGATTAAAGCATTTTTTCTCGAACTATATTTTAATAATTAAATTTCAATTCTGTTGTTTTTTTACCCTGATTTGTATAAATGATATTCTCTTAGGCTAAGAGGCAGCAGCGAAAACTTAACTTCCTGATTACACAAACAGAATTATATGCCCATTTTATGAGTCGTAAACGAGATATTGGGCATGATGGAATACAGGAGGAAATCCTCCGCAAACTGGAAGACAGCTCTACCCAAAGGCAGATTGATATTGGAGGAGGAGTAGTGGTCAACATTACCCAGGAAGATTACGGTAAGCAATTCATGCACAGTCCTTTCTGTGCATTCTTGAAATTTACTATGTGTATTATTGTGCAAATTTACCATTTCAAACACAAATTCCTTCTGTATAAGGAGCACTTGTGTAATTACTGGAACTTACCTGAATTTTTAACTTGGGTGGTTAATTCTGCAGAGCTCTAACATGCAGATGTTATTTTCAGATAGTAACTATTACAAGGCCCAAGCTCTGAAGAATGCTGAGGATGCTTACCAGATTCATCAGGCTCGGGTATGTATTTTTTGGATCCATGAAGTAAAAGAGAAAGCAGAGTAACTGGTAGAGGCCCCAGTACCAGGATCTTTAATAGCAGCCAAGTTAAGTAGATTTGTTTAATCTCAGGTGCCAGATTTGAATTTGATTCTGTTGCCCCTTTCTGTGTTTAAACAAGTGAAAAAACAAAAGATAAAAGATTCGGGAACAGGTTTGTTTTCTATTAGTTTCTAGCAAGCATCGTACATCTTAATGTGAAGTGTAAAATCTTTTACTATACAGTTTCTTGTTAACATGATCATCATCTTATATATATTTTCCTCTTCCTGTTTAGACCAGATCGTTTGATGAAGATGCAAAGGAAAGTCGAGCAGCTGCTTTACGAGCTGCTAACAAGTCTGGTACTGGCTTTGGAGAGAGCTACAGTTTAGCAAATCCATCTATCCGGGCAGGGGAAGATATTCCACAGCCTACTATTTTCAATGGGAAACTGAAAGGTTACCAACTGAAAGGCATGAATTGGCTGGCAAACCTATATGAGCAGGTATCTGAGTATATCTTTCAGATTTTTAAAACTTCTAGGGTAATTTAAGTAATTATAGTAAACTTGGTCAAAAAAATTACTAGTTTTAAAAATAGACCACATGTACTGCATCTGTAATGTTTTTAGAAGAAACGAAAATGTTATGTAAACCACCTGTCAGTATCCTTGACTTATTCAGGAAATAATAACTTTGAATGGAACATCAATTTCTAGATTCCTTATATGGATATTTACACAACTGTTTATCGCTTAGGTTGTACACTGAAGAGTGTATAACCTCAGAATTGCATACAGCTCAAGGTTTTGGGTGGATTATAAACTGCAGACAGCATCATCCTCTTGCATATTCAGTTTGCAATGTGATTGTGATGTGCAGATGGACTGGGGGGGAAAAACATCAGGCCTAGAAATGAATGAAAGTGCAATTGACATGAATTATCTCTTAGCAGAAGACCTGAAAGACAATAGGTTCTTTCATTTTTCAAATACTGTATGGATTAAGAAGGTAGTATGACGAAGGTGTTAATTTATGAATTTTTTGCAGGGCATCAATGGAATCCTGGCAGATGAAATGGGTCTGGGTAAAACAGTACAAAGTATTGCTCTCCTTGCACATCTGGCTGAAGTAAGTGGATTATAGCATTTCTCTTGGTCAGTATACTTGATACATTCTTTTCATATTTGAAATCAATTCCGGGTTATAAAGATTGAGTGCCTTAAAAGGCATTTTATCTATGGCATTTACTTTTGTTTTAAAGTTGTGCCTTTGAAAGTCTCTGAAGTGTATGTGGCTATATATATATGTGCATATGTATATAATACATAATTATGTAAATGTAAGATTTTCATTTATTCACAGAGTAATATAATTTCACATGCATTGACTGTGAAAGCTTGGTGAGAGAACAAGTTGCAGACTTAATGATTCACTGACCTTTACAAATCAGAGAGACTTGTAGAAGTGAAGCTCAAATTCCAAATTCTGAACTTCATGGCAATTAGCATGGATTTCCATACTTCACTGAATTATTATTTTTATAATTTTTTTTTAAGGAAACATAATGATTCTTTGTGTCAGGACAGACAAAAAAAACAAAAAGCACCACGGGCTTTCTTCTTCATGCAGAAATATATATAATAGATAGAGACATGTAGGTAGATGGAAAAAAAAAGTTGGCATCCAGCTACTTGCCTTAAATTGGAGATGCTAGCCAATGGTACTGAGAGCAGAAGTAGGTGGATTAGTGACCAAATTAGTGGCCATTATCTGCACTAGTTTATGTTGTTTTGGATACCAGTTTGTTGGTACTGTCAGCCATGACATCAGAAGGATGCAAAGCCAGAGGTTCTTAAGCTCATCTGTATGGAAGCTAGCTAGGCTTGTCTCCCTGTTGCACTGCAACTTGAAATTTTTGGAAGCCGGTATAGGGCTTTTAATTTTCCTTGCTCTCCCTTGTGCAGGCCAGCTTGTAACCACCAATACACTGATGACTCTACTTTTTTTTCACCAGAGAATATTCTAACGTGGTGTGATGGAGCAAAGCTTTCTAGTGTCACCTGGTGTTTTTTCCTTCCCAAAATCACGGAGGTTGTTAGTAAACATAGAGGTGGCATGTTTCTGAAACAAAGGAACAAATCAGTTAGGAAATGGTGGTGCTTGTTCTGGGAACAACTTTGCTGTAATGAAAGAAGTCTGTGTTAACCATTAGGTCTGCTCTATTTGATTCTTTGATTCTGTATCACCCTGCTGTTCTGGGAGGAGGTTTGTACATTGTGTATAACTCCCTCCTACATAGCCACTGTTATTTAGTAGCTGCAATACTGTATGAAACTGTTTGTGTCCCTTCCCCTTTGTTAATTTGTGGATGTCTGCTTCTTTTTAATATGTGTATTGCAGAGAGAGAACATCTGGGGACCTTTTTTAATAATCTCACCTGCCTCTACTCTTAACAACTGGCACCAGGAGTTTGCCAGATTTGTTCCTAAATTTAAGGTAATAAGCACAGACAAGAAAGTTCTTTATATTTTCCCAAAAGCAAGCTGTTTTGTTTTCCTGAGTTCTTTGCCATGTCTGGGTGCCTTATTATCTTGAGATTTCCTATTCTCTTAACAGGCTTGATTCTGGTATTTTTCCATCGTCCTGTCTTTCTGAAGCATTTGTTTATCTAGGGCTCAAAAATATTCTTTCTCAAGTCCTCTGATTTTCATTTTGCAACAGCTTAAAGGTGCCGTCTCAGTGAGGAACTGAAGTGGGGAGTGGATGTTCAGTTCTATAGAGTGCAGTCTTGGCAGCAGACCCACAAATAGTGTTTCAGTCTTATGTATCCTCTTCAGGATTAGAGCAGTGTTTTCAGTCGTTCATGTCGATCTGGTTAAGTAAGATGAAGTTTGCATATAAACTAAACTAGAACTTTAAACAGATCAGAGTGAGAGAAAATGTTCTTAGAGAAAAGTGGAACAACCATAAACAAGCAAGAGTAGTGAGACACAAATAGGGAAGAACAAAAAGCTAACAGGAAAATAAGTCAAAGTCTTTTTGTGAATGTGAAAAAATAGCAGTGTAGAAAGCAAGAAATGGTTACTGAAAAATAAGCTGCTTACCTGTTCCCTGGTGGAACACATGTGGAGTGTTGTGAAGAAGGATTTGAAAGGAAGGTCTATGACTGAAACAGTAACATTTTAGAGTTAAATATAGACAAAGGTGTCAGAAACTTGCAGTTATTATCTGCAAAGAGGAGATCCTGGTTTAAATGTTAGAGTCCTTGGCAGGGTAACATTTGATACGAAGAGGTCCTGGTTAGGTTTTGTAACAACATCTAATTTTAATTCTCAGAAGGAGTATATAAAACCAATAGATAAAAAGCATCTGGTTACAATTGTAATTAGCCGGTATCCCAGTAACACAAGGCTGATTGTTTGAACGTCTTGGCTATTTAATGAGGTGTGGGAGAAGACTTGAAAGTGTCTCTGTAAGTAATATTTGATTGGTTGGTCCCAAACCAGTAGGGACACTAGCTTAAAACCCAAAGTAAAAAGCATGAGAGCAGTTGTCCATTCCACCTGTTTACTTTCTGTCATTTTCTCCAACCAGTTAATTGTATAGAATAGGTGAGTAGGTTTTATGCTTTCTCCGTTTTGGGAATGAAATACAGAAAACATTTCAAAAATGCAGCCAGGATGCTTGTGAAAAGACAACCTTCCTTATTGTTATTATTGTTAGAATGGTTTTCTTTGTTTCTGTTATTACAGAGATGTTTTGTGGGTTAATTGCATAGTAATGCTTAACACATTCCTGGAATAGATCATGTTTAAAAAAAAAAAAATCTAAACTTGTGATTATTACTGCTTATAAATTTTATCAATTTTTTTGAACTAGTTTTGTTCCCATTTCTTATCAGGCGGAAGTTTGTAGTCAGTTATGCTTACAGTAAATCAGTGAATTCATTTCTTCTGTGGCAGAGTATGTAAAGTAAAAGGCAAATCACTTATTGCTCTGATGTTTTTGTACTAGCATCCTTATTCCAGAACAATTGGAAAAATATTCATCCAAAGGCACGTCATGTGTGTAGTAATTTAGAGCTTGTCCATTGGAGAATGGAGATGTTTCACCAGCTCAGAAACCAGCATTCCTCACTTTCAGTCTTGCATGTAGTCCTTTCATCGGACAGACGATGGCAGTACAGTATTAGTAACTATTAACTGGCTGCTTTCCATTTGCTGCAAAGGTCTGTTCTGAGTAATGAGACCTGTAAAATTCTGAGTTATAAATGAACGACCAGATTTCACTTGCATTATTACTGATTTTTTTAAAAATTGTTTTATTTATTACGTCCAGACCAGATGTGTTAACTTTCATCTCTGGGGACAGTTCTGAAGTACAAAATTAGTGGAGTCAATATTATTAGGGAGGAAAACAGGGAACATTAAAGAAGAGAGCAGGCCTTCCAGTTGTGTAGGGTTAACTGAAGCAGCTGGGAAGACTTGTTTCTTCCATAAACAACGTCTCAGTTTTCATTTTTAGAAAAATCTGACTGGAACTTGTAACATGCATCTGGGCATTTTTAGACCAAGCTATGCTTTCTTTCTATTAAGCATAAGCCACATGATAATGTTTTCTTGGAATGATGTTTCTAAGTATTTTTTGAGTACTTACTGATTTTTTTCTGCATGAGAAAAATCATTTCATTTTTGGTTTTGGAGAAAGCTGTCTTTCTATTTTGTAGAATGCGTAATACAAAATTCTAAAGCAAGTATGTCTTTATTTGAAAATAATGTCATTGTACTTTTTTACTGTTCCAGGTGCTACCTTATTGGGGAAATCCCCATGATAGAAAAGTCATCAGGAAGTTCTGGAGTCAGGTAATATTGGCATGCTCATGCACTTGGACCACCATAGTTATATGTGCAAAGTAAAGCAAACTATTAGTACACTTTATTAAGCTAAACAACACGTGGCTAATGGAGTTCTGTTTCTTCATCCATGTAGTAAGCTTTAATGAAATAAAGAGGCTTCTCTTGTAGTGGAAAGCGACAAAGTACAGTGCAATTTGGAGTAGTATGAAGTTAGTTGAACAAGCCAGGACTGTACAAGTGAAGCAGACAGTTTTAGTGTTGAACTGTTTATTCTAGTTGAATAATCTGACTCAGAATGTACAAATCTAGCATCCCTGCAGACCTGTCTGTTTGTTCCTGATTTAACTTAGGTAAATGGCATTTTATAGAGTTCAGTGCCTGGATCTTGTCTGGCACGTTAAGCAGCATCTGAAATTGATCGGGGACTAATGGACTGAAGTCCAGATCCACCAGTTCAATAACCTTGTTGTAATTACTTTAGAAAGTCAGTTGGGGAAAAATGCAGTAATAATGAAAATAGATTATGAAACAGAAGTCTGAAATTACAGTATACACTGGTGAACTCTTCACTATATGTTTACATTTGTTTCTTATTTTGTGATTATAGAAGACATTGTATACTCAGGATGCTCCTTTCCACGTGGTGATTACCAGTTATCAACTAGTAGTACAGGATGTGAAGTATTTCCAGCGAGTGAAGTGGCAATATATGGTGCTGGATGAAGCACAAGCACTCAAGAGTAGCTCCAGGTAATAAATGAACTGGAAACAAAATCCTTCCTCTTGATCAACCTTTTAAAAGGAATATCAACATAACATCAAAAATACAAAAATTGATAGAAGTTACGACTGAAACATATACAGATACTTAAACTGGGTTAGACGCTTGAAGTCTTGTATGACTAACTCTGTGACAGTGGAATGATCCATTCTCATAACCTTTCCCCACGTTACCACTGTACACATCAAATCTTCATTTCCGTAAGCTGAAGGTGCAGACTCATTCAGACTGACATCTGCCTCCTCAGCATTCTTTGGAAACTGCCCCTCTAAGACTGTAACATACAACTGAGCACTCCTTCCACAATGTCCCATAGACTTAGTGTTGAAAAATGCACAAAATTATGATTGATAATAACTGTTTCTTTTGGAAAGTTAATTATTCTGATGATAACGTTTTAGTATTATCTAAGTATTTGTATTAAAAGTGAGCTAAAACATACTTAAATAAGTAAAATAAATGATGCACATATTTTTGTGTTTTGTAAAAGGCTACATCCTCCTGTAGTTGCCTTTTGAGAGACTGGATAGTAGCTATGATATTGCTACCCAGTGACCTCCAGAAAAACATTTGGGAAGGTCACTAGAGGCAGTTGGTCTTAAAATTCCATATTTTTCATATCCTACGAAAACAATTTTAATGACTTTTTTCCTCAATTTTATTCATCAGCGTTCGCTGGAAGATCCTGCTACAATTCCAGTGTCGAAATAGATTGTTACTGACGGGGACCCCAATCCAGAATACAATGGCTGAGGTATTCACAAGCTTCCAAGAGTTGGCTTTCCTTTATCACAAGGCTGTGTCCTAAATATCTGTAACAGTTGACAAACCTGTTGTGTTTGTGTGGGATCATATTTGTTGCACACCATTGGCAAAAAACCTAGAATCATTTCTGGGAGGGGACGTTCAAATAACAGTAAAACTAAAGATACTTGATGGTTAGTAATGCCTAGATCATAGGATAAAATGTAACTCTAGTAGCTGCTGCTTCTGTTGGCTGATGTCATTGTTATGTGTTTCTCACTGCTTTCTAATGGTGTTGATATATCTGGCATGGGGGGGATGAATATAGCTGGGCTTCATCTTTAGCTTGTACTGTCTTGTGATCTAGTAGAGTAACTTTGCTCATAAAGGGCTGCAAGAGATCCCCAATTACCTTATCCACAGTAGGATGGCTTTCTCTGATGCGTTGTTTTTTCCTCTCCTTTGTAGCTGTGGGCCCTGCTGCATTTTATCATGCCAACGTTGTTTGATTCCCATGAAGAGTTCAATGAGTGGTTTTCTAAGGACATAGAAAGCCATGCAGAGAACAAATCTGCCATTGATGAGAGTGAGTGCAGTGTGTGATTACAGTAGCTTGTGTATTAAAGATCTGTTACCTTTTCCAGCTACCAATTTCTCTCATTTTGTGTATGAGAAATGTCTTCTAAAGCAGAGAGTACATTAGTTAGAGAATACATTAGTTAAAATGGAACATTGTGGCTTGTTGTCTGTAATTTGTCAAAATTTTTGTTTCGGACTGTAGTGCATCATATGTAATGAATAGAAAAACATGTGGTGAAGGTGTTGATTTGATACTTGTCTCTAATCCTCCCCCTTCCCAGCACAGGAGCACACATTTTAGATACTTGTAAATTTCTATAGAGCACGTCATTTAGTAGGCCTTGAGAGTATGTTACAAGCTCTGTGCATAAAAATGATGATAGAAAGCAGTTGAACACCTTTTGAGTTTCAGATAAGTATAAAAATTACGTGCCGGAAAAAAACGAAAAAGCTTCACAGTAAATTTCAAAGGATAATTATATTGAAAAATCTAGCTGGATAGAATAGGTGATTTTTAGTCAGAGTAGAACACAACACAGTTGGAACTTGGCACAAAAGTAAAGATTTTAAGAATTCTAAAATAACCCAAACTCTGTGCTGTAAGAATTCATATGAGGGGAAATGGCTGAGCAATAAGTAGTAGAACACAATGCAGTTTCCTTCTCTGGTGAAGTACTTGTTCCTTCTTCCCCTTTCCCTGTGTCTCAGACCAGTTATCCCGCTTGCACATGATCCTGAAGCCTTTCATGTTGAGAAGAATCAAGAAGGATGTGGAAAATGAACTGTCAGATAAGGTGAGGAAAAGTGTCTTTAATAAGAGTGTTTCAACATTATTGTCAGCTCTGTTACGCTATCATTTTTTTCAGGCTCATTTATACCTCTGTATACCTGAAATTTGGACCTTTCACAGACCTTCCACTTCTGACATCACTTTCCAACAATGTCATTAGATGTGAATTTAACTTAAGAACCCCTAATTAATACATATTTCTTCTTTCTGGGGAAAGCATTTTGTTCAAAGTTGCAAATAAAGTATCTTTCAGCTGGATTAAGCTGACAGTAACATCACTAATTGAGGTGAAAGAGATTGATACAGCAGTGATTGGGTGGCCTTCCTGAAAGATTTGGCATGGATTTAGGATTCTTTTTGCTTGCTTGTACTGAGCAAGATACACATAGTGGCAACATCATGCTCTTCTCTCTTAGGTCTTAATTTCTTGTGGATGTTAGTGATGCTGAATGGGCTTGTGAACAATGTGTCCCCTGGTTCTGGGACTACTGGCTAAGAGACAACTGCTTTGTTGTGGTGTACTTGTTAGTTTCAAAAAACACAGCTGTTGCTTAAGTGCTTCCCAGGCTGGATCCTGAAATACAGATACAAACACAACTGTCTATATGTTTTTTTGAGAAAGTTAAGTTTTCCTTAACATGTACTTTCCCTGCTTTGTTTGTACTGATGTGGTCGTGTTCCACTTTAGAGAGAGAAAAAGCTAAAACTTCATTACTGTTTTGCAGATTGAAATCCTAATGTACTGCCAGCAGACGAGTCGACAGAAGCTGTTATATCAAGCTCTGAAAAATAAAATCTCTATTGATGACCTCTTGCAGTCCTCAATGGGCACTACTCAGCAAGCACAGACCACCACTAGCAGTCTCATGAATCTAGTCATGCAGTTCAGGAAGGTAAGACTATTTTAAGTAAAAATTAAAAGGTGTATTTGATCGTTAGGTCAGAGCTAAAATATGACTTCTAGAAAACACCATATAAAAAAAACTTATGGCATAGGCATGCAGATTTGCATATGGTTCAGTGTGTTTCTGGGGCAGCGTTGCATGATTTTGGGGTAGAAGAGCTCTGGACAAATGCTGCATGCATCTGCTAACTTTTGGTTCCAGATTGGTTGTTGAAGAAATCATTCACTTGGGAAAGAGAGGGAATAGCTGTGAAGTGAATAGAAAAATATATGATTCCGTGTTCAATTTGAGCAAATATACTAAAATAGCTGTGAAATGCTAGCCAATATTAGTCATCAATAGTCATAGTTGTCTTGGGATGTAAATGCTGCATCAGCCTAAATTCATCCCTTCTTAATGTCTGACATGCTCCCTTTCTTTCAGGTGTGCAATCACCCAGAGCTGTTTGAACGACAAGAAACTTGGTCTCCATTTCACATCTCCTTAAAGCCATACCAGATTTCAAAGTTCATCTACCGTCACGGACAGATCAGGGTCTTTAACCACTCACGGGACAGGCAAGCCAGCTTCACTTCCTCTCCAGCTTAGTATATTTAGTAGTATGACTTAGACTTATTTTAGCTTTGTAAGCACAAATTAACAGTCTTACCTGATGAACTTAAATAGTGCTAGCCAAGCAATATGTTCTTAGTTGTTTTTCATTTATTCAACTGTTAAAAATCTGATATCCTGATGCTCATTCTTAATGGAATCCTGATCATCAAATATCCCTTGGATTGAATAAGAAAGCAAGTAAAAGGAGTTTAGAGTTGTTGCTGACAATGTGTAATAGAACTGTATTTGATAGAATTTTAGAAAAAAAACTCTTTTCCCTTCAGTGATTTTTCATGTTTAAGGAAGCTATCAATGTCTGCCTGTTGTGACATGATATATTGTGAGCATCTATTTGTGCATTGATGGCTTTTAATGCTCACCTTGGATGAACAGAAGCTGCCTGAATGCACTTTGCTGTTTTTTTCTGACTCTGGCAATCCCTGATAAATCTGTTTTTGCATTCAGTTATGAGAATGCTCAGGACAGAGATGAAAAAGACGTATTTGAAGATGAGACTAACTGTTCTACAGCATAAAATGCAACTCAAAAACAATGGTGTTTCTCAGTGTCAGATTAACAGTAGTGCACGTAGACTGCTGATGCTATGCAACTCTGGGTATCCAGAGTGTGGCAATACTTACAAAGAACTGAATTAATGGTTACTGTACATTTTTTTGCTGTCTGTGTGATTGAATGCTATATGCATTAACATAATGTTTTCTTAGTGTTCTTGTTTGTTTTGTTGCTTTCGTTTTCAGGTGGTTACGGGTTTTACTTTCGCCATTTGCACCAGACCACATCCAGCAGTCTCTCTTCCATAGGAAGGGTAGGTTTACAGTCCTGGGAAGCAAGCTGGGTTGCACACTTGTATGTGTGATGTAATGTGTTATTCAAGAGAAGAACTGAAAGGTCAGATTAGTCTGTCCCCTGAGATAATCTGATTAGAGCTTGTTAGAATTCTGTTAACCTTTGCACCTAAAGGGAAGTCTGCACATATTTTTCATCTGCTCAGTAGGGAAAGTATGGAAGAAGGTGGAAGAATATTCTATAGACAACTTCAGTACCTGCCTAATCCTACTTCAATCTCCTTTCTATTTCCCCTCGTCTTTTTTCAGGTTACTTTAAGGGATTAACGCTGCCTCTTCAGTCTAATCTGAATTTTTCATGATGTCAGTTCAGAGAAATCTTAGATTCATTTTAGCACAATCTGTATCGTATGTTAAACTGTCAACTTCTTTCAAGTAAACAGTAGGAGAATGCAAATGACTCAGGATCTAATTGATGAACAGAAGACCACATAAGCAGCTTATCTTGATAAATACAGTCCATCATTATAGATGATTCAATATTTTTTGCTAAAAAGAGTGAGCTAGATTGCTCAACTGCTTGAGTGAGGAAAAATTTAGGAGAACAAAGCAGATAGAGAGATACTGACTCTACTGACTCAGAAGAGATACTGGCTGCGTTGCTATTCTTAAATCTGTTAGCATGGACCTATTCAGCTCTGCAGAACTTTTCAAGTGAGAAAAACCAGATGCAGCAACAGGAGTTTGCCATTGTCTGTAACTCTCTAGCTTTGGTGTGTCTTACTGATTATTCTGGTCTATGTTATGGTATTCATAGTAGGCTTTTTCTTGGGTACCATAAAGGGAAAATAATTTTGAAGATATATTTTTTTTGTGTAGAAGTTAGACATAAAAAGGTATGAATGGTGTTGGAAATACAGGACAAATGCATGGGCCTGAAAAGCTTTCTTAATTAACAGTGGAATGTATCTTTTCTGCTCCCTGCTTCAACTGCAGTGTTTCCATCATCTTCACCGTATCTGTTGCATCCTTATACCCATACTCACTCACATTCCCCTACCAATTCCTGCATCTCCTTCCAACATGTTTGGCTCACTGGTTGGGTGAGAGGGAGCATGCTTGGCAGGCTGTCCTGACGAATGCATGTTCTGATCAGCTGTCTGGGAGTTACACGATCGCATTAGCAAACACATAACTGCCTGTTGATTCCAGTAGGTCAAATAAATGTCCTTTCTGATTGCATGCTTTTCTGGCCTAGAACATGTCCGTCTGTCTTTGTAAATGCCCTTCTCTTGCCCAGACTGGGAAATGAACTGGAACTTGAAGTCAAGGAACAGCAATTATGATGCAATTTTCAGTATTTCTAAGAGATCTAGGTTAAATTAGGATTTCCTGTTTATTCACCCAGATCTGTCATATGTTGGAGAATGTGTATCTTGAATAGAATTTACTGCAGTTGAAGTATATTCATTGTTTTCAGCTATGAGCATCTGTAAAATGTCCTGGCCTAACTTTAGTATTTCTGTGACATAGGTATCAATGAAGAAAGCTGTTTTTCTTTCCTCCGGTTTATTGATGTCTCGCCAGCAGAAATGGCAAACCTCATGAATCAGGGACATTTAGCCAGGTGGGGACAACTTTTTTTTTCTCTCTTAGTAATTACAGGAAAAACACAGGTGATGTTAGAGGCATCTCTGTAAGCCTGCATTTTCTTTACCTCCTAATATTTGTCATTTATCTATCATTAAGTTACTTTATAATAATTTCTAGAGTTTTCTCCAGGTATAGGACACCGTTATGCAAGGTAATTTTTTATGCCTCTGTTAGAGAAAAGCCTCTATTACAAAGATTTTACGTTCCAAATATGCAGGTTGGTCAAATGGCAAGAGAAGAGTTTGCTTAGGATTACACTGTAAGTCGTTGGCATTATGGAGCACAAAATTCAGGCTTCTGAAGGACGTTTTACTGCAATGCTTACCAGTTGCACTTGAGCGTATGTGTAACACGTGTGGAATTAGCTTGCACTGTGATAGTTGTTCTTCAGCTCCAAGCCATATTGTCTCTTTCCACATGTCCTGTTTTTAATGTGGAATGGAATTCCACGGTGCAGGTTTAGGATGGTGGATTTTTAGCAAGTAATTATTAGTAAATAAGGATGTTTTCTGTAGAGCTTCATTATATTCCTTTTATTGTTGCAGTTATTTTGGACAATTTGTTTTTCATCTGTGTTTCAATAGCAGTACAAATTTCTCTTTATCTGAATGATCTTTGTGATAAATTCTGCATTCCTTGCACAGGTTGCTATGATTAATATGGAAATGGAGCAATTTACAGAGAAGTCAGAATGCAATTTTAGGTACTAGCAGCTAACTTAGGCTTGAAGCGCTTCCAACTGTATTCTAATTTCATCATTTAGATTCAATTAAGCTGTTTTAGAAAAGATGAAAATTAGAAAAATATAACTGGAAGATCAGTAGTAAAAATGATTTCTCTCAAGTCAGAGCACTGTCAGCCTGAATTTATGAAAAAACGTTTGTGCCAAATGGAATTATGTTGTTAAATATATCCAGGCTTTTGTTTCACAAAAAAGTAAGTAATGTATGTGTTGTGTTTTGTTTCAGATGGTTAGCTCTTTTCCTGTCTCTGAAAGCCTCCTACAGGCTCCATCACTTACGCTCCTGGATGGATCCAGAAAGAGAAAAACAGGAGGGCTCACATTGTCTAAACAGCAAGGATTTCTTGCTTGATGTAAATTTGCCACTGTCTTTCCCTAACTTGCACAGCTGCACTTTGCTGCAGGTAAGCAAAATTTCTGCGATGCAGAGACATGATGTGCAAATCCTGATGAGCCAGGAATAATGAAAACCTTTCTGTCATTACAAAGCAGATGAAAACATAAACTGGGAAACGTTTTTGCTTCTCTTCATGAGTCTGGAAGGGGAAAAGAATATAGCCAGAATTCAACTGAGTAGCGTGTAGGGGAAGTTGAAATTGAAGACGCATAAGCAGTAGGAAACCAACCTTGAGCTTGGTGTCGTGTTCTGCATCATTAACAGCAAAGCCAACAAAATGAGTCCTCCTAGTTATCAAACAAAGTGCAAGCCAACTGAATGTGTATGCCAGTTAACTCTGACTGTGCTGGTGTTTAAATATTCTGTGATTCCTTATCTAGCTTGAGAAAATGTCTAAACTGGATTTGCTTTCAAAAATTTTTTTTTTGAGGTTGTATTCAGCCATTTATGTACTGTCTGTATAGTGCTTGTATCTTTGAAACTATGCTGTAGTTCTTTCCTCTCATTCGTATGGCCAAGGAAAACTTTTGTGTTGTGGTAAGTGTTGCAGCCTAACAGTAAGGGAGTAGAAGATGGTATCATTGTAGACAGTTGTATGCACTTGGAGAAGGTAGCATACATTTTTATATTTATAGAAAGATAGTCTAGGCCTTTATATATCGTTTGGGTTAGCATATGTAAATATTGAAATGAAAATTGTTATAGAGCAGAAGATGGGCTTACATTATAGGGGAGGGATGTAGAATATGCACATCTAGCTTTTAATACCAAGAATGAAATGAAAAGCAGGTGGATAGACTACAGACCCACCTGTACCACAGCCTGGCAGGTCTTAAATATATACTTTTGTTTCTCCAAATCATTTTTGATATTTCATGAAGCCATTACTGGTGTTTCGGGGGGTTCCTGGTGCTGTGACTGTTGTAACTCATGATTTACACAGAAAACAGCCAGCTGAGGAGTAAAGTTCATCAATTTGTGCAACACAGCATATTTGTGATTGCCCTAGTAAATATAAAGGAAGTTCAGCCTTAGAATTAGGATTCCTTACAACTTTTCTTACCTTCATTATAGACAAATTACCACCTGAAATCACTTGAAAGTACATTACATTTGCGGAATTGTTTGCATAGCTTACATATAGATCATCTTTAGAACACACAAAACAAAAATTGGAATTGAAAAAACAAGAAGCCCTTCACTTCTTCTTTTAACAGGGCACATTGTCATGAGTGTAAATGAACCTTTTCTTATTTCTTTTTTAAATCTTGGCCCAAATTTAAGGAATTTTTAATGTAAAATTCCCTGAGGCTTCATCAAGGGCTTCACTAGACAGTAACATGTAGGGAGTGAGGAGGGGGAGAAACAGAGGAAAAAGGAAATGGTATAAATCTGGAAAGGCTTTTCTTAACTGCTCAGATCAGCATTTCCTATGTAAGAGGCAAACTATGAAAATAAGTCAGTAGGCAAAAAAACCCATTTTTTTTAACGGATCTGTCTAAAATCGAAGTAACATCTGTCTAAAGATAGTATGAGTTTCTTCACGTAAGCACAGAAATCCCCTGCAATGTAAGGTTCTTCATTCCCCTTAGTGCCTCCACATGTGTATTAATTTGCATGGGTTGATTTAAATTAATATGCAGTCTGTTTTGTTGAGATGACCACCTCTCTCTTTTGCTTTTCTCATTTTCTTTCCGTAAAATCTTAGGGGTGCTGATGAACTTAGTGCTGGCAGCTGTAGCTCATATTTATGCACAGCCCTGTCTGCACTATAGGAAAGCCTTCAGCAATTACTGTGATTGCATGGTTGCAGTAGATGTGTGCTGGCATGTTTGCTTCAACAATCCTCTTTGTAGGTGCTTAGCTTTGTTGTAGTGAGGCGTATGAGCTATTTTAGAGCTGTGCCTGTGTTCTGCTCTGTAACCTTAGCCAGGCTTTTCCACATGGGTGACTGATGGCAAGCCAGTTTCCTCTGCCCCTGTTCTATCTGGTGTGTGCTGTGCTGGATGATACTTGATGGCTGTGTACGTCAGGGCGTTCAGAGAGGGATGCTTCTTGTGATTTGTGCGCAGGAAGCGTGGTGCTGAAAATTAGATTTATGCCAGCGTACAAGAACAACTTCTAATACTGTGTACGTGTAAAACTGATACTTTTATTTTGGGTACCTTCTTGGTAGTTTTCCCTTTGGTTCTTCATGTGTGCTTCTAGTTGGGCTGAAGCCATCTTTGATGGCTCTTCAATGTTGGCTTCCAGAAGAGAATTAAATAACAGACTTGCATTCCTTTGCTAGCTTTGGAATTGCGGTTTGTTAGCTTTCTCGGTATCCATTTCTTGTACTTTCACTTTCTAAGAATTAAAGGTAGCGAACCTCTCTAATGACAGTGTACCAGTACTTGCTGCTTTAAGATGTAGTTAAAACTTCTTGTGACTGCACATAATGTCAATTCTTATCCTAAAACCAGCTATACCCCCTGTATTTAGGCCAGGGAAGAAAGGAGCTTTAACCTAAAGCAGCTCTTTCCAGTCTGTCCAATAGTTTGCTGTTGCTGAGAGCAGTCACTCTTGCTCTCCAACTCTTGCTTTCCTTTCTTTACTCCCAGACTGGATCCTGCCTCCCATGATGTAAGCTCTTGCACTCAGATCCGTTCATGTGCCAGCCACAACAGTTTTCTGTTTTCATGTCTGTTGAATTTGTTCTCTGATTTTCTGTGTAGCTGAATTTCTGGTATTCAGATGCATAAGTTGTCCACAGCCATGTATCCCCAGCATGTGCTGTATGCTGTGCTCTTTCAGCACACAGCCTGTTTTACCAGCTGGTGAAAAGGATCACAGAACCAAGGTGGAGTGGATGAGCAAGGGTTTATTTTCATTTCAGTCCATTTCTTAATGTGCAGACAGCCATGCCGACAAGAAGGGACCCTGCAGGGATGGGAGCAAACTTGAAGCAGTTTCTGCTTAAGGCAGCATTGCTGATAGAGTTGCCAGCTGAGTAAGAGCCTGTTCAGGATCACATCACATTCTGAATTTCAGACACTGGGATTTTAGAAAATTGGGAGTCCCTGTCAATTAAAAGTAACATGCTAAGAATTTTTGTGCATTAGGTACTGGGACAGGACAATGCTGAAGCTTTAGGTGCTGTTCACATTTTATTTAAGTGAGCTGCTAGAATTGTGTGGAGGACACATGCTGTGATCCTATGGCAGCTAGAAGTTCGCCTCAAAATGTGACTTTTTTGTTGCTTGTTTTTCTATAGTATGCAAAATAATGATCTCACATTCTTGCTTTTGTAATCATATCTGACATGACAACAATATAGAAGAGCCAGGATAAAAACTAAGTAGCAGGAATGGCTTAGTCTATAAGCAATTTATTTTGTCAATTCTTGCAGATATTAACAATTAAAAAAAAAAAGGGAAATATAACTGGTGCATGAAATAAAAGTTAGTTTTCTTGTCTATTATTTTTCTGCATAGAGTCAGGTATCTTCAAAGAGCTCTCCTTGATTTAAACTTAGTGTCAACTAAATGCCCTTACTTGTCAGCGGAGGAAGTCAGTATACTGTTCTGTATCAAAAGGACATTGCAAATTCCACGTTTCACACATGGGTATGTTCATGTGACAGTAACTCTGCCAGCACCTTGAAAATATTGAGGGTAGAATTCAGAACTATTTTGTACAGGAAAGGAAGAAAAAGTTGGAAAAAATGGAAGTCCAGAGATACCGGTCCAGTGTTACCTAATGTCGTAAGTTTTTTTTCCCTGCCAGATTTCATTTTGCCAGTGCTTCAGAAAAAATAAAGGAGCAGCTAGAAAATGGCTTGAGGGGCCAGATCTACTAGAATATTCCTGTACTTCCTTCGTTATAAAAGCTGAGATCAAAGGGTTCAAAAAAGGAAGAAGTGGTTTCGAGTTCCAGCTGAGCGTAAAGGCAGATATGGATATGAGCTATTCTGATTTCAGCCATTTCAGTATTTGAATGTTGTGATAATTGCACAGAGATCTTGTACACTGTCACTGCAGAAGATGTGTAGTGTTTCCTCTTTCCAAGTGAAATGCTGGGAGAGTGTTCTGTCTTTCCTGTAGTTCTTTACAAGAGTTGAGAGGAGTTTTTCATTCTAGACGTAACTTCTCACTTTTCATTTTGTTTTTAGAACCTTGTGTTCAGTAGCCACTGTAAAGCAGTTACTGGCTATTCAGATCATGTCATACATCGAAGGAGATCAGCTACCTCATGTGTACGGCGCTGCCAGGTGACTGAGCTGCCGTCCTTCCTGTGCATAGCCAGTCCGCGGGTAAGTCCAAGTGAAGTTATAAATTAAATATTTTCTATTGTGTTTTAAATCTTGCTAGAATTGTGTCGTAGGAACAGGATGATCTATTACTTTCTTTTGGTTGAATAAAATTGTTGTGAGGATATCCTTTTGCCACTGTATTCTATAGTGCTTTTTTCATAGGGGAAGTGACTGCAGTGGCTACTGAAGGGAAATGGAAAGTTGTGAGATGCACCCAACAGGGATTTTTTTGAGATATGCAGATTTCACTTTCTCTCCTCCTACAAAAAGCAGTAAAATCATAGGAAGAGATTGTGAAGTAGATTTTTTCCGTATAATGTAAGAGGAGTGTAGGTATGATATGAATGGAGTGGGGTGATTGTTTGGTCAGTTCTCGTTACAGAGGGGGCTGAGAAGTAATGCTTTTTTGAAAAGATCACTGGTTTGTCTTGTTGTGTCAGCTTACGCTCCAAAAAAGAAACGCCAAATTGTAGTATATAAGGACTGAGTATAAGGTCTAAGATTATCTAGATCTTCTACATATTAGGTGGCACTGCTTCGTACTCTATCAACTATTAACTGAATTTTGAAATTACTTTAGCTTAAAGATTTCTGGGCTGACACAAGAGACCTTCATAAGTCTATGGCTATTGTTTCCATTCCGTGCTGCTGGATCTTGGCAGAGCTTGACAAAACGTACTTACGATTCAAATCTGGACTTGAATCTACCATTTGTCATCATAATAGATAAGCATATCTGTAGAGAGTTTCCACCTTCAGAATAACCTTTAGTGAAAAAGGAGGTTCTGACCTGTGCTCTTGCTAAAAGATAAATTACTGAGTGTTGTTTCTCCCTAATCGCCTGAATGAACATCAGTTTTGAGAAGACAGCTAAAAGTAAGATAAACATGCAGTGGATGCCACTGTGCTAGATTTTGTAGCATGCTGAGTGAAATACAGAGGTAAAGCTCTGCAGAAGTACTTGGCTGCTGGGCACATCGTGTTCCTGTTAAGAATAAAAAAGCTGAATCTTTGCTCCAGCAAGTATGTTAATAATATTTCAGCATGTAGTTGATTTGGGAGATTGCCTCCCTAGATTTTTTTTTCTTTACCATGTAGTTCTTTCCTATTCTCATTTTAAGCTGGTGAAAGAAGTCATGTAAATGATAATCTCCAAATCAGCAAACAATAATTAATACTATAGACTCATCTTGCATTGCTTTATGGTCAAGTAAAAGACAAAAAAAAAAAAAAAAAGCATACTTTCTCTCTCCTGAAGGAAATTAATCTTACAGTTACAATTTTTTTCCTTATAGTATCACATACTCAAGAGTCTCTCCATCAACCCCCTGCTCTTAAGGAAGAGTTTTAGCTTAAGTGAAAAGCGTCAGTGAGTCTTGGAATGAGAGCAGACATCTGCTTCGAGATATTTTGAAGCGATAAGAGACCAATAAAATCTCTAACACTTTAAGAGGGATCTTACTACTGTTCATAATGATACAAAGCCAGTTTAATAGCAGAAGGCTTACCAGACTATCCAGATGTAACATTCTTTGATCAGTATTGATGTCAGTGATGCAGCTTGATCAAATATGGCTACGTGTGTAAATTATATGTTGGCATCTGGAGAAGGGAGGGTGGCAGCAGGTCTCTGCTTATCACCTGTGTGCTGCTCCTGGAGCTGAACTCCTCTGCACCTTCAGTGTTAGGGGCCAGAAATCCAACTAAATTTTTTGAAGTCTCATATCACCTCCCAGTCCCAACGTACTACCTGGTTCAAGGAAATCAGTTATTCCCTTTTCCTTTCAATTCCTTCAAATTTTTGAAGTAAAAGGTTTGTCACTGTTTGTGCTTGAAATTGAATTACTTTTGAAGAATGTGTTGAGTGGTGCCTAAATGTTAGGAAGGGAAGAGACAGAAGGCTAGGTTTGAAGAGGAAGGTGAGGAGAGATCCTATCTGGCATTTGTTCTAGTGAATAGAAGTTACTTGTTTGGACTTTGCTGGTGTGGTAAAGTGATTAAATTGGAAGCATGACTTTTGTTTCTAGGAATACAAAGACTTAATTTTATGCTTGTTAGAAACTTTTGGCAGGAGCGTACAAGACATGAAACAGCAGAAAGAGGATGTGTTCTCAGAAACCATAGCCTTCTGTTGTTGTTTGACTTGTGATGAATTTTGGGAAGTTAATGGAGCGAATGATAGAAATAGGAGCATGTGTTTATGTAGCAGCTATTTGGTGTGGGGGCAGTTGGGGAGGGGAGGTTAGCAGTGTATTTTTCCTTCTACATGGGCTATTTGCCTGAGTACAGATAGGCCTCAGTCACAACAAGTAAGTCGTAGGATGGATCTTATATTCTCCTTAAGAACCCCATTTATTCAGTTCAGTGTAATACAGTTTGGTTTAGTTTAGCAGTTAAATAAAGCCCAGTGTGTCACTGGGACTGCAGGGAGAAGCGGTTTGGGGAAATCTCATGTCTGAAGGGTTAACTTTGCATGGAGATAAATGCTGGAAGCGTTTTAAAGTTACTGAATTTAAGTTCATCTATCCCTGTCACCCTATCTTTCGGATGTATTTCTGAATCATGGCTGCTACGTTCAGTTCATTTGCCAGGAAAATCCTATGGACTGTCCTACCTTTTACAAATTACATGTAAAGCCACAGAAGCAAACATGGAAAAATAACCTGTGCCATGGCAAAAGGGAGAGAGTAGAAACATGAGCAAGGTGAATGGTAGGCTATTTGATCTGTGTCAGAAATTTTTTTTTTCTTGTAAGGCAGAGTAGAAGATGCAGAACTCTAATGCAGAGTTTAGTGTGTGCAATAAAAAAAGCGGAGCTGAGGGTGAAGTTGATATGTCCTCAGCTGTCAGTGACTGTTACACAGATGCACTTCTGTGTGAGCAGTGTTGTTCTATTAATGCAGAAGTTAACGCTGAGGCACACGGAGTTCATCTCAAGGCTGTCTCCTAACAGCGCTCCCTAAATTTAGGTGAGATGCTGCAGATTGCCTGTGTTTGAAAGAGTGTTCCAGTCTGTCTTGTATCGAAGTAAGAACTGGAATGTGATGGCTAATAGTGTCCTTTACAGGAAACAAAACCAATCTCTGCCATAGCTTGCAGTGGACAGTGGTGTCAAGGCAGTGAGATTTGGATTTTGACTTGTGAGAGGTTTTGCACTCGCACAAAAGACAGTCCCGTGCTTGGACTGCAGGTGGCAGTGCAAGACAGCATCAAGCCCAACACTAGCTAGTGAGAGGTGGAAACGTGTGAAAGCCTTAGTGCAGTCCCTTTCACTTTGCAATGTTGGATGCAACTTACAAGACAGCTGATTTAAAAATAACTCTTGGCCTCTTGCAAAGCAATGGCTTTGCAATTATTGCTAAGATTTTGTATACTTTTTTGTTTCAATATGTCCTATAATCGTGCTCATGAGTCTGTTTAAACAAGAGATTGGCCCTTGCAAAGGTAAATCTGTTTGTGAAATGAATTTATTTCTGAGAAGAGCTCTTATAAGAGAGGAGTAGACCATAGATTTCTATCAAGATCTTGCTTAATATCTTGTATTTAGAATTAGCTGGTAAATGTGCAGAGAGGAGTAGCCTGCATCTGAGATATCAAGCAGCTATAAGGTAATTCTTTTATACGATAGTTCTTTTACTGCATTTCAAGTTTTGATTGTCCCATTGTCATACCAGTTCCCACATGTTCTCAGTTCTCCAGAAGGTCAGCTGCTTATCGTTCAGCATCAAGTCCTACAGATTCCCCCAGCATTTCTTACTATGCAGCTCTGCCTCCTTTTTAAAAAGTGAAAATTTTCAGAAGTTCGGTTTCTCCTGTTCTTTTATTTGTTACATTGGTTTTTGTCCCTTAAGTAGTGTGTTCATTTTCGGCATGAACAAAAGATTAATGAGAATGCTTGTAACATGCTTGGATCTACCTGGATGATACATTGTAAATTGTTCTTCCAAGAAACAGTGACTTCTGAAGCAGTGAGGTATTTGCTGTGAGGTAACCAAGAAAGCACTGCGAATTTATAACTTTTCTCTGTTTTAATCCCATACTGTAAAGTTTACTGTGTAATATTAAATTTTAGGTTAATTTTTCAGTGAGTTTACAACATGTTAATGAGTCTTTTGTTAGTAAGTGAAAGTTTCTACTGCCTTTCTTTTGTAAACACCACAGAGTTGACCCAAAACAGAATTACATTAAGAAAAGGTACGAAAAAGTTGGCAGTCTGCATTTTGTTGGAAAGATTTTTGCATTAGACACAGTGAGTTGTTGTGTATTTATGCTTGAGTCAAAGGGCTGTTGTATTTGCTTTGGGTCTTATGGTTTATCTCCAGCTGAAGTATTTTAAGAAAAAAACAGCTGAGTAGGCCATTCTGGTGCGTGCTTTGTCAGTAATTCTTGCAGTTTTCCTTACTTCAGTGAGTTGGAGAGAATGAAAGAAATCAGCACATCATCATTTGCATCTACAAATCTGTCTTTTCTTCAAGCTCCAGCCCTGTTCTTTCTTGTAAAAGTAGAGCACCTATCACGTTATTTAGTACAGCATTTCTCATTTCTCCTGATGCTTCCTACATTCGTCTTGATTCTTTGTGCTCCACAGGCCATTAGTCAAAGAGTGTGTTCTCACAGGAAAGTATCTTGAAGTTGTCCCTCATCCTGGTAAGGGAGAGATAAGCAGAAACTACAGATTGCACAAAGGACAGCCTTGTCTGCTGGGGCAGGCTCTTTACTCCAGGATCCTACTGCCACGTGGGCATACAGCTGCACGGCCACGATGGCCCTTCCATGATCTGTCCAGATTTGGGCGGGCAGAAAGTTGAAGTGATGGAGCCATTCCAGAACAACATACGTGGAATGAAATCAGAGTTTCTGGGTTTGCAACACTAGTGTGTCTAGCTGGGTTGTGTACACTGAAACAGGTAATAAGGCAGGGGATTCATAGAACGACCAGAAGAAAAAGATGGTCATCCTGCGTGTGGTTTCGGTGGCCCACTTTTGTTCAGACCAGGTGTCAAGCCCAACAACTATGCAGCTTCAAAACACAGCTGTTTTCACATTCGTTTTTTTCCTTTCTAATTTGAATGTTTTCATAGGTTTAAATGACATGAATTTCTGTTAAGGGTGATTTGTAGATGTCACATCTGCTAGATAAATTCTTGATTGTGAAGAGCAAAAATAAAAAAAATATGCAAAATGAGAGATGCAGCAAGAATATTGTTTGTTCTTTTACCGTCAGCTTTGCTATCGGTTGTGTAGCAACTGGCACAAGGCAGTGTTTATCAAAAGGCAAAATAGTCCATGCCTGGTTGTTCATGGTGCTTTTTTGTGGGATGGGAAGATGTTGCATCTTTCCTTGTTTTAAACCAGTTTGTTTTCCGTTTATATGTATCAGTAGTGATTTGGCTTTTTAAAATTTGAACCTGTGTGAAGGCAAATGGGCTGGGGATTTGGGGTGAGGATGAACGAAACCTGAACAAGAATGTTGGTTATGATTTTACTTATAGGTAACAGCTGTGCCACTGGAGTTCTATTGCAATGATCGAAGTGCAGAATACGAGCGCAGAGCACTAAGGGAAGGAGGAAGTCTTGAAGCAAAGCAGTGTGTAGTCAATGGAGCCCCGGAACTAGCAGCTGACTGGCAGAAGCAAAGCTCTCAGTTCTTCCCAGAATATCCAGGAGGACTGCTGGGGATCAGGCCTCAGAACGGCTGGTCTTTTATCAGGATACCAGGTGAGTTTGGAGCTTGCTTGTCATGGGACAGAGGTGAGATAAACAGGGGTGGCTACTTTTTGGTGATTGTGGTGCTTGCTTATGGATTTTGTTTTGTTTTATTTGTTCTTCCTGAGTGAAAATTAACTCCAGTATCTTAAAATACAGTGTGATTTCACATCCTTTGCAGTAAAGCTGTCAGTGGAGACCAAACAAGTCTAATACAAATTCATCTAATGCTTACAAACCTCTCTTTGCATGTTACTCCTCAAAGCCTCTGTAAAGAGGTGAGTTTGCTGAATAAACCACAGTCTACTCTCACAACCAAATACTAGTTTGAGGTTGGAGGTAGGAAGATTACAGGAAAAGTAGTGATCATACTTCACCTCTCAGTGTGTTGGAAGACCTTCGTATTGATCTACAAGGTTTTGTTGGTCTTGCTAGCGAAAGGATAAAACCTACTTGTATCAGTCTACCATGAGAAGGATGAGAATGAGGACCAAGTTCAGAGAAAATTTTCCTGGAGAACAAGGCATACAGGATTTGTTAAGTTTCTGTAGAAATAAGGAAGACTTGTTCATATTTCCTAGTAAAGTGAGAAATGTAAATTTAAGTACACATCACTTTTTCCTGGAATTGGGCTAAAGTAATTCAAGATCTGCTAGAATTTGATTGCTAATACTATAGTGATTTTCATGGACTGGACATGCTTTAGTTGTCAGAAGATGGTCCTGAGCAGTGAACGGAGTTCTGTAGAAAGCACTAGAGATCTGAGAGATAGCCAAGAGGAAAAACAGCTTACACTGCCAGATCCTAAGTTATTCCCAGACCCTTTTGGGTCAAGGATGTTTGGCAGGGGAAGTTAGTACAGTAAAAGGAGAATGGCCTTTTGCTTGCTAGAGTCCGGTTTAAGAAAGTACCTCGTAAGTACATGGAGTCATTTGAAGAACACGCACATTTGTACACGTGTAATAGAGAAACTGTTTTTCATGAGTTTGCACTAGATTAATGTTTGGTGGTTGTTCTTATGGTTTTCTTTTGTCAGGAATTCATTGAATCATTTATCAATTACTTAGAACCAGTTACTTAGAAGACAGGAGGGAACTAATGAAGGGATAAATTAAGGTAGAAGTCATGGACAAAGAAATGAAGAGAAGAAGCTGATGTAGGTTTAGAGAGAGGGCTGCTTTCTCATGAGGAGACTGAGAGCTTTGTCATCAGCAAAAATGTATAGAGGAATAACGATGGGGTACAGGAAATTTAGAGGAGTGAGTGAATATGTACAAAACTTGACAAGTTGTCAAAGCACAACAAAGAATTTGAGAAGGTGATTGGGATGAATTTTTTATGTAAAGCTGGCTTCATTTGGGAGGTGTTGAAGCTGAAAGTGGATGAAAGTAGTAGTTTTATACAGCTGTCTTCTAATTAGGTGGAAAGGTGCATTCAAACCTAAACATACTCTAATGGGAGAGGGCACATACCACAACAGGACAGCTGTGTTTATACATACAGAAGCAGGCACAGTGCGTTCCAGAAAGTGACTGATAAGCTGAAGAAGCCATTTACAAGGCTGAAGTCTAGCAAGTGTAAAATGGAACTGTAGGTGTGAAGGTCCATGGTAAATAGGTGACAGGAACAAAGGGGAAACCTCTCTCTCCTAACCCCAATCTATCCTCTCCCAGCCTCGGTGTTCCCAGTGCCCTGGCAGCAGGCTCAGCTGCGATCACTGTGGGAATCTCTTGAGGCTTTTCCTGTTCTTTGAAAGAAAAATGGTCCTGGATTAAATGGCAGGAAGTGTCTGAGTCCTTTTAGCATCGATAAAAAGCACCGGCCTCGCTGGCTGTTTACTGTGAGAGCCAGCTAGCTCCTCACTGACCCCATTGTGCTGTGCAGACTGTCGGGAGGGGAGCTAGGGGTGTCAACTGGAACCCAGACTTTATCTCTCTTTCCTCTATGTTTTGCATGTCCAGAGGCAGAGGCTTTTTCTCATTCTCCAGAGAGCTGTGAGCCCAGCTGCAGTCATCAGGCAGAACTCCTGACTGGGGTTATTTTAAGTCGTCATCATTTCTAGCTATTCTTCCCAGGCCATAGGAACCCAGAGTATCTCCTTGTATATAATTATTGTCCGTAGCTGGAGGCAGGAACTTTTTTCAGACTGGAATAGCCGTGGAGTATGATTTCACAGTTACTGTCTTTTTGGTCTGGTTGTCTTTTGGTGTTTATGTCATACAGTGCCGAAGAAGAACTCCCAAAAAATTGTGTCCTGGGGATGGTTCTTTTGAGGTGCAATCCAGGACCGCATCTCCTAACTGGTTCAAAAGTTTAAAAGTTCCTTTGATTGTGCTATTTAAAAAAAAAAAAAAAAGACAAAATACATTGTCCCTGAAAGCTTTCATTGCTTATTAAAATGTAGAACTGAAAATCATGGAAATCTCGTTTAATAAAAGATGCCATTTTCTTCCCTCAAGGTGAAAGGGGATGAGAAGTAGTAATGGGAAAAGCTAGAGATGGAAGGCACTTTTAAAATAATTGTGATGTTCTCTGATGATAGAGCAATAAAGTAGTACATTTTTTGTTACAACTTTACAGTATCTGATCTTTGAAGCACTAGGTGGCAGGCTTTAAGCATGCAAAAACATGTGAGTTTGGAAAACACAATGGTATCAAGATAGCATACTGAACTTGCCAGGCTTACAGTTACATGATTTTCTCTTCCACAGATGACAGATCTTTTTTTTGTTAGTTTTGTTTTGCTTTTCTCAAAAACTTTCTCTTCAGTGCAGTTTATTCGGACGCTGAGACGTTAGCCAAGTTACAAACTGTTAACTAGCTTCTCAGACTGTAAAACCATCTGCAAATAAGTTCCTCACCTTTAATTTGCATTTTATTGTGATTTAAAAATAGTGACTTACATAATGGAGATGTAAGGAGCCAATAGCAAAGGACGTGCATCATTTCCAGTTACCAAAACTTAATTCTACCTGTTCATGTCTGTGTGAGAAAAACAGTAGCATTTCACTTTTGTAAACTGGTTAGTTAAACTGAGTCAGTCTAGACTGAATTTTGAACAAACCTTGTTGTTCTTTCAGTTTCCTCCCAGACAAATGGCTTTTGGCTAATAATCCTGTCAGTTTGTTGTGCATATCTAGACTTCTCTTGTTGCTTCAGTCTATTTAATTTGTTCTGAAATAACAGGTTGATCAATTAGAAAAAAAATCAAAATGTTGTGACTTTATATTTAATGGGAAGAATAACATTGAGTATAAAGAGAGAGGATTCCTAAATAACCCCCACTCATTTCCATTTTTATTTAACTAAGTTCAAAGTTTGGTTTTCCTTAGAAGAATGTATGAAATTATTAATTATTTGTATGTAATTGAGACTGAGCTCTCTTCTAGAGATCTGTGTATCATACGCTGTTGTGGTTAATATAAATACCAGCCTGAGCTGTGGTCTTGAGCTTTCCTTACATTGTGTACTTGACTTGGCTCTCCAGCTGACGAATTCCATGAGGCAGTTGCTAATGATTGAAGTAATGATATGGTATTTGCTCCTGGCAAAGCAACAAGATCGCCATCAAATGAGATTTTTCTTTATGAAGAGAGAACAAATTAGAAGAAAACGGTGAATATCTATATAGGCAGAGACACAAAAATGAGCAGAGCTCTGCTGTCTCAAATTTTTGGTTAGCAGATTGCAGAAGAATGGCTATAAACTTACCAAGGAGAAAGCATTCACAGTGTTAGCTTACAGGGCAAATATAAAAGCTAGTAGTTTTAAGCAATACTGACAGTTTATAGTATTTTGAATTTCAGAAAGGAGTACTGTGGCTTCAGCTTCTGACCTCCTGACATAGATTCCAGTAATTCCAGCATCACACTCATTATTTATATTTAAGCTTAAGAATATAATTTTGCTTGAGATCTTGATGGAAATACTACAATGATGAAGAATCCACCATGTTTATGGAAAAAGCTCATTGGTTTTTCCTTCACTGTTGGGAGGTTAAGAGGAAAGCACGCTCAGTTTGTGTAGTTTCAATGAAAGCTACTGGATGCTGCGCTTTTCTCTGCTAGTATAAAGTTCTCTTCTGTTGTTAAAAACTTTTGACCAAAAGAAGAATGTTGAGTATTGCCTATTGCTCTTTGAAAAATTGAAATGGATCAAGTTTTGGAACCCTCTCACTGCAGGAAAAGTGTTTAACGCACTGAAATCTTGAAGTTTTTTTCCTGAGTGCTTGTCATTTTTTACAGCCTTTCATAAAGGAGTCCTAAATCTCAGCATGTTTTTTGAAAGCAATATTTTGAATTAAGTATAGAAGAACTGCCTTCCTACTTTTTCTCAGTAAATGTATGATTGTACGTGCAAGAATCAAACTTGGCACTCTGCCGCGTCACTGCACTTGGGCACTCATGGCCTTTGTTGCCTGCAATGCTCATGAGCATTTTTAGGAGCAGCTTTCTGCTTGTGATCTGTACTCATCTTTTCCATGAGTATGAACTTGGTTTTGGCTATACTAAAATGCATGGTGCTCAGATGAACAAAATTATTTTTTGCATATACTGTTTTATCGAGATATTGTACGAGACTGTTAACTGGCTCACAGAAAGCTGGATTTTCTTCAGCCCATCAGTTAATTTATTCTGTGCAACTAGAGTTGTGCAGAAGCATTACCTGCTAGATATGTTGAAAATATTTGGGCTCTGTACTAGCCTGCACCATCTGCAGTTGTCAACTTTCTGTTTTGGCTGTAAAGCTGAATTCAGACATGCCAAAGAATAAAGAATGATCAGTGGCCTTTCCAACAGATAATTTTTTTGGAAGAAAACTTCTCTTCATCCTCTTTCAACAGTAATGTATTGTTTACTGAAGTTTATGTAGAGAACGTACAAACAGGAAGATCTCCTTCCTGAGAAATACTTCATGAGCAGTGCTGAAATAGAGAGGACATGAAGTATGAAATCTGCAATGATTTACAAGATTGCCATTTGGAAGTGTTTCTTATACAAAAAAAAATTGGAAGGCAGGGAAGAGAAACTAAAATTAAGGCAGTGATGTGAAGGGGCAGTTGGTTTACGGTAACGTAGAGAACTGTTTTTCACTTTCCGTGTTGGTGATGGGTTTGGTCTTAAAACTAAGTTTGTGAAGAATGAGTCTGAAGTTCAGCAATGGGTAGCAGCAGATGTCCAAAGGACAGCACTATAATGTGGGAAGAGAAATGTCTTCAGCTGTCAAGGCATGTTGCAGTTGTTGAACTGGTTGGGATGAATCCTTACAAGAGAGTAATGGCTGTCCAAAAAAGGACTACATCCATTTTCATGAGCTCAGTCTGTGATGAGATTTTGCCAAGTAGATGAATTCATGTACTCACATCCTAGCAAACAAAATTACTGTCAGCGGCATGACCAGGAGTGTCAGCCAGAAGCTGCCATCTCTTTTGTCACCGCTCATTTACTTTAGGAATTATAATGTAGTGAAGTGCTAACAAAACTTAGAACTTTAACTATTGTTTGTAACTGTTTTGGCTGTATTAGTAACTTGCTTTTATTCTGTTTCTTCTTAGACAAAGAGAGTCTGATCACCGACAGCGGAAAGCTTCATGCTCTCGATCTTCTGTTGACGCGGTTGAAATCTCAAGGACACAGAGTTCTTATCTACTCTCAGATGACGCGGATGATTGACTTACTAGAGGTAGGAGAGCTATAGCCTATAGGAGGAACATTCTGAAGATGCAAATTTAGCAACGATGTTTTGGAGAAAATACTGTAATTTGTATTCAGCAAACCTGACTTAAAGTTATTATGCTGAGGGATACCCAGTAAATGCATTAATGTGAGAATGTAAGATTTGCCATACAGTGTTAGACTGAAGGTCCAGCATGATGTCAAACTGTCAGCAGTGTACGGTACAGAGAGTTAGGGGGAGATGTGTAAGAGTAGCCATACTTCACAGTTATTCCCTCTGTCCAGCATTTTGCAGCTCAAGGGCTTTCTGAGCCGGATGTGGCTTCTGTGTATTTAGTAATCTTAAATGGATTATTCTTCCGTGAGATTTTTCAGTTACATCTTGAGTCTTTGTAAATTTTTGTTGTTTGCACTGCCCTGTGGCAAGGTGTTGCTTGGCTTAATTACCCTCCTCTGCTGGCTTTTGACTGCTTCCTTCTAATTTCTTTTGATGCTCCTGTGTTGGAAGGGGAAGCGAGAACAGTCATTAATTTTACATTGTTCACGTTGCTTGTAATTTCACAGACCTTTACTGTTTCCCTCTGTCATCTTTTTCCAGTGCAGAAGTTTGGTAGACATTAATAATAATGTTATCTGACATACATGGTAGGAACAAAATTAATAATTAAGTGATACTCATTATTTAAATGCAGCCAGTATGCCTCAGAAGAAAAAAAAGGAATCACTTTGATTAGCAGTCATGCCACTAAAGAGCGAGTCTGAAAAGACATTTGTGGGAGGCTTATTCACTGGTTTCCTATTGGTAGTACTTACAATGCTTTGAAAGAAATGCATCTCTTTCTCTGCACTTCCACTGAAGACAGCAACGTTTGGGGTTTTTGCTGGATCTGGAAAAAAAAAAAAGATTATCTTGTGTCACAATGCTTCCATCCTTTATCAGCGAAGGATTAGTTGTAGTAGCTTTTACGACTATCTAATTCTGAGTAAGAATATAGGAAACAAAGAGATAAAGGTTTTTTTTACTGAATGCATTACCGATAGCAAGATATTTGCTTTTGGCAGCGTAATTTCAGTCTTGCTGAAACATCAAGGTCCTGTGACCCTTCAGCCATTAGTTCTAGATGTACATGAGCTCCCTCAGCAATGTTTTATGTGGGCTGTTGTCTTCTCTACAAGAGAAGAGAACAAGTGAAAAGCCTGAACTGGTAGCTGCCTGAGTCCCATAGGAGCAGGAGTGTATTTTAAGGACAGCAGTTAATAGTGCAGTAACTCATCACAAGCTGAATTTTGTTTTTACTGCTATGAAGAAAAGCAGAACTTGCATGGTTGCAATTCTGTATCCCAGCTCTTTCCCTATGCCTCTTTTTTTGGCAAATGTTGGGCGTGGTACAAGTTTGTTGCCACTCTGTGTTACACCATGAAGCTTGTAAAGCTGAGTGTTTAGTACTTCTGTCTTTTGTTAGCATTCCATTTTAAAGGCTTGGGAGCCCAATGTATTGCTGTTGTACCTCCTAAAATGTCCAACTTCACTTGTTCAGTTTTATTAACCAAATAAACCACCTACCAAGTTCTGTTTTACTTTTCTCCTACCATGTAAGAGAAGTTGGAGCTAAGCAAGCTAAAAATGAAGCAACGACTCTGGGGAGAAAAAAAAAGTCCTTGCAAAAGGTGGATAGCAATAGATTTTTCTTTCCTGACCAGTGATATCAAAGTGCATCCCCTCAGCCTACTTACATGTGTAAGAACATAAGATGTTCTGTTTCTTTTAACAGTATTTTGACCGTGTCAGTGTAACCACTATTATATCTCACTAGCCTAATCAGTGCAGAGCAGAGAGCCCAAAGCATGTTGTTTACAAAGTTAATGCTTGTTTGATTTAGCTTCAGCTGAAGAACTATGGGTTAATTATGCCATTATGGAATGGCAAATATAAATGCAAAAAAGAAGAAAAAGATTTTCTTTCAGTAGAAAGGGATATAATATAATTTCAGTTTTGTCATTTCATGCAGATGTGTATTTCATGCTTTCTTAGATTAATGTCATGTTTGTTTTTCTCAATATGTTTGTTTCTCCTGTATGGAAGTGTAACTGGATGATTTCAATGGGAATCACATTGCATTAATGTGATGAGGACTCAAATTATATTCTGCATGAAATAAGATGTATTAATTATATGCTACCAGGCATTTATTAGTTGTGTTAAAACATTGCAGTCCTTTATCTGGACTATGAAACAACGTGAAGGTAAAAAACATTTTATAGTTCTTGAGAAAATATCTGTGTTGAAGACTCAAAGAGCACTTTAATGGTGCTGCATTCTTACCGTACTCAAGTCATTGCTCATTGTTAGTTTCTTGTATAGGCTCTCTGTTTCCAGGGTCAGTTGCATAAATTTTCTTATAGTAATATTTCTGGTGACTTGCTGACCCCTACGCTAACAAGATTGTTGGGTGCGTTTTCAAGCAAGTCTAGTGTAAGTGATTAATCACTGAGTTTTTATTGTTTCTGTTCAAAGAAACATGGTAGTCCATATTTGGTTACTGAGAAGTTTTTGCCAACTTACAGCTTTTGATGTGGCTGGTTACTGCCGGTTCTTCATTTTGTCTCAGACTGCAAGGTACCAGTGCAGTAGTGGTGTGACCTCAGCCCAGGGATCAGATGGAGCTTTACCTCATCTTCTTCTGTGTTTTCTTGATGCTTCACTCATTGTGGGAGCTAGAAAAATGGGTAGTCATCAAGTACCTTTCAGAATTACAGCTAAAGACCACGTATACTAGTTCTTAAATAGGTCATTTGCTTTCAGAGTGCTCTCAGTTTTTCTTAAAGCCAGAAGCAAGCTATTTCTATGAGTGATTGAAACACTGAACTACTGGCAAGCGTAGTTCAAGGGTTTTCTTTTGTTTGTTTCGCTGAATTGGAAGAATATACTGCTAATATTTGAAGAAAAAAAGTTGTTGGATAAAAGCATCACAGAAAGTTTCATAGGAGCATTATAAGAATACTGTGAAGTATCCTTTTTGATCATGTGAAGGTGGATTGAGGCAGACCAGATCCTGTGAAGCAGTGTGGAAAATGCAACTATCTAAAGGCTAAGATACTTAACTACTTTTATGACAGCTACAACTATGAATGCTAGTATTACAAATGTAGAATAGCTTATTCTTTTGTAAATTGTGTTATAGTGGAAATGTCTAAGATCTAGGATAAATGCACTTGACTGAGTAGAAGCTACTGTATTCTATTAGTGCTGAAATTTGGTTAGGAGATGCTAAGGAAGAGGTGGTTGATAATATTAGGGAAGACTAAAGATGTTTGAAATACTAAATCAGCATGAAGGCAGATAGAGACAGTAATAAATGGAAAGAGAAAGCCTTTATGATAGTTGAAAAAGGGTTGATCAGATTTGGAGTAAAGGTCACATTGTGCCTAACTGACAACTGTGTTGGTCTGGTTTCAATTGGTGGCAGAAAGCTATTGTAGAGATAGAATAAATCCAATAGCAAATTAGGGCTTGAATGCCTGTGTGGTTAAGTAGCTGTTGTCTGCTTTAAAAGTGTTGCTGTTCTCCAGAAGTCCTACTAGCCACAAGTCCTGCTTTTACAGGTAAACCAAATGTGACTTTTGGCCGCTTCAACATTGTTGATTTTATTTACCTATTTTTCATCTGTTACACTATGAAGCTTCTCTCTAATACAGTAGTCATTTTCTCAGATTGCTTATAGCATCACAGCTCTTTCACCTCTTCTGAAGTAAAAGAAAAGAGAAATGGGAGCCCTAAGGATAGGTGAAAAGGAGAACTGAGCATGGTGCTGTCAGAGGGTTCTGCCGTGTTTTCTCTGCCGCGTTTTCTCACTGCACAGCAGTTTATCTGCTGAACATTGAAGCTTGGAGCAAGATGAATCCAATAGTTCTTGCTGCTGAAGCACCATCTGTTTCCTTTCTGTCTTCGTTTGCAGTCATAGCAGCTCAAAAAGAGACACGTGCACCAGTAGGGTTAAATCTAACAAATATAACCATTAGGAGTTAGGTCTTGTCAGCTAAGGCTCACGGTGTTAAAATATCCAAGGATATATTTGTAAATAAACTCCAAGGATATCTGTATGGCCTGAAGAGCTTTCTGTGTAATTCAGATTGTATTCATAGTTGCACAGTTACCAGAAAATGCTAAGTACTTTAGAGCGTGGAAAGTGGGTTTCATTGGAAAAATCTTTTGCCTACAGCATTCCTGGTCGATGTCGTTTGGTTTGTGTCCCAGGTAGTGGGTTCAGTTCTGCTGCTGAGGGCTAGAACTACTGAGATAAAGCCTGGGCAGATGTTAGTGTGCAGTACTAGGTTTTTAAAACCACCAGTCAGGTGGTTCACAATCAACAGGCAGCAGGTACTGGTGGTTTCTTAGAAGAGGTTCACTCACACACTGAAAGCTCAGGGTTTGGTACAAGTTTAGACTTTGGAAACAAATTTTCCAGGTTAATGATTTTATTTAGTTATTGATTTATTTGTAGTAAATGGCACATACTGTAACAAAACTGTCTGCAGCCCAGTTCATGCATCTGCAGCTCTATGGCGACATCACCATTCATCTCTTACCTTATATGAAATGCCAAAACTGACAAATTATTAAAGATAGCTTTAGTGTCTGAAATAATGAAGTATTGCTTTGCATAGGATTTCTTATAGCATTTACCGATGACATTTAGGTATTTTTTTCCCCTAAGCAACGATTCTTCTTTTATTGACCAGTTCTAAGAGCAACTATACTTTTCTGGTGTGTGTTCTCTGCAGGAATATATGGTTTATAGGAAGCATACCTACATGAGATTGGATGGTTCTTCAAAGATTTCTGAACGAAGGGATATGGTAGCAGATTTTCAAAACAGGTAATATACTTTAAAAGATGTTTGTGTGCTTAATCATGTGTACATAAAGAGTTGGTATGAGATGTAATGGAAATAAATGAAATTTACGCTTTACGGCATCAGATAGACCTCATTTATCTGAAAGTTTCTTGGTGGTTTGCTGGCCAGAAGACACTGGTGTTGATGTTAAGCCTTGTTGTATTTTGGAATTTGTCAACTGTGAAACAGTATGGGAAGCACGTTGTAGTGTACTCACAGTTGTTTGTTACCATTCCAAGTATGCTATTGCTTATAAAGAGGTTCAGTAGGAACATAGAAAATGTTCTCTGAGAACTGACACTCTCAAGAAATTGAAAATCTTGCATATGCTGGAACTTTGAAAGTGACCTACTGTACTACAAAACGAGCCATGTCACTTAAGCGTGCTTCACAGAGTAGCAGTATAAATACATGATTTTATCTTTGATGCAGCAGGATTCATTAAGAAAGCTTTAAACTGAAAGAGGGTGTTGAGGGGGTGGGGGAGTGTTGTTAAATTGTAAGACATGCTGCCTGTTCAGTTTAGAAGAACAGGATGGATTCTTGCAACTTTTACTAGCCCATCAGGAAAGAAAACTGTGTAATCATCTTACAAGTTCCAATATTTTAATTAAATCTTGTCTCTGTTGGGGCACATTATAAATAAATAATTGAATTTGTGGTTAAGTTTCCTTTTAATCATGAAATATGGCTTGGTAGGGCATCACTTTGGTGTCATAGCTCACAGTAAGGTTACCCTTCCTGAGTGTGGATGTGTGCTTTTAAGAAGGTCACTTCTGTTTTTCAGACAAGTTAGGTTCACAGATTGTTGTTTACTGCAAGGTGAAAACACGCGTTCTAGACTTGAGTCCTAGCATTAACAGTCCCAAAGTGTCACAGCTGAAGATAGGGGGAGCTCCTCAGAGCAGTAAAACTTGAAAAATGTGTGTGCCAAATATCTGAGGTAAAAGGACTGCGCAGTGCCTTTCTCCCTGTTCCGTGCTGGTTATGATGTTCTGCTGGAATCCTGACACTTCTTCCTGTAAGGTCCTTCAACCAAAGAAGTCAAGAAAATTGTTTTTGTTAATAAAAAGAAATTTGTTTTTATTAATGAATAGAACAACGAAAGAAAAATAATCATTTCAACAGGAAATCCCTTTGAGATATAGGTCAGCCAGTATAAACAAGAATTCCTATTAAAATGTTATTTGAGTTCCTCTTATACATGATTTACTTATGAGAAATGTTTCCAGGGAAAAAAGCCTGACTGAGACTAAACTATCCTGCAGGATGTCCTAGCAGGGTGCTGAAAATATGTAACCATGGATTCATAACTTGTTCCTGTAGTCTGTGGCTCTGTCCTCTTTCTTTCCTTTCCGTATGGCATTTCCAGAAGCATTTCAAAGCTGGATGCTCAGGTGGCTGTCGGTATGCATGTTCTACTATTGTTGTAGGAGTGGAAAGACTTCCTGGCTAAGGATAAACCTGGGTAGTGAAGAGGTGTCTGCTGCCTTCTTTGGCTTTGTACCTGGAAGATAAAGTCTAGAGATGGACATCTTTGCTTCAGTTCCTTCCAGCTGCCTGTAACTGAAGAGTTCTTGCCCTTTTTATTTTTTTTCAGTTCATAACTTAATTATTTTGGTTGTCTATTGACAATTTCTTGAGGGTGGAAAAAAAAAAATCTTACCTTGGACCAGAGGTAGATTCTTTGTTATTTATAATTGCCAGATTGTAATGGTTGCTAAGATTGGTAATCGTTAATTTCTTCAAACAAGAGCTAGAAGAACCCTTCAGATTTGATGAGTGGACTTTCAGGGGCAGACTGCCTACACAGTTACTTGAGAAGATGTCCTGTGCAGCTTATTCTGCAAGACCTTCTGGTCCCTTATTAATTTTGCATGCATCAGTGTATGGACAGTGTGATACCACAAGGATCACGGGCAGTGCACAGTGTCTTCTGTTAAGCACTTCTCCTGCTGTGCACTGTAAGAGGATGTCAGTTTCTCTGGGGTCCTTTTTAGTACTGTCTGCTTTGAGCCAACCTGTACACAGACTGATATGGTGTTAATTAAACACAGTTACAGACTACTGGCCCCCACCAGTGGCACCTGTGAAGTTCACATCCTTAGCAGATTGCTGCTAGGACTTAATGCACCTTTACAGATACCTGTCTACTGTGCCCCACCTGCCTCAGTTACATAAAGGGCTCTTAGCTTGAGAGGATTATTCCAAGTCGGGTATTGGGATGCCTCATGTCTCTGTTAGTAGCCAACATTCCTAAATCCGGTGCCGGCAAGTGTAACCATTGGGGTGAGTATGGGTTGGTGGACCTCCAGTGGGGTGTTCAGAGATGCCTTTCCTGAACTGTGTCATGAGGTGATGATCCATATTTTACCATGGCCTGCTCTATGGGGAGCTGTGTGAAGGCAGCTGGTCTGTCAGTGACTTCCATACTGTTTGAGGGATCCCAAGGAATGTAAATGTCATACAGTTGGTACAAATGGAAAATGCTCCAAGGAGGGAAGGGCAGCTCATGTGCAGTAGTAATGGAATTCACTTACATGCAACGTTTCCCAAAGAACTTGAGTTAGAGTGAAATTGAAGGAGTTTTCCTCTTGTGTGGTATCTGTTATGTACATAGTCATCTTTGAAACATTTTACAGTAAATCACCAATGAATCATTTCATTACTATTTTGGGATGAATCAATTTATTCTTCTTTTACTAGTAAGAAAACTGAACAAAGGAGAATAAAACTTGTAATGTAAATCAGCAGCAAAATTAGGACTGGAGCTGACTTCTTAACTGAAGGACATCTGTTTCTACCAAGGGACCCTTGTCCTTTTATAACGTACCTCTCTGTTTGCTGGCTTGCTTTTATATTAAGATTATTCATTTTTTTTCCCCGAGAGTTGTTTGTTCTGTTCAAACTACCAAATTTAGAACAAAAATTGCATCTATGCAGTTTAAACATTTATTTTTCTTTCTTTCTCAATTGAGCATTGTTAGTGCAAGATTTTTTTTTTTGTTTTTAAACATCAGTCAGTTCTGTGAAGCAATAAATTATTCTTTGTCTGTATGAAATCTTAATTTCCAATGTAGGCAAGATAAACAAGCCCTGGTTTGTTTTGATAGAGATAAGAAGCTGCTGTTGCAAACTGAGTGTTTGCTTGTTTCAGCAGTGCTGATTTGTGTATTAACTTCTTTCATATGTTTTTCTCTTGAACATGAACAGCACAAAACATTCCGAAGTGTTCAAGTGATAAAAATAGCCCTGATCACCTGGGTCAAAAAATTTACGTCCGTAGTTACTTCTTGTTCAACGTGCACAAAATAATTTTTTTTTAATCTCTTTCCAGGAATGATATTTTTGTGTTCCTGTTAAGCACAAGAGCTGGGGGCTTGGGCATTAACCTTACAGCTGCAGATACGGTAGGTGAAGTTTCATAAAGTAATACAGAACAAAACAAATAAACTTACTGATGTTTAGTGTTCAGTTTTCATATGCCTTCCTAGGCTGCTCATTTCATGCCTCCCAGCCTCACAATTTATTTAGGAAAAATAATGTTGCTGCGCAGAAGCTAGAATTCTTATTACCTGTGTTAATCAATTTTGTTTTAGCACTGCCATTCACATCATGAAATTCAGTTGCCTTATTTACTTTGCTTGTATTTGTAATACAATATTATCTTGGTGATAAAATCGTAGAATATTGGGCACCTGGTGTACATTTTTTGGTTGCCATTAGAGATACCTTCCTTCTTGCTACATACATGAGTAGGATAGTGTAGAGAGCTGTTAGATGACTGAGCTCTCTGCAGGTGCAAATGTCACTTTCATACAAGGAGTGATATTTCTTGTATGGCTGCTTGCTCTTCAGGTTCAGCAGCAAAGGAATCAGTAGCACAGGTATCAGTCATTCTGAAAATCAGAAGAAAGCTGTCTGTAGGACTTTCAGTTCTCTCAGTTGAAGTTGCTTCAACAGAGGAAATAAACAGAAACATAATCATATTCATGCAAACTCTTTGCATGAGCATTCTTAGTTCTGTGTTTTTATAGCTTTCTGAATACTTTACAGTCTAAAATTTATTTTAATATCTGTGTTTACTGTGCATAAAGTACAGTTATAGAATGATAGAGTATTACAAATGTAATGTGTCATTTCAGTTTTTCGTAGTAAAAGCACTGGAGGTATTAGAATAAAAAAGGCTTTATTAAGGTCTAAAAAAAACCGTATTGTTTTATGTGAAATTCTATTGTGGTGGGCTTTTTCTTCTTAAGGTAAGTGACGCTTCAGAATGGCTTCGTGACGTAGTTAGTTATAGGCCAGTCAAAATGACTGACTTAATAAGGTGATAAGCTCCAGAATTTCATGCTGCCAAAGCAGATTTCTTGAAGAAAATGTAAAGATGTAATATAATATATTTATTGTATTGTGTTTCAACATAAAGTTGAAACATTTACAGCATGGATTTGTTTGAATGTGTTTGAAATACAGTGGAAAAGATTTTATAGGACGGGATAAAGCTGAGTGAATACAGCCCGTAGTGAGTAGGTGATTCTGTGGGGTGTATAGTGGAATTTTTATTGGTATGTTGGTTTTTTGTTTGTTTTTTCTCCAAGTACTCTAAATGTGTGGTTTTATCCAATTCTTGCTGTTCTGATATTCTTTTGCAGGTCATTTTCTATGATAGTGATTGGAACCCAACAGTAGACCAGCAAGCCATGGACCGGGCACACAGGCTGGGACAAACAAAACAAGTCACCGTATACAGGTTGATATGTAAAGGCACCATCGAGGAGCGCATCTTACAAAGGGCAAAGGAAAAGAGTGAGGTAGGAATAAAGAAATCATCTGGAACAAGAAGTTGCAGAAACAGTATCAGAAAATGTGTATCAAAATCAGTAAAGAAATAGAAAAGTATCTCCAGGGAAACAAATCTGCATCCGTAACACAGAATCATTACAGCTCCATTATATAAGCTGGGCAGAAACTGATTATCTCCACCATGACTTCATGGAAATTATTTCTTATGATGCAGTGAAACTACTCGGGCCTCTTTGAAGCTGTACCTTGCATCTTTGCTGTGTCAGGGCTATACTGTTTCCTCTAATGTTATCATGTTATACCACATCTGCTTTTTTTAAAAGAAATTTGGAAGGTAATCAAGGGACAGTTACTGAGGTGTGAGGGTTGCCAAAGAGCTCAGTGTCCTGCAGCATCAAGCAGTGAATGTGTTAGAAACTTTAAACCTCATTATACTTTACTGGCAAGAAAAAATCACTCACAATCACTTTCTTTGGTAGCGGTAGATATACTGTCTACAAGGCTTAGGTGTTGTGTATGTTCAGGGTTTCTTTAAGCTTTTGTCTCAGTTAGATGCTTGTCATGATGCTACAGCAACTGAAGCATCTCCAGCTGAATGCATTCACGTTTCCCTTGTTGCATCTCATCCATTTTACTGTAGTGATACTGCACTTAGTCACCTGAGATCAACCTGAAAATGCAGTGTAGTGTTTTTGCTGGTGATCCAAACCATAAAAATTGACTTATGCTAAAGCAGTTTTGCTGAGTTGTACCTCTTACTGTTTTTCACTATAGTTAAAGTAGCAAGAGGTGGAATGAATGACTTAAGCTGAGGTATTGACTCAATACGGAGATCTAGTTTTCAGTCAAGGAGATCACATACTTTGTACCTCTTAAGAATGTTTTTTTGCCTGTCTTTCAGTGAAGGGTAATGAGAATATTTCATGGCTCATTTGGGTAATTTCTCTTTTTTTTCCCTAGATCCAGCGAATGGTGATTTCAGGTGGCAATTTCAAACCTGACACTTTGAAGCCAAAAGAGGTTGTCAGCCTTCTACTAGATGATGAGGAACTAGAAAAGAAATGTATGTGAAATTCATGTTGCAGCATTTTCTCCATCTTCGACTTCATTAGCCTATGAAATCTGTGTTTTTGTCTAAACAAGCACGTGTATTTCTTATAACCACTTCTGTTTCCTGGCTTATTTTGTGTTACCATTCTTGTTAGTACAAGTAGTAGTTAGTGTTGGTAGTTTCATGTCGCTGCTGAGCTGAGGGGTGAGGTTGTACAGCAAAGACATGGTGATGAGATAAAGTTTTTATTGGCACTCACTCAGGGTCATTACATTGTTCCTGAATGACAAAGCTTTGACACGAATTATGTAGGTCATGACAAGAAAAGTATTAAGAAGAGTGCTACATTTCATCGTAGTTTTGAAGCTGTCTCAGTGGTACACGCTTATGTTTGAAAGAAGACTTTAACTGTCTTTAGTAATTTGGGTGCAAAGAGTTTTAATATAGTAGTTCCCCTTTGAGTTTTTCATTGTTCTTTAGTTTTAATATAGGTGACTTTTTGTCACAGTTCTGTTAGAACTAGAGTTTCTTGTAAGATTCACAAAAGGGTATGAATTATCTTTCCAGTGGTGACAACTTTGTGTTTCTTTTCTGACAGTGCGTCAGCGTCAAGAAGAGAAGCGACAGCAAGAAGAAACAAATCGTGTGAAGGAACGTAAACGTAAAAGGGAAAAATATGCTGAAAAGGTACCTTGATGCAGAGAGGCTGCCTATGTCAGTGACAGGGCTTCAGTGTCAGTGAAAAGCTTCTGGCACAAATTAGATGGCATGGAAACGTTTTATGTAAAGGCAGTCTGAGTAAAGACTTCCCTTCACCCCTGAACATCAGTCTGGCACTTCATTGCTCAGAAGAGGGATGTTGGAAAATACATAATGCATAGACCCCTGAATCTTAATAGCATTTGCTACTTGAAAAATAAGGAAGCACTGTGTTCCCAAAGAATACAGTAGATATCAGTAGTCTGCAGACAACAATCTGGGGAGAAGAAAAAAACTGAGTGATCATTCTATGGCATATAAAATGGAGACTTAATTAAGATGTTGTTTTGCAAGGGTGAAATGGAATACAAATGAAGCATGAAACACAGATAAAATCCAAATAGCTATGTGGCTTGCACGGAGTGAGGGAAGATTAGTTTGTTTTCAAAAGGATCATTAAAATTAGTTTATGAAAATTTTGAATTTTTGGGGCTGGGAGGCTTTGCATTAATTAATTTTGTATAATGGTAATGAATTTCAAGCTTACTCCAGAAGGCGATGGAAGTCAAAGTAATTCCATAAGAACAATTGTACAGCATTCCAGCTATTTTATGAAGAAGAAAAAAGCTTACTTACAGAGCCTTTATGGAATCTGTTCCCTTGTTCTTCAGAAACTTGCTTTGGATAATTCTGGACATGGAGTTAAAATACTGCATTAGAGACTGAAATTTTAGTTTGTTTGTTCCGCTTCTTCTGTTTTAATTAGATTTTTCATTCTCTCTATTTTATCTACTTCAGAAGAAGAAAGAAGATGAATTGGATGGGAAGAGAAAGAAAGAGAGCATGAACCTTGTGATCCCATTTGTTCCCTCAGCTGATAACTCCAACCTGTCTGCTGATGGGGATGACTCCTTTGTTAGTGTAGACTCTGCCATGCCCAGTCCTTTCAGTGAGGTGAGACTCTCTGCTTCTTTAAACTATATGCTATTGCAGTTGTGGTCTTACATCCTGTAGTGTTCTTGCTTTTCAGCTAGAACAGAGTTCAAATATGTAGGGAAGTCTTAAAGGTGAACCACGGAAGTGAAAATAACTTGTTGAAGTAGATGGTAAGCTGCCCACTGTTGCTCCTCTGTATTAACATACCATTATGCCCCCCTTCGTTTGCTGTCTGTCTGCCTTTTCTGACAGCAAGTTCATGCCCTCAACCTCTTCTTCTTTCAGCCCCTGAAATTACTCCCTGAAATTACTCCATTCCTGCCTGGACTCTCACTTACTGTCTTCCTACTTTCCCTTTTTCCTGCCTTTGTCATGCTCACATTTGTAACTGTGTGCCCTTCTTCCACACCAATACCTTCCATAGCAAGAGCAGTCTTTCAGTGCCTGACCCAGGCAGTATCCCCCAGCTAGCTCCACAAAGTTCAGTTTCTTTGTAAGTACTCCTCACTAGTCTCATCTGCATCTCTTCTCTGCTTCATTCCTTGCTTCTGATTCTGAATAGTGTGTTTTTAAGCTGGAATTCAGACTGTAAATTCCCAGTGGCACATGTATTTTCCTGCATCTTTTTTTTTTTTTTTTTTTTTTATTAAAGAGTCACAAACAGTTTTTGACAGCGGATCTATTTTGTTCTATACTGCGTTGATTAAGATTCCTATGTTGTATCACTCCCTTACTGATAAAGATTTTTCTTAACACAAGTATTAGGTTAAGTGTCCTATTGTTTTTTCTCTTGCAGTCTGAGAAAAAGGCACAGTTGTAGAGCAGTTTTCTTAAATCTCTGCTGAGCCCATAGTTTCCTGCTTCTTAACTTTTATGTTCATCAGCTGAAATTAAGTAGCTCCTGGAGGTCTTTACTGCTGCTCAGCGTGTAAATAGAGGGTGTGGTGTGACTAGGCAGGATATGTATCATGCTGTTAGTCTCGGAGAAAATGAGAGAGATATGAACAAGTGCTGTTTAATTACTTGTGATTGTGTGTCTTACTGTTTTTGTTCCCTTCCCTTTCCTAACTTGAGAGGCTAACGGCTTTGTTCTTGTTCATGTGTAGATATCCATCAGCAGTGAGCTACATATGGGCTCTATCCCTCCTGATGAGAGCAGCAGTGATATGCTTGTGATTGTGGATGATCCGGCTTCTTCAGCACCTCAGTCAAGGGCAACCAACTCTCCTGCTTCCATTACTGGCTCCGTTTCAGATACCATAAATGGTTAGTACTCATGCCTTGACTTACTGCTAACACTTACTGAACCTTACCTTTGTATGCCCAGTTGATACATATTCTGTGCACGATTGGCAAGATTTGCAAATAAGAACTTGCCTTTTCTTTGAGAATTATTTCTGATTTGATACGAAACCTGTCTGTTGACAGTCTGTCATTCATTACACTCCTTTTTCCTGTGTTACTCTTAGGAGCTTTGTCCCTGTTCCTATATTGTAGAGGGCTCTCATTACCAAATTACAGACAATCACGGAACTATTTAATCTCTAAGCTTTTCTTTGAATTTGCCATAGGGCTGATAATCAGTTCTGTGTTTTCACTGGGTGATTGAAGCAGCTGTAATTTTAAAGTATGCTAAAGGTTTTTAACTGACATGACCTTCTGCTCTGAAATAGAGAGTTGTAGTTCTTGATGAGTTTCTTTACAAGTACCAAATAGAAAGATCATACCTTCCTCCAGTAAGAAAATGCTTCATTCTGAAGTAGAACTCAGAATCCTTCATCTATTTGTGGATTGGATTCATAATGATAATGACAAGGGATTGGATGTAACAAGAAATAAGATGTGAATGATGAAAGGTCATTTTTGTATGCATAATTTCTTTTAATGAGATCAGTACTTAAGCGTCTGTGTTAACGTAAATGAACAGTATCAGTTAACAGGAACAACACTAGTGTAAATAGCAGGCAGTTGTGAGGCTGTATTCATTGGTGAGTCATCTGACATACTAAAGCAGTTACTGTTTTGCTGTTCCTTTTCTGTTAAGGAGTTTCAATGCAAGATATGCCTCTCACTGGGAGAGGCCAGTCAGGCCGAAGCCGCGGTCGTCCTAAAGGGGCAAGTGGTGGATCTAAAGGCACTGGCAAGGGCAGGAGCCGGAAATCGATAGCAGGAAGCGCGGCCGCAATGGCAGGTGCCAAAGCGGGGGCAGCAGCAGCCTCTGCAGCGGCATATGCAGCATACGGGTACAATGTCTCTAAAGGTACGTGGGGGCAGGGGGCAGCACGCTACCCAGAGCACTGCCAACTGTGAGTTAGGATGTTGGCTTCTTTGCAGCCTGTCAAAAAATAGATACAAGTGTTGGATTGCTGGTATTGCTTGTCTGAGATGCAGACTGTGAGAGGACAGCCAGTGTCACCGCAGATGACCTCGAGAGACTAGCCTGCAGAAGTTTCATCTGCCCTTTGAATTATCTCATACCAAATACTTCTCCTCTCTCGTTTTTATTTTTAGTGCCCAGACAAATTAGATAGTGTTGTTTATCCCATGCATTTGTCTGTGGCTTTCCTGTGTTGCTGTCATGGTGAATTTAGCATCAGGTTCCAAAATGTTCTAAACAGATTGTGGTGGAGCTTCACCTTTTACATCAGGTGTAGTTGGCCCCCGGGGTATAAATGCACGATTAGTATGTTAAGGCTGTCCCTCTTCATTTTAATCTCATAAATCATGAACACAGTGTGGTCTTAGGACTAAGTGTTAGTATATTGTTGCCATTTACGTTTTTTTGTTGCAGAAGTGCTAAAATGGAATGATATGCTTACATGGAATTTGATTCTTTTCTATTGCTAGGCATGTCTGCAAGTAGCCCTCTACAAACAGCAATTATTCGACCTTCTGGACTGGCAGATTTTGGACCTTCAAGCGCCTCTTCTCCCTTGAGCTCCCCTTTGAGCAAAGGAAACAGTGTTTGTGGCACCCCCAAAAGCTTAAACCTGACCAGCAGTCTCATATCAGAAACTCCCATTCGGAAGCAAAGCAAAGGTGCCCACACCTCAGGTGGTCGGTAGTAATTTTGAACCCCCAGAGCTTGTCTGAACTGCGTTGGCTTTCAGAGTAGACCACCCCGCAAGGTGAAGGCATACAAATGAATGCCTTGTTGCACCTGTGTGAAAAGGAAATCAAAGCACAATGGGAATGGGTGGTTTAATGTGAGCACTTTGATTATGTGTATCCCAAAAAATTATCTTGGCAGACACTGCAAGAAGGACGAAAGGGTGTCTGGAGTGACTGAGAGTGTCAGATGTTGGTTTTTTTGGCACATCTGATAAAGATTCCTGAGAAAGCATCCAGGTACTCCATGCAATACCCCAGAGCTGTGTGTGCTTGAAGTCACACCGGTGTACTTTCTCTCTTGTAGCTTGAGGTGGAACTCAGCTTTAGTTTTATTCTGTGAAATCAGTATCTGAATGCCAGGGGTGTCCTGCAGAGTCAGAAGACATTTCTGTACTGGGGGCTGGTCAGTGTACATGCAGGGGGTAACTAGGGGCTCAGCTGAGGATGTGGTGTGATCAAAAAAATCTTGGATTCTTCTGGTGTGGACCTCTGGTTGTTTTTTGTTTGTTTGTTTATTTTTCATTTTTATTTTTATTTTTTGAAGGTTTGAAATGCAAAAGAGGGTATCTCAGGGGGTTTCTGGGGAGTGGGCTCTTTTCAGCACCATTTGTCGAGAATAGGTTAAGAGCCACAGAGAAAGGAGAGCTCTGACAGGCATGGTGAGAGTAGCAGCACCAACTCTGCTTTGTACAGTGGAAGAAGCTCCAAGCCAGTGGTTTGGTTTGTGTTTTGGGGTTTTTACCGCCATGAGCGTTTGCTGTTTTAAGAATGATCTTCCTCATTTTTGAGGTGTGCTGAACTCTTAAAGGCTTAGGGAACACAATCAGGCTCTACTTGTACAGATCTCAAGAAGAGGGAAAGCTGCAGTGCTGAGGAAGAGTTTGCTGCTGTTCCTCTCACTGTGCCGTAGCAGAGCGCGGTTCTGCAGCTGGCAGCTCTGCGAGGGGAGCGATGAAAAACAGCACTGAGAAAGAGAACTGTGCCATTCCCCTTTCCAGCCAAATCCTGGGGAAAAAACTGTCTCGTGTCCCAGCCATCCTTTGACCATTCTTCCGGTGTGTTTTCCCTTCATCTTTGTGGCTGTCGCACGTACTAGCTTGGTTGAGTTCCCTGCGGTGTGCAGGTACCGGTAGCCATCTCCCATGGGCAGATAGAAGGCAGTGCTGCCGGTGCCCATCTGTGTTCTCATTCTGCGATTGCTCCTTCCCCTTTCTCAATGCACAAACCCCTCAGTAGGCCCTTGCTTTGCTGTAAGCATTGTCTGCATTGCACTGAGATGTAGGTGTGGGGCAGTTCTTCTGTCTGACACGTTGAATTCAAAGGCTGTTCTGCCGGGGCACTTTCAATCCCTCAAGAGAGAAGCAAGTTATGAGTTGCAGGTCTGGGCTGTGACAGCAGAAGACGACTTTTTTTTATTATTGTTATAATTTTTTTTCCAACCCCAAATCCTTTGTCTGGCGTCCTACAGTGTGGAGCGAGTGCTTCCTGTTGGCTCTGCCTCTAATTTGCACACCTGAAAATAGCAGAACTGAGCTTAGATAGATTGATTTTTAAACAGATTTGCAGGGGATTAATTGAGGGGGAGATTGTGTTTAATTAACTCATTGAAGACTTCTCCCTTCCCCTCGTATTCACATGTATATATGATAGTTAGAGGGAATCAGACAAATGCCAAGCCTTTTTTTCTCTTTGAATGTGCTGTCTATTTTTATAACTGAACTTGTACATATGTATAAAGAGAGACACATCTTTCTTTTACTAACTGGAGAAGAAAATCTTAAATAAAATGGAGTGAGATAATTTTATGTAAATCAGTGTCTTTGTGGTTTTTCTGCTTTTAACTACATGAATGAGAGGATTAGGGAAGGGAGAGTGGAGGGTGCGCACCAACGCACGCGTCTGGAGACACACTGCTCGCTGTCATGCTCTGCTGTGACTACATCCCTCCGAGTATCACGTTCTGTAACCTTTTTCAGTGACAGCTGTACAAGTTATCCCGTGTCTGTATTCACCGATCACCTGGTGAGCTACTTTGGAGCAGGTACACAGGAGATCACAAGAGAACAGTAGCAACTATAATTGCATAATGGTATCTGAATTACTGTGGTTTATTTAAATGCATTTGATTGTTTTGGGACTTCATTATCTACAGATTTTTCCTTTTTTTTTTTTTTTTAAATCCTTTTCATATTATTTTTTTCAATGGGCAGCAGAAAGACTTGTGTTGCAACCTTGATGTTTGAACTGCTAGGCAGTTGTGTTAATTTGATGTAATCCAAAGGGAAGAAAAAATGACATTTGTGACTTGAAAAGATTGCAAAAAATGTAGAACGTACTGTTGCATGTATGCTTTTGGAAGATCAAATTATTGGGAGTGTAAAAACTGATAATAACGTATTAAAAACTCATTTAATCTGCAGAAGAAGTTCAGAGTGATATCCCAAGTTGTGGCAAAAGCAGTAGCCTAGCTGCTTGTGGAACTTGCAACAGACTGACAGATTCAGGGAGACCTAATGCAGCGTTAAAAGAAGTGCTAAATCATATCGAGTTCAAAATATGTAAAAAGTTTAAACAGATGCATTCTATGTATTATGTATTGTAAAAGAGCTGAGACTGTGAGATAATAATCGAGGAATTAGGAAGAATTCATGCCAAGACTGTTCTGCTCAGCTTCTTGGTTGGGAGAATTAAGTACCGCTAGAAGGACAAAGACTGGGAAGCATTTTAAGGAGGTGGAGGAAGTTTTGTGATCTGTTTTCCCCACTACGGAACGCCTCCCCAGTGAGTAAAATGGATGTGCACGTTACAGTTTTTTCTTTGAGGTTTCAGTCTGAGCATTTTTTCACTCTGTGCGTTGTGCACTTATTTTACGGATTGGAGGCAAAGAATGTCCCTTTCCTCTGAGGGATCAAGGTATTTGCTGCTGGCAGAAACAGAACATTGAATTAGCAGAGTTTGTGATTGAATCAGGAATGGTGAAAGAGATGGCAGCATGCTTTAGGGGAAGCTGGGAATGTTGTGTATTCCTCTTATTTCATTATAGCGTTTATATCTTCACTCACCAGTACTGCAAAACTGTTGAATACAGTTCTCTGAATATTGCTACAAGCCATTTCCTCTTTCTGTTGTCCCCATTTAGTCAGCCACTGACCTACTCTTCTTATTCTGCAGAGTTAAACAGATTGCCATAGCAGGGTTTGCAACTGAAACTGCTTTAATTCTTAACTTCAGGGTTAATACTGCAGTGACCAAATTTAATGTTATTTCTGTGCCTTCTCCCTTTTCTGTTGCATGCTTTTCCCACCACAGTGTCTCTGCTCTTTGCTGCCTCATGTTCTGTTTGTGGAATGCCTCCTGTCTGCCTCAGGCTGTATTTTGCTTTATTCCCAGTATTTCCTTCAGCAGCATTTCCCAGGAGGGGAGGCACACCAAGCTCAGTGGGAAAAGCTCTGTGCCAATGAAGTAGGAATCTTGCTTTGATTGCAGCTTAGACACAGCTGAGTTGTGGCTGGGAGGAGGAAGAGCCCAACTGATATAATCTTTTGGGGCAGGATGTGGATCACCGTGCTGTGGGAAATGCTGCCCTATGACCGCAGCAATGCCAGTCCTGATCTCCTCCTGTTGGCAGGGTGAGCTGCTCTGCTTCTGCTCCCAGGTGTATTCACAGGCTCCTCCTCTTTCCTTTTGGTTGACTGTTCAGCCTGAAACACGCTGCAACTCTGAAGGAGCCCTGTAGGCTTGTCTTGTTCTCCCCTTCCTGCTCGAGAAGAGATGGTTGTGCACTCCATGCTGGCCTCTGGAAGCTTCTGCTCGAGTGGCTGGGAAGCACTTGCAGGCTCTCTGCCCAAAGAAATGCTGCTTGGATGTTAAGTGTAACCAAGGCAAAGAGACTGAAATAAAGGCAATCGCATCTTATGCTCCTCGGCATAAGCCCTCACTGAATTGTGAAGGGTTTCTTTTTGATTTGTAGCATGCACCAGGTGTGTAGTGGTGAGCGAGAGGGGAAGGGGCACTTCACCATTCCTCTTAGGAGCACCGTTGTTAGGGTGATGCAGATGGCCCAGCTCCCAGATCCAGCCAGCAGCTCTGCACTGTAAACAACAGTCTTGCTTGTAGCATTCAGATTACCGTTCTGAAAAGCCTACCCCAAATGCCTTGCGAAATAGAGAAATGCACGATAGGATGAGTTGAGTTTCCCAACATATAGCTCCCACTTCTTCCCTCAGGAAAGCGAATTTACTGCAAAGCTAATGGATGTTCCATGCATTTTGTGCCAGACTCTGTTTACACAGCGTTCTTCCAATGGCACGTGAGGGTATTTGTTGGCATCCCCGGCATGAGGAAGTGTTTCAGTGCTCAGGTATGAAATGACAGCTCCTTCCTTCCTTAGCCGATGAGCAGCATTGATAGAATGAGGTAGTTGAGGAAAAGACTTAAACACCACTTCCATGTCTTCTATGGTTTTCCCAGGGGCTCTCTTCCCTCTTCCACAGTGTCGCTGGCTGTGTTAAACCCCGGTACTGCGGTGCCAGGGTAGCGAGGTGTGGTGTGGCACAGTACCCCTCGTCGTATCTGTGACGTCTGTCAAGCACCTGTTTTTCCCTCCTTGCTCCTTAGCATTGCCTAACTCTTCTCGAGACCTTTGTGTTGTCCTCAGGGCATCTGGTCAACAGGAGAATGTTTCTGTTTGAAGGTGTTAACTTTCAAACAAGTGACCCTCAGCCTTGCATCGCAAGGTTGTGGGAACTGTGAAAAAAGAAAGCTAAGCATACACATAGTGTGCAAGCACTGTGACATTGAGTAAACCTTCACCAACTTTTTTTTTCTTTTTTTAAAAAAAAAGGCCTGTAATTGCTGCTCTGAGATTAGAAGAACCTATTTGGCAATTTCCTGCTGTTTTGGACTGTCACACAAAACTGACACAGGCCTTCCTCTAGGAAGCAATAAATCTCAGGCAGAAGCTCTCTCTCTATGGTGAGATGTCTGTTGTTGGGGTTTCTTTTAATTTTTTCTCCTGATGTTGTAGAATTCAAACACAAATTCTCATTTGTTTTCAAGCTAGTGAGTCAATTTCAGAATCATACAGCCTGTGTGTGGGCAAGCAGCTTGCTGCTGCTTACTCTGCAGTTGTGTCCCGGAGTCGCTCCCCTCCCAGGTGGGCGCTTTGCAGAAGGAGAGCGTTCCTGTTAGGAGTTGGTTGCGAGAACTTTTCTAGTTCGTATCTTCCTTGAATTCAAGTAATTTCTCTCAGTAAACAAGCCTAAAAGAGCCCTAAAAGTCCTAAAAACCACCCTGCTTCCTCACAGAAGCGTGGCTGCATTGGCCCGTGAGGATCTGACTGCTTTGAAGACTACCACTTTGGTAGTCCTTATTCCTCCCCCAGTCCCCACTGCAGTGCTTTCCTGTGCTTCACTGAGCTTGTGTGAGGTGCTTGGCGGTTTTTGTTTTGTTTTTTAAGCACGAAATAGACAGCAAATTTGGCACCTAGTTGGCTGAATGTTGCTTTCTGCTTTTTTAAGCTGCACGAAGCTGCTGCCATGTGGCTGCCATCAGCTGCTGCCACGTCAGGGAAATGGTGCGCGGCCAGCGCGCCCCTGGGTGCTGCCTTGCCGCCATGACAAAGCTCCACGGTTTTCCTTTGCAGGAGATATTCAGCCTTTGGCTGCTGGACTACATGAACCGTTGGAGAATCTTGAAAACTAATGTCCAAAGAACCTTTTGGTTCTGGTCCCTCTGTGTATCCGGCAGGTGCTGACGGGAGGGCTCACCCAGGCCTTTTTTCTTCTGGGTCCTCCTGCTCCCCCCATGCGCTATGAACCCCTGCTCCGGTGGGCAGCTTCTGCATCCTACAGACCTCTCTTCTCTTGACATTTCGACCAGGTTTTAATTTGATTTAACGTCATTTGCATCCGTAGCATTACAATATTTCTTTGAAATGGTAACACTAGAGCTGAAGGTGAATAATGGCACAACTTAAATCTCTGCATTTCGAGTGCCGTTGAAACAGTAATTCGGCATCATGCTGTCTGTTTGTCCAGGTGCTTGCAGTCTTACATCGTTTTCCTTGTTCAGAGTTTGGGAGAAGTTACTGTGTCTGCTGTGAGTCATAGTTTTAATGTGATATGTGTATTTAGTCCGGTTAATGTGGAAAAAATAATTGCTGCCTAATTTTCTAGTAATGTGTCACTCGGCTCAATTCCTATGAACTTGTTGGAAACTTTCTGATGCTGTGAAGCTGAATCTTTGAAGTGCAGTAGATTGGTAAACACAGCGTTGATTTGGGGCTGGAAGTCACGATGGGCTTTTATGGGCTGTTAGAACCCCAAGCGATTTGTGTGCTTTTGAAACACGCCGTCGGGAGCTTTGCCGAAGGAGATCTGCTTCCACACTTTGACGATTTGCTGTTGCCATATGCAATCAGAGGTATGTATTGTGTAATGGGTGTAATTGGGTTACGGCACGGTTTGCTGTCCTTAGCTATGTGTCGTGGTGTCTGGCTGAAGTCAAATGACCAAATGCTGAGAGCGAGTGGTGGGTTAGCAGAGCACTCACAGACAGATTAGAGAGCCCAGCTCTCCCTTGCAGCGATATAATTGATAGCAAATGAGAGAAGTAACGTTGTTTACATTCTTAATTTAAAACAGAACCTATGTCTGAGATGTTACAGGAACAGCCATGGGAGAAGCTTGGAATTGCCAGCAAGTGCAAGCCTAAGCCATTAGCGAAAAAGCTTGGGGGCCTGCAGCAAATTTGAGTGACGTGCATAAAACAAGCACACATGCATATATTGTATTATACACGTAAATGTTTCTCTGCCAGGGTTAATTTTTAGATGCCAAATAAATATTATGCAAACTTAGGTACATGAAGTTTTAGATGATACTAACGGTGAAATACTCAACTTGCAAAACCATGGGTTCTAGCTGGACAGTGGTAAACATAAGGGTACCCATGAAAGCTTCAGATGAGTTTTGCATGTTTGCATCACGGCCGAGTGCTGATCACGTCAGCACGCATTATCTTTTTCCCACAGGGTTATCTTTGAACACCTAATGTACAGTTCCAAGTACTCTGAAAACTGTCATCCCGTACTGTTTCACTCAGTGCTAAGTGTATGCTTTTGAAATGATGTTCTTGATGTCTCGATTCTTCACCTGTAAAATACAAAGACTGCCTCTTCACAAAGGTGGTGGGAAGCTGACTCAAAGCTTGCAGAGGTCTTTGCTGCTGTATTGATTTTCCAGAGAAAAGTGGAAATGGGCAGCGGTCCCCTTGTGCTTGGAGCAAAGCGTGCATAAATAAACACAGGGCTGTACGGGAGAAAAAGGAGCTGAGCTGCTGCCCTCGCCTTAACTTCCTCCCATCAAGTGGGATGAGGCAAGAATCCTCTGGACAAAATAGGAGGTATGTACTCTAAATGAGGCAAGACCCGCAGTTAGTTTCTCTCCTCAGGGCAGAACTCACAGGTCCTCAAATCATAGGATGCATTTCCAGGACTAGATGCAATGTGTATGTAGTTTAGAGACATGGGCGCTGCCAGAACTGACTGTGCTGTGCAGCACCCAGAGATGTGATTTCAGCTGGCTGCTGCCTGGCAGCTCCGGTAACAGAGGGAGGATGGAAGGCAGCGCCTGGCATGGGGTCTGCCGTTCCTGCTCCCTTCCCTCTCTAAAAACAGGATTGTGTGTTGGCAAAGAATGCTTTGGAGAAAAACAAGGTCTTTTACAAAGAAGAACACAAGAATTAATGTATATATAATCTAAAAACCTGCTAGCTGTTGGAAATACACTTTGGGGTCAGGTTTGTGTTTTTGTTTTTTTTAAAGGAAATGGGGACCTCACTGAAAAAAAGAGATGTCAGCTGACGATGCCTGTGGGAGCATCGTGAGGACAAAGCCATTAATCTCACTTGTCCGTAGCAGTGCCTCCCGCCTGGCACAGCCGCGTGTCAGCCACGGTGCCAGGAGCTCGCTGCCAGCCCTGTGCCACGTGAAGGCCTGGGAACGTGCGTGTCCCCTCCAGACACGGAGAGGACGAGGGGCTGCTTTTTCAGTTTGTTTTCTACATGTTCTCAGATGTCACATATGCTTTGTGTAGACAGTTTAAAATCAGCAAGCGAGTTGTGGTTGCTGCAAGGCTGTTTGTAGCGAGGCTGTAATCGCTGGACGCAGTCTGTGAGAGGATTCCAGTGTCTGTGCTGTTGGTGTCGGTCGGTCCGTAGCTCCAGCTCGTGGCCCAGGAGCAAAGCAGAGTGCTGAGGCTGTACCCCAGCAAGCAGCCCAGGCTGTTGTTTTGCCTCCCTGCATCTGCAGGTGTTTGGAGCAGGGGCCTGCCATGCAGCAAGCTGTGCAGAACACCTGGTGTGTCTGAGAGGCAGGAGAACATCTGTAGGTGCTCTGCGCTGCCTGGCCATGTAGGCCCACACATCCCCCGCACACGCCCCAGACACATTAGTCGTGTTTCTGAAGGGCAGCGAGTGAAACCTCTTCTGCACAGAAGTCATCCTCTGAGTTTTCTTCCTGTGGGCGAAGCAGATGCAGCTTGCTGGGTGCTGAAGAGCTACTGTCTGTGTGTGGGGAAGGCAGTGCAGGGCCTGCTGCTGCCATGTGAGCTGTGGTGAAGCTGCCACTGCTGGCAGCCATGGGTGAGCTGCAGGTGCCAGCGGCCCTCAGGTGCCTCCTCAGCCTACAGCCTGGGCCAGGCTGGTCCCTGGCAGCTTTAATTGAAGGTCCATGGGAAAGTGTCCCTTTACAAGTGAGGTGGTGGGGGCAGAAATCAGCACAAACAGGAGGGCCTGAGAGCAGTCTTTTCCTGTGTCCTCAGCGCAGCTCTGCATAGCCTGGGAACAGCATGGTGTCCCCAGGCAGGAGAACAGCACCTCTCTGTTCTGAACTTGCCTGACCTTCCCCGTTATTTCAGTCTCATTCTCTGGAGTTCAAGGTACTGGCTGTGCTTCAGGAATTCAGGAGCATAAACACTCATCAGTTTGGCTGGCACTGCTGGGAGATGAAAAGGGAACTAGGAAAGAATAAGACACATCCAAAGCCAAACAAAAAGTGCATGGGGTTTGTAAACACAGCGAGTGGAGCTTGCATAGGGCTGTCCAGAGTGCCCCCTTCCCTCCGCCCTCCTCTCCTAATGCTGTTCAAAGCCACACGGGGCTTCTCTAATAACTTGAATACAGCACACAAATTAGGGAGGCTTTCACTTAAGCCAAGGAACTTGTTGGTAGGAAGTTCCAATCCTGCCAAGCAGCCGCTGCTTTTGCTGCAAGTGTAGTTTTTCTGCAGCCTGACTGAGAATCCATTCCTTGTCCCTTCTGTTCCTCCTGTACCTGGGGAGCAGGTGGTGCTGAGTTGGTGGCATGCCTCTGCCCACCTGTGTGCTGGGGCTGCACTTGGGTCTGTCTGTCTGTCAGCTCTGAGCAGCCCTTGGGATCTGGTGCTACTGAAGCCTTCTGAGAGGTGAGGGTACCAAAGTGGGAAGTCTGGCCTGTGGCAATCTGCCATCCGAGCTCTGCTCACTGAGCTGAATGCGATACAAACCCCTTTCAGGTGGCACAAAGGACTTTCCAGGCCTGGGCTGACTCACAGGTTTAGGCTGTGGGCAGTGCTACTGCTCTGGCACTGAGCTATGAGGAATGTGCTACACAGGGAAGCTTTGCACTGCACGGGTGTCCATGTCTGCATGTTTTGTGCCGGATGATTCAGGCTGGTTCATGCAAAGCCCATTTCACTCGCCTCACAGAGCCTCCTTCTCTCCCCTGCCTCACCATTACCAGGCCAGAAGTAGTCTCTGGACACATCCATGCAGTAGTGTGTCTGAGGCCTCTGCTGCAGATGGGAGTGCTGCATGGAGCACAGCCTCTGCAGCGTCGCTACCAAACAAGCAGGGGCTGCTCCTGGCTCGCTGGCCAGCCTGTGTGGCTGTGACCAACCCGTGCCAAAGCTGGGAGCCTCGATAAGCACCCTTTGTTTTGGTCTTTTACTTTTCCCCTGCTGGCGAAGCATCTGTAGGTAATTACAGGCACATTGCAGCCCGCCTCCTGAGTGGCAAGCAGGCACATATGGAGCAACACATGTGCGACGCGCACCCGCAGCAGCTGCTGGAGTCGGCGCGTGCTGCTCCCTGCACGCTGCCAGCAGGCCCCGGGCCCCGCCACGCGCTGGGGGCACGCGTGGCTGCCCCTCCCCACTGCTCCCTGCGGCCCCGTCCTCCGGCACTCAGGGAAATGATGGCTGCGTGTGAGCTGCTGGGCAGAGACATGGAAAAGGTGGAAAGGAGTGAAATCATGTGAATTGTGCTGGTTTTAGATTTGTGAGGTGCACGGTAGTGCTTGGAAACATGTTTCTGTTACAACTGGGGAAGGGTCTGTACTTCACATACTTTGTTTTTAAAGATATGGGAGCATTTCCCTGAAAGTAATTATTTAGCACTTTAATGTTCCAGCTGATGGATGCTGGAAAGCCAGAGACTGTTGTGGAAGGAGTGAGGTCTGACAGACCATCCTGGTAAGGACCAAAGCAGTTAAGTGCCAGGAAACTGCAGCTGGGGGTGGGTGAGATTGGGCTGTTGCAGGGTATTCCCCAAAGGACTGACAGCACTAAAATGCCCGTCGGCTGCAGTACCAATCTCTCACAGGAAACGGATGACAACAGGACGCTTCCCACAGGTAAGCATCTCCAGACAGGCACTGTGTGTTATGCCAAAGCTGTCTTGTGGTCCCCTATGGAGGGTGAGGTGGTGCCAGCAGCAGGTCACACAGGAACTGTGTTGCTGGCAGCAGCCAGAGTGGGCACAGGCTTCCTGCAGAGCCCTCCAGGTCCCTTCAGCTGAGCCTGCCCTTCCACAGCAGCACCCGGGGGAGAGGCAGCTGCTCAGCTGAAGTGAGAGCCTCTGTGGAGCAAGGAAAGCATAGTTTTCTCTGAACTATTACCTGCTGTTAATTAGTGGTAAATTAAGCTGTTTCAATTAGTTTTCACTTCATAACTCCTGTCTTGAGACAGTTAATGCAGGTACATACTGTAACCTGAGTGCTGAGGCAGCTGGTGCCAAGAGGAATCGGGCAGAATCAGCTGTCCGTTACCCCTGCACACAGCAGAGAAGAAAGGACATTCCTCCTCTGCTGCAGGCAGCAGAGCCAGTCACGGGTGGCAGCTTCTTGGCATTGCGCTGTGACTTTGTGGGAACAGCAATGGTAAGTTCAGCTCAGGCGAAAACCCCTTGTCATGCCAAGGGAGCTACGCTTCCCTGCCTGCCTGGCACGGGCAGGAGGGCTGGCTCCCAGCTGCTGTCACAGCAGTGCTCCAGCATCAGCACGGGCTGGAAGCGGGGACAAGGACTGAACCCTCTTTTCTGGAAGGGGAACACCCAGATGGGTGTTTCTCACAGATCCAGCTGAGGGGAGCAGCTCAGCAGTGAGGCTTCTTGTTTTAAATGCATAGGAACTCCAGCAGCAGTATCAGCTAAGTTTAGAAAATGAAAACAAAGTCAAGCACATTAAAAATAAGGATCAGTTTGAAGACACTAGTAAAAAAAAAAAAAAAAAAAAAATGTACAAAGGAGGAATTCATCAGTTTGTTTTATTACTGGGCACAGTACAGTATCAGTTCATATACATACAAGCCACAGTAATGAAAACATTCCCTATTTTTTATTTTTTAAAAAAAGAACAATATTTGGGAGGAGTCAAATGTCCTAGAGGTCAGCTCCCAGGAGCTCTGTTTGCAGTAGCAGCAGTTTTCTTTTAAAAACACTATAGATTTTCACGCTGTTAATGTGTAAAGCTGCGAAGTCTGAGCTTGCAGCAGTACCTCTGCTTTATCTGAAGAAGAGCCTCGAAGCTCGCTGTGTGCTCAGGGATGGTCCTTTGCAGCCAAGTAAAAATGTACCAGCCCCAGCTCTGGGCATGGAGCTAGAACTCAAGCTGCTTCTCCAGAAGCCCAGGTGACCCTGAAGCGCGACAGGGCCATCCAACACTGGGCTGGTTAAAATGCTGCTGCACCCGCACAGCTTCCCCGCGGGCAGTGCAGCTCCCGCACAGGCAGGGCTGCTTCTTATAGAGTCAGCTGAGCCTGCAGCAGCACAAGGTCAGCAAAGCCTGGAGAAAGCTGCTGTCATTACAGCGGGCTGAGCGCCTCGGGGAACCGGGCTGCAGCCAGAAGGCACAGATGCAAGGCTGGGAGTGGGCTGTGTACCGCAGTGGCACACAAGCAGGCAGACACCTCTCCTAAGGAGCTATGCAACACATACTAAATACAACAGAACGGTTTAGAAAAATAAGTGCATTAGCGTGATCCTGTGCAACGTAAGGAAGTAGGGACCCGCAGGAGCCTACAGAGGCAGGTTCACTTCATATTGCGCTGGAGGTGGGACAGGGGAGGGAAAAGGTCTCATTTGGCAGAACCTGCCCCAGTCTCCACCACCATGCAAACAGCTATCGCCAGCCTGAGGTAGAATTACAGATATACTGCTTAAACCCAGTCAAGTCCCGCTCAACCAGTCTTCAGGGTTTAAAAAAAATGAAAACCCCCCCAAAAAAAGTGCACAGAACAGATGAACCCCTCTCCCCTCCTGAACAAGTGCATGCTCCAGGTCTGACCCCCAAAGCAGGTCACAGGGCAAAGCACCAGCCCAGATCCCTGCTCCCCACCTGGAAAGCAGCGATGGCCACTGCTGCTATGGGGAAGGGGTGGGATGGTGCTGATCAGAAGTCCCACAGCGAGCATGCTGTGCGGCCCTCTGCCCGCCCTCCCTCCTGCTTGCTCTGTCCTTGTAGTCACTCAGTCCTGTGTATTTCTGTCAGGGTTAAGACTGTCCCTGTCGCTTCTTCCATTAGGTCCCTTCTACTGGAGCCCTGCAGAAAGTCGTCTGTTTCGGCTCTCGGTTTCCCGCTGGATGCCGGGCGCTTGCTCCAGGGCCTTCTCCGAGGGGCACAGGCGGGGAAGGAGCGAGATGAGGGCCTCTTCGATGGAGAAGAGGTGCTTGTCCTCTGCCTGGGGACAGAAGCAGCGCATGAAGTCCGCCAGCCTCAGCAGGTACTCCATGTTGTGGCCTGCACAACCGCTGGACACTCTGATTTGTGCCGCGATGTCTTCTTCGGACGCCGGGCCGAGGTACGAGGGGTTCTGCGGTGTTGCAATGTAGACGAGGGCCTGGATGGGCTCCCCTGCATCCTTCTCCTGGGGGTGGAACTTGACCATCTTGGTGTCGTAGCCCCCCAGCACGGCCTCCCGGACATTGAGGTACTGCAGCGAGGCGGCAATCTGTTCCCCGCACACCTTGTAGGCGACGCCCCACGTGCACTCCTGCAAGGAAGGCAGTGGGCGGTCAGGTCCCGTGGTGCTACCCAGGAGCCCCGGTGCCATCCCGCACCACCACGCTCAGCCCCAGTGCCACCACATGCCACCATACTCACCTCATCATCCTCCAGCAGTGTCACCACTCGCCCAGGCTGCAGGGAGAGAGGATGGGGACAGCGTTAGTGGCTGCTGCCAGCAGTCTGCATCCCGCATCCCATATCCTGCATCCCGCATCCCACATCCTGCACCCCATGCTTACCGCCTGCTCGCTGCCGCGGTGGAAGGTGTCCCCCTGCCAGAAGCGCCGGCTGTAGCCGCGGATGTAGCCCACTTTGCGCGAGGTGAACTCGAAGCCCGGCCGCCACACCAGCGAGCCGTACCCGAAGATCCACAGCGGCCGCTCCATCTCCGGGGCCGAGGGCTGCTCCGAGCACTGCACGTCTCCCTTCATGCCTCCGCTCGCTGCTGGGCCGCCACCAGCGGCCCCGGAGCTTTAAAGGCCGCAGCGGGTCCGCCCCGCCCGGCCCCGCGGGTGATGCAACGGGGGCGGGGAGTTTCGCGGCGCCGCGTATGGGGCAAAGCGGGGCGCGGGTTGCGTCAGGCGCCGGGCGGCGGCTGTGGGCAGCGCGGGGACCGGTGCGCTTCGCCTGCCCGATTCCGCGCCCCTCCCCGCATTCTGCCGCTGTCCCCCCCCCACCTTTCCACCGGCTCTGGTGGCCGCGGAGGTGGGCACACATTGCAGTTGTTCCTTCTGGTGGTGGAGGAAATACACAAGCGTTTCTCGCTGTTTTGTCCTTTGCATCTAATCGCCCCGCGAGGTCTATCTGCAGCCTTTAGTTTCCTGTTGGATCCCTTCCAGTAGCACCCCCCATCCCAGTTCTGCAGAACAGGGCGTTCCGGGTTCCGTGCACACTGCGGTGGGTGCTCCCTGTACCTTGGCACCTTCCCCTGGCTCGCCCGTCCTGCCCTGCCTTATCTCGGTGCCCTTCTGTCCAGCCCTGTGTGACCGGCTGACCCGGCACAAGGTCAGGCCCGGCAGAGCCCAAAGCGCTCAGCTTTCCTCTCCCGCTCTCCCCAGGTGTGCTCTGCTCGGTCACCTTCTCCATCGCACTCAGGCTCACGGGTACGGGGTCATCCCTGAGTGCCCCCAGCCCGTCACCCCCGTGCTGCTGCAGGCTCCTGGCTTCTCAATGACATTAAAGCTGTTTCGTCTGGGAATCCAGGCGGTCCTCTGGGTCCCCTTGCACCCAGCGTACATTTTTCATACTTAGCTCTGGAAATTCCTCATGCTAAAATCAAGGCAACTTGAGCAGACCCCCAAATATGCAGTGAATAAAAGCACTGAAACATTCAGCTGCGGCTGCATTGCCCTTATCGAGCAAAAGCACAAACGGTGACAGACAAATCCACGTCTGAAAGATAAGGTGAGGAGGTTTTGCTAGGTTCTGGCCTTAGTGATACCAGTAAAAAAAAAATCTGGCCTCTTTCTTCAGCATTCCTCAGGATGTGAATTTTGTCCATCTGGGAAACGAGCTGGGTTATGCATCGGTCTCACAAGCGAAGCAGCAGCTATCTTATCTTTAGTGCAAGCTCAGGAATATTGCTTAAAGAACTGAGAAAATAGGCTACTGGGAGGTGGCCACGTGCTTGCTAACTACAGGGGAAAACCAGCTCCTGTGCTGCAGGGCTGCCTTCATGGTGTGTTCAGAACGCTCCTCTGTGCAGCTGGGCCAGATCGGCAGTCAGAAACCAATGCCTAAAGCAGAGCCCTGAGGGGACCCGATTCAGAGCCCGCTCCGGTGAAACACCACAGGTCTCTGCTCCCTTCATTACACCCGGAGCGAGTAGCTGTGAGTCAGAAACTCCTTTTGCAGTCAAATATCTGATTTTCTTGTGTAAAGATGTTGGGATGTTGCTCTGTCATTAGGGGAGAGCCTGGTTTTGAAGCTGTGGCGTGTGCAGCAAGGCTTTAAGAACGTTACTGGTTTCGAGCTTTCATTAGTCCATTTCCCATTACTGCCAATGCCTTCATTTTACCTTGGTTAAACAAAACGAAGGGTATGGGGACCGATGGGTGAAGGGGCTGAGCAGAAGAGGGATCCCGCAAATGCTGTGATGCTGCTACAGGAGCAGAGCACACGGGAGCGAAGGAGAGCCGGTGGGTGCTAAGGAGAGCACTTGGTGCCTGTCCGTGCTGTTGGAGCTTGTGTTTGTGAGGCAAGGAGAACAGCCTGCAGACTGAGCCCCAGGAGTGCTCAGACAGGTGTGAGGGAGGACGTGCTGCATCCACGGAGTTATCTGTTAGGGAACAAGAGGTCGGGTCAGGAGTGGAATAGAAGGAGGTGGAAAAACACATAAGGCTTAAACAGTTTAAAGGGAAAAATGAATGCAAGATGATGTCCATGCTTTGTCAACTATTAAGAAAATAAGTGAAGTTCTCCCTGCTGTTAAGCAGTTTTTATTATTTTTGCCTACTGACGTGTAGGAAAGGGGGCAAAAGCCAACTGTAGCTTTACTTGTTGCATCCTGAAACTGGTTGCAGGAAAAGGAAGACCTGGTTTCTCTTTAGCAGTATATGCTGTACTTCCCCAGGGCGAGCGTTCTCCATCTTGGTGCCAGGTGAGTAATGCTGTGCCAGAGCTGCCTGTTTTTCAGGACAGCAGTGAATCACTGCAGAAGCAATAGCAGGGCTGGTGTGACACACAGCAGCAGACTGAAACCATCGACCGCTTCGTTTTGCATTTTCGGCACTTATTTGATTCAGAAAGACACAGTGGGTTTAACCAAAACTTGTACTGGCTGGGGACGGGAAGATTGCTGTTTCATTTTTGGATACCACGTCTTCCTCCATCAGCTTGGCACTGCTTTCCTCTCTCTACAGTGAGTGAACAAGAGATTCTAAAAACCAAACCTGTCCCTTTTCCCTAAGGATTTGGTGAAGATTACAGCTATTGTGACTGGAGGTGAAGTTCAAACAACGCCACAAAACTTTTCATGTGTTGTAAATCCATTCCCCTGGTATCCACATTGCCACATCCACACACATCACCAAGGATCTTACTCCGGTTTGTTGAAACCAATTCTTATGGCATTTACGAACCTTTGGCTATGAACACAGTACATATCAATACACTGGGGTCCTCGTTTCAAACATGCACATACAGAAATGGCATTGCCAAAGCTGCCCGGTAAGAGCTTGGGGATCAGGAACGCTTTGTGGAAGAGCGGGCAGTGCTGTATTTGGACGTGTTTGCTGCATCCAAGGGGAATGCACTTCATTGCTAACTGCTTTAACTCTTGGGGATAAATACAGGCCTGAGCAAAGAGAAGAAGAAAAAACAGCAAAGGATTTACCAGAGCTTGAAAGAGAACAACCCTGAGCTCTAAGTGTAAGGATTACAGACTGAACAACAAAAGCCTTTGTGTTCAGGATGAGAGAGAGTTTCTGTGCCCAAAAAAGCGCCTGTTCAGGTGAAAAATAAGGCAATGAAACAAGTTTCCACATCCAGGTGGCTTGTGTATCAACAGTAATAATGGGTTTAGTAGGTGGAGGGATCTTCTGCAGGGCAGAACGTAAGCTGCTGCTGCTGCTGCTGCTCCACTCCAGCACTGTGGCCGCTTCGGCTCTGGCTGCGGTCAGTCGCCTTGGTCGTTCTGGCATTGTGCCCGACTCGTATCCCAGAGACTGCTGTGTGCCCACAGATAGGGACAGGTTTTAAGTTGCGACAGACCTGGTTTGTATTTGAACTAGTTACACGTGGAAAAAAGAAAAAGTAAGCCATTGATCCAAAGAGCATTCCCACGTGCCATCAGTTCCTAGTGGCCTGGCAGTTCACTGAGAAGTCCTCTGAAGAAAACCCAGCATTATCTTTCTGGCTTTTGAGTCTTGTACACAAAAGGGTCTGCTGCAGTATGAAGAAACTCAAACACTGGCTATTAGCAGACCTGGAGGGATGAGTGTAAAGGAGATTGAACAGAACAGCTGGATACAGAACCCTTTGCCTGAGCCCATGGCATCCCAAGCCTTGGAGCTCATCCAAGTGCCAGGCTGCGAGCTAGGAACAGGATTGACTCGTACTGATGCACTGTAACTCGCTGTCCTTGGCTCCCCATGGCCTGTCCCCGCTGCCCAGGCACCACGCTGACAGCTGGAAGGGTGTTCCGAGAAGTCAGGTGGATGTCCACGGTGGCAGCTGTACAGGGAGGCTCAGACAAGAGGCAGGAAGGCTCGTGTGGGCCAGCTCGGAAGCTCAGCGCCTCATCCAGGCTGATTCAGTGCTGTGACTGAGTTTCACTTTGAGTATAAAGAGAAGAGAATGGATTTAGAACTAAAATTTTAATGAGGTAGATTTGAAAAAAAAATGAAGAAGCTTATAGAAGCAGGTAGACTGAAGAGTCCAGAGACTGAGATGTGGAAGACCCTCAGAATTGTAAGTCAAAGGCAGAAAGCAACCTGCAATTTGCATCGTCAGCAGGGAAGTAACCAGCTTATTTCAGGAAGGCTGTAAGAAAAGTAATATGGGGCTCATGCAGGATGGAAAAGGGATAGTGCCGCAGAGAAACCTCCTGTTCAGCACTTTGCTGTGAAACAAAACGAGATCTGTAGGAAGTTAGGGATAAGTTACATGTTGCGGAGAGAGGTTGAAGATGCAGCGAGAAGCCTTCTGGTCAAATAACAAGAGGGATCAAGAAAGAAATGAGACTCCAGGCAGGGATACGAGTGTCAGGGTGGCTTAGATGCAAACCAATAACAGACAGGATGGTGATTGCTATGAGTATTTAAAAAACAAAACAAAACATACTGTACCTGAAGAAAAAGCACAGCTCTAAGAGCTCCCGCGCTGATGTCGAGGGAGGTGAAAGAACAGAGCACCAAATGTTTATAAGCAAGGAATGTAAATATCTCACAGTGGAGCAGGCACTGCACGACTGGAAAACAGAACAGCACTCGTATTTGAGGCATGAAAAGTACAACGCAGTGTAGAAGACTGAAGACCAGTTAGCCAGACCTCAGTAACACAACACTTCCTAGCATGTGCTTTGACAGGAAAAATATCTTGGGATGCAAATACAACTGAAATACACAATAGCCTTTGCAAACCCATTTGCTGCAGACTAACTTCACGGCTTTCTTTGATGACTGACTTTTGTAGACAAGCGAAGGTACAGTAGATTTTATTTGTCTAGGCTTCAGCAAAGCCTTTCATAGGGTGGTGCATGGGAAGCTGTGAGCTGAGATGTGGACAGGAACTGGCAAAGGAGAGATGACTGCAGTGGATGAAGAGGAGAAAATCAGGGTGCATCACCTGGGTACTGCTGTTCTGAGACACAGCAGCGTGGTTCCAGGAGGCATGAGGGGAACACCTGCCAAATCAATGGGAGTCGATGCTGTTGCACAATGCCCCGCTGACGCTTCCACTGACAGACTGTTTGCAGTTCTGAAGAGAAATGAACACACTGGCAGAACAGGGAAGAGCTGTTAGGGTGATGGGGGGGGACAAAGAGCCCTCCCTCCCAGCTGGGGCTGGATTGCTTAGTCTGGCCGTATGTAAACGGGAATGGGGAATGGGACTGTTTTACATCACAGGGCTTGTCCCAGTGCCTGGGGAGAAAGGGAGAGCAGGGAGCTGTTGTTCAAACTGAATTGGCACAAATGTACACAAACATAAGTGGACAGGAGAGGCACAGCCTGGAGATCAAGAAGAACATCCTGACCCATTGATATCACAACTCCACTTCCCAAAATGGATAACCAGCAACAGAAAAGGATCTCCTTTATCTACATTTAACTGCAACAGAGGCCGTGTGATGCCATCATATGTTACCCACCTTTCCATCCAACGTATGGAAGAACAGAAAGGTTCCATTTGAGGAGCACCACAGGAAAGAGCCTGAGCACAGCTTCAGTCATTTGGAGGCTAGCTCCAGAACTTCCAGAGATTTATGGTGTCAGAAAAGCTTCATCAGCTTGCAGTCATGAGGTTGTGACCTGACTTGCTCACAGCTGTTCTTGCCCACATCATCAGTGTCTTCACAACCAGCACTGTCTGCATTGTTTATCTGAGGCCTAGACATTAAGGATTATTTTTCTACTGAAGCCAAGGTGCTGCTAGCAAAAGGATGACCACAAAACCTCCAGCAGGCCCAAACTGAAAGTCCTGAGGCACCTGACTGATGTACTAACAGCAAAGCAAGAGCTGCAGAACAGATGCAAACCCCAAGGCATCATCTCACCTCCTCAGGAAATCCCAAACCAGACAGTATGAGGAGGGCAGCCCCCACCAGTCCTTCACCTCCTCACTATGGCAGCGGGTACTAATAGCCTTCCTCTGAGGGAGGAAGCAGCCCACCTACCACTCACTTCTCAGAATCCTTAACAAGGCAGAAAGGAGGCAGGTGATGGTGTTTGTGTTTAGATTCTTGGTTGCTTCAGGGCAGGAAGATGCTGTGTTTGCCCTTCTGCTCAAAGCAGGGAGTTAACCTCTCACTGTCTGAGAGCTGCGTGGAGAAAGAGAGGCAAGCAGCTATGTTGAGAGGAAGCTGCTCCTTCACCAGATTCCTTCCCCTTCATGGTTTTTGTATTATGTAAGTATGTCTTGCATTGCATTTTACAGTTTTGAACATTTGAACAAGGGAGCTAGCAAGCATGATGCTTAAAGGAAAAGAAATATTTAATGTTGCAGTATAAGCAAATGTGACTTGCTTTTTCCTGAAATTACTGAAAAGTTTGATTGCTGTCACCTAAGCAATACCCCTAAGTGGTCCTGAAGTTGTAGATCATAACAAGCAGATTTTTACCAGAGACAAATGCTGGCACACTTTGCTTTAAATGGCCATACTGGGGAATATTAGATGTTTGCTAAGACTGTGTCTCTGTCCGAAGAGAGCTTGCATTCCTAGAGAGAATTCCTCCTCTAGCAAACAGCTGAAAATCTTTGTTTTTATATGGTACTGCCTCTGGCATCTATATTGAGAACTGTTTTGATGCTTGAAAAATAGCTCTAGATGTGTTGCATGCCAGCCAATGTTTTTCTGGTATTAATAGGAGACATTCTGGCTTAACAGTAACTCTGCTTCTTTTGTTATTTTCTAAATCGTGTCCGCTTCTGCCCATCTGTAGCAGAAAATAGAACCCAGTTTCCTTCTGCTTTGACTTGATCATCTGGGTCTGCCGTTCCCCTTCCTAAACCGTTAGCCCAGCAGACCTGAAGATCTGTCCTTACTAATTACAGGTGCTCTTCCTAAAGGTGAGGAGCAAAACGCACCAATGATCCCCACCTTCCTTAAAGCACAGTGATATTTATTTAGAACTAAATGGTATGGAAAAAAAGACTTATTAAGCCCAGAAATGACTTGCACACCTGCTAAGCATTGCCTGTCATCCTTGTGGTGCCCTGGCAAGTACGATAAGCAAGTTCTGCCAGCTCTTTAATTCAGAGAGAGCATCTGTGTGTCAGATCAGGCTGTCTCTGTAGGGCCCCAGAAGACAAAGCTGAGTGCCAGGAGAGGAGGCATAGAGTGGAGGACTTGCATGCATACACACAGGTTCTATAAAGATGTTTTCATTCAGCCTAGAGTACAAGTGCATGAGTAGCATGTGCTACCCAGCAGCCTGCCCTGCCCATCCTGTCTATGCTGTGGGCCAGAGGTCCATTCCTGAGCATCTCTTCATAGTCTTATATGCTCCTGCCTGCAGCCTGGTTTCTGGTTGTGCTGCTTCTTGTGGTTGTGCCACCTTCTTGTGTGTAGGGACAGCAAGATCTGCAGGGCTGGACAGCTGAGAGTGCTCAAAAGTAACCAGCAGCTGATAGACTTTGTGCACCGCCAGTAATGGGCATCCTCCTCCTGCATGCCGCCATGCTCAGGGCCATGACAGGTCAGCCTCTGCCGGGACAGGGCTGTTGTGTGTTGCCCGCGACCCTGTTGAGGGTGGGCCTGGTCATTTCCATGCTTTGTAGCCTTTGAGTTTTGAGCATTTCAGAGCTCGGTGTTGATGTGGTGTTTGCCCCATCGTGGGGATATCATGACTCTCAAATACTTTACAACTCTTAAAGATGATGAGGACAAATAATTAGAAAATGAAGTCTCTTTCTGTTTGATGTAGGAGGTATGAAACTTCTGAGCCTCCTGAAATGAGAGGCCAGAAAATGCAGCAGTAGTCCACGTAGGAACTGAATTTTTCTAGTGAAATAGAACAGTTGGGGTACGTTGTGCCAGGCTGCGGTGGCAGCAGGAGGCAGGAGCAGCGGCCAGGCCTCGGGCACTGCCTGCCTGGCCCAGGCTGCTGCTGTGCTGGCCGTGAAGATCAACAGAGTGAGTCAGAGCAATAGCATAAAGTGGGGTGAATTCCTTGTGGCTGCTGTGTGCAAGGGGGTGGGATTTGGGGAACATGACTGCAGGCACGTACAAAGGCTGGGAGCCCTGGGGTGCTGCACCTCGCTGCTCATGACTCACTGGCTGTGGGACAGGCTGCCTGGGACCGCCTGGATGCAGCAGCCGTGCTTACCCTAATCCTCAGCTCCTGCCCTGGCTCTGTGTCACCAACGCTGTACCTGGAGAGGCACCAACTCCTCCTCCTTTCCCCGGGCAGGAACGAGAGGTCACTGCCCGAAGGTTGTGTCCTTTGCTTCCATTCCCTGGGTGTAATGAGATGTTTCGTATGACATTCTGGCCATGCTGCTGTGCTGCGATCGAATGTCTGAACAAGCAGGGCTCCTGTGGCACAGTACAGCCTGTCCATTAATCACTTGCAGCTTCCCTGCTTCCAGTGAGAAGGCCACTGCCAGCCTTCAAATGACAGGCACAGTAAGAGGAGTAACTCGCCAGCTTTCAGGAGGTGCAGGGATGTTCCTGGTGTGCTTCCTTGCTGTGTGTGGGAAGCGTTGACAGTGCATTTCTGTGGCCCTTGGTCCTAAGCAGGAGGCAACAGGAAGGTGACTCATAGGGCATTGCATGTGCAGGGGACATGGTGGGATGGGCTGGGCCACGCACTGGCTGTGAGCCTGGCTGCAAAACGATGCAGGCTGGCAGCACCAAGCTCTCGGCTGGTTAAGATCGCTTGTGAAGGCGTTTGAGCTCCACGTAGAAGTTCCTTGGCTGCTATTGACCTGTGGGCACCAGCAAATAAAGCTCTGCTCTACCAAGAGCTGCATCATGGTTTGCCCATGGTTTAGTTTTTATGGCCAAAGCCGACACTCAGTGTTGACAGAACAAGATGTTTACTTTTGGCCTGTTCTCACATCTGGTTGGGTAACCAATCCATGCATGTAGCTGCAGAGGCCCCTGAAGTTTTTTCTGTTCTCACTGATCATGTCCTGGTGTTGCCTCTCTCTTGGCTGACCTATCTGCATTCCTTATTAGATTGTTCTTCTGTCTGCTCCAGTTCTGCTGCTGATCCTGACCTGGCACTAACCTTCCCCAGCTCTGCCATGACATAATTCCATTGCAGACTTTCATCTTGTGTTTCTAGCTTTGTCATATCTCAGAGCCTGTTACATGCTGTGCTTTTTGGAACTGACCTGAGTACAAGCTAAACATAGCCATGCTGAATCCTACAGCTTTGCCTATTAATACCAAGGCCAGTTTTCCTTGTGACTTCAGCCCTTTGCCACTGTCGGCTCTCAGCAACTCTTTGATAGCTTGAGATGCTGTGATCTCTTCCCGATGCCAAATATCCTGTCTAGTTATTTATGTTTGCATAGTGACAATGAAAAAGCTACCAGATGAGAATGGAAGTACAGCTGCTTTGTCTGGAGTAAAGGACAGTGTGTGTGCAGGGCTACAGTCGTATGAGTCCCTTGGGGTCTTGAAAATTAATGAGACTTCTTTGGGAGAGTGGAGAAGAGGGAGAAGTGAGGTTGATGTGGCTTGCTTGCTTTTCACAAGTAATCAACTTAAATTCATCCAACCTGCATTGTACCTGCATCCCCGTACCTCACCTCTAGCACTCATCTGCCAGAGACACTCAGGTGGTCATAGCAGCACCGGGTGATGTGTGATGTGGTTTGGAGCAATCTGGATCCAGATTTTACCAGGGTACCCTCCTTGCTGATGGCTGGTGTGAGATCTGGCAGTGAGCCAGCATACAGTATGGGCACTGGGGAATCTTCTCCTAGTGCTGCATATGCTCTGGTTGCACGAATTCTGGAGGCTGATGACTGGTGTGTCAGTGGAATATCAAAGTCATAACCAGAGTGATTGGTACATGATGTAATGATTAAACTGGAATGCTGAACACAAGCAGAGGCACCGTCACCAGCTGTTTACTAATGCTACTGCACACATAGCCCGAGGTTACAGCCAGATTTTTGTGAGGTAGGAATGCTGCACTCGTGCCAGGACAACAGCTGACAAAGTCAGCCTTTTTTGATAGGTATTTTCCTCTTCTTGTTTCAAGGAAAAGTCCTGAAACGTTCCCACGATGGTGCCATTGGTGTAAGATTTCACAACTCAGCAAATACATGTATTTAAAGCCTTCAAAGACATGTGAAACCCATCCTGGTACAGTTTGCACTGCCGAGGAAAGACTCTTCGTCCTGTTATGTGTGTGTACTGGATAGAAACCAGTCCCTTAACTCCTTCTCACCTGTAAGAAAATAAACTCTTACCCCAGAGCCCCCACACCATTATAACGAAGTTGTTGCACAACTGCTTGCGTTCCAGCTTCTGATGAATGTGGGATTGCTCTCTGCACAATGGCAGGTGCACAGCCCATTCTTACTTCAGTGGGGTACACGTGCATCATGCTGCACTACGCTGGCGGCTTTCCCATATGTTTTAGTCTTATCCCCAGTAGAACTCCCATTTCAGGAAACCTGTGCTGGCTAAGGCAGGAAAGCTGTTGCCCTATCACCCTTTAACAGGCTAATGACTCTAGGATAATCGTTTTCTCCTTTTAAATCACCCTCTAATCTCACGAGCTCCAGTCCCATTGCTCATAGCACACTTGTGATAGATAGCAGCACACTTGTGCTGTCTGAGGGAGAGGGGCTTAGTGCAGAGGTGGATGGGGCAAGAGGCCAGTTGTGTGCTGCTCTCCGGGATGCTGACTGCGGGAGGATTATTCCTGAAGTCAGGCCTTGCAGGCTAATGCCATTATCTTTAACTTTGCACTGAATTGTACTGCTTCAAACAGGAACGTGCACTCGCGGTGCTGCCCAGTTGTGGACTGACCATCTCCGTGTGTCGTGTTATGATTGGACTCCCAGATGCTTACACAAGAAAATAAGGATCTTACCAAAGGAGGACTGGATCACAATTATCGGAGGTACTTCTATGAAGGCTGTTAAGGATGTGTTTAAATTCCTTGATGCTGAACTTAATCACAGGCTTAAGATTAAGCAGTTAGTGATTCCTTTAATTTGAGCCTGCACATAACAGATGCCTTCAGAGTCAGAGGTATGAAGGATCCCTGTAAGTCTGCCAGTGCCCCTTCTCTCCTGGAGTTGGCTGAGGTGATAGACTGTTGTCCAAGGACTGTTTAATAACTCATCTCTCATTGAGTCGCTGGCTGCCTGCTCCTGTCCTGTTCCCCACTTCATTACCTCCTGTGCTGAAACTGGAGCCTACGGCACAAGATCTCCTTGTACTGAGGCTGTGGACAGCTGTTCTCTGCTAGGTCTAAGTGGAAAGCTTACAGTGCTTGGTCTGCTTTTTCTCACTGCCCCTCCAGACGCGCTGGCAGGGCTGTGTGTATACATTTTAGCCTAGAGCATTTGAGGCATGCAAACTGCTATGCAACAGGTTAAGCTAACATCTGGTGCCACAGCAGTTTGGAGCGCACATCCACCTGAAAGCATTCCTCTTTCCTTTTAGCTATCTCATTAAACTGGCTTTCCAAGTTTGCATTGCTGTATTATGCAAAGCAGTGCAGCAGAGCCTTTGGATTTCTTAGCCCTTGGATTTCTATGAGTGAGCAGACAGCTCTTGCTTGTGAAGGGCTTGGCCATAAGTGAGTAAATTGTGGGTGGGTACCTGGGTAGGCAGGCTGAGTGCAAAAATTGAGATTTTGCTGCATGGCAATGGAGTGCCCTGAAATGGGGATGGGTGTAGCTGCAGAGGGCTCTGTCCTCCTGATGCAAAGCCTACGGGCTGCGTTTCTTGCAGTCAAGCACTACGAGAGAGGAAATCTAAGCCAAGAACTGTGTCTTGTCTCTTCCTCCCTTCAAGTCAGGGTGACTCAGTGTATGCTGAACGTTTAATTCTGCCATGCCTCTTCTTTCAAACGTCGACAGCTGTGAGTTCTTGCATGATGATGAGCTCTGCACCAAAACAGAATCAAAATCAGACTCCGGTGAAACCTCTAGATAAGGAATAACACCCTTGCCAAGCTTCAGCCACTTTCCTGTAGCAGAATTTGCCTGTTTTCTTTGAGCTATTTTTGGCTGCTCTTGAGACATAGATGTGGTGGAGGATGATTGAGAGTAATTAAAAAGGAGTTACAAGGTGCTGTGCTGGAGGTAATGGAAGAAAGGTGTCATCGTATGGGTGTGTAGTCACCAGCATGTTTTGCGTATTGCTCATGCTGGAATGCACGGTGAGGTGAGAGGATCCAGTCCCTGCGCAGAAGGGTCAGTGTGGCATGCCATGGCATTGGTGAGATACACAGTAAAGGTTGCATCAGATTGCTGAGCACAAGCAGTAAGGAACATGTAAGAGCCCTAAAGTGGGAGAAATCCATGAGGGTGGACCAGCTGGTCTACCCTGCTACACTGGCCTTTCCCCAGAAAAATTTGGATCAAAACAGTTACAAGCTGAATTCCCCAGCATTTCTGTGATGTCTGCTGGTCACTTAGTGCACTGGATTTAAAAACATTAAAATTTCAGAGTCTGTGACTGAGCTAGTCAAAAAGCAGCCATAAGACATTAAGAAACAATGGAAGGACAGAGAAACAGCATTCAGCTCTCAATATGATCCTTTACATTGAAAAAACAGTCAAACAAAAGAAAAGGCTGGAGTAGGTTTCATAAGGGAGGGAAATGGGGAACAAGACAGTTTGAGAGCATGGTTGGTTGGCTGTAAATTTTTATAGACAAGTCTCTCTCCCCGTATATTACCTTGGTATGAGAGAAATTAAAGCAGCTGCTTAGATACTGTTAGTTGTCAAATGTTGTACCTATGGATCCTCTAAGAACAGTGGGCAGGCAGCTTGTTCTTTCTCCCATGCAGGGCTCTCATTTGTTATCCCCCTCTGCTTGTCTCTCGTTCTCCTCATTCATTTCCAAGGGCGCTAAGCAGAACCATCGCCCTCTCAGTAAGCTCTAATGTGTGAGTGATGATGTAGAAGAAAGTTGCTGATAACCAGGACACCTGAAATGATTTTGTGCTGTTAGCAGACCCCAAGTGTTGTGAAATCATAATGCTGACCTTGCTGTATTCATTGCCTCTGATCTGCGCATGCTTCTTGCTTCAGCAGGCTCGGACATTGCATCAGTATCCTCTAGTAATGTGCAGAACTCTTTTTACACTGGCTAATTGAGTGTAGCTCATTGAGGCAGGTGAGTAAAGACTATCGCTCTTGGAGGTGGGTGAGTAAGTATTAGCCCCACTTTTATACCTGGGAAGAGCAGTGAAGGGAAAGTGGCTTGCCCAGGGTAAGCAGGAGCCAGCGTGAGTGATGCCAGAGCGTCCTGCTTGCCTGCACCACAGCCACGTGCATGACGGGCTGCAAGCCCTCCGGCAGCACCCACCTTCCTCTGTCATGCTAGGAGGGACCAGGAGGGCACCAGCTGCCCAGGTGCATTTCTCCTGCTGCTTGGATTTCTGTAAGCATACTGGCCCTGTTGGGAGGAAGATGAAACACAACAGTTGCGTGCCAGCTCCCACTAAACCACTCTTCTGCCATGCTCCATGTGCTAAGGTTCACTTGAAGTGAACCTTTCAAGAGACACCATTCTTCTTATTTAAAGATGATGGCATATTTTTATATATATATGGCATATTTTATATATACTCTAAAGGTATCTAATGTTGAAAAGACTAAAGAAATGTTGAAGTTCCTTATGGAGCAAGGAAGATCAATTAAGCATTGGGATGTCCATTCTGTATTAGATATTATATTGCTTGCTGAGTGCTGGGTACTACAGTGGGCAATGTATTGAGAAGGGCATGAGGGGAGCAGGTTCAGGCACCAGTCACAGTGCCACGCAGAATAGCAGCAGTAGTGACATGGTGGCAACAGGCGTGCGGTGGCTCGCTGAGTGCTGGCAGGAGGACAGCCCGGGTAGTCCGATGGCAAGAGGGATGCTGGCCTCGTTTCAATGGCTCAGTCTGGCTGCATCAGTGCCCTGGCTGGTATTTCCTTCCCTCGTCTCTAGAGAAAAGACAAGATAATTTGAAGTACAAAGCCAAGACTTTGCCCTCTGGAGGGGCTCCAGGGTTGCAGATGGACTGGGCTCTTTGCAGTGCTGCTGGAAAGCAATTACGTTTGTGGTTCAGGGGAAGGGGAGAGGTGGAGGGAGAGTCACTGAACCGACAGCAGGGATATGAAGGTAGCTCATTAGCACATAATCTTTTCTGCACCCTTCTGTGTAGGAGCAGATCTCCATATGATGACATTCAGAGTCTGGCAGTAATGTCATCCTGCGCTAGCAGGAATTTCTCCACGAGCAAGTGTGAGTGGATAAGTTTAGAGATCAAAAGTGAGCTCCTCGGTGGTCCAAGAGCATGAAGGTTCATCCTTTGTAGCCCTTCTCAAATTTCACCATCGGCTGCTGACCTGGAATATGAAGAGAAAGCATAGAAATAATGTTTATAAAAATATTTAAAACAACAATAAAAAAAATGCCCACAGGAACTACAGCACCATGGTGAGGCTCCTTAAGGAAAAGGAATCAGCACTGGCAGCCTGTTCTTGCAGCCAAAAGAAGGCTTTTCAGCACTGCCTTCAGCTTGTGCCATCGCAGTGACTCTGGTGCATTCCCTAATGGGACAGTGACAGCGAGGCGGAGGGCAGAGGACAGAGGTGTTTGTCCTCAGTGACGAGGCAGCCCCCGCTGACAGAGGGGTCTCAATGCACTGTACAAACCCCTGCTGTAACCTGTAGTGGGTAACCAAGCCTGATGGAGGATGCGAGGGTAAATTCTGCACAGAGGGTGGCTGCAGAGCCTGAACAGAAGGTGCAGGGAGAAGAGAGGGAATGGATGCTTCATCCTGTGTTCCTGTGATCCTGATTCACACCCATGTAATTCTGTTGGAGTCAGTGCAAGTACACTAGTACTAAACTGGCTGAGAAGACAAATCTGAGCTCTGTGTCTCTTTGCTGCTTGTTCTCTGTACTGTCAGCACAAGCTTTTCTCACACTGCAGAACGGGATCTGTCTGTGTTATAGGAAGTGGTATGCCGGAACTGTTCAACAATGCTTTTATACATAGAAAAGCACAGAACAAGAGGAAGATATGAGCTTTGTGTGTCAAATACTGCACAGGTTAATGCAAAGTCATTTTGGACCTATTTATCCAGTCCTACTCAGCACCCTCAGGGCAGCCAGGTGCCTGCATGAAGAGACATCCCCTTTCATCTGGCGACAGCAGCCCTGTGGAGTTAACTGCCACAGGACAGCAGCGGGACTAACAGCATTAAAATGGAGGCACCATTTACGGAGGTGAAGTATTCACTTAGATACAATGGGTATCATCGCACGTTCTTCTGGGAAATGGTTGATCTCTGCAGATCTGGGAGGGTCTTCCACTGTGCTATTCTGTGAGGTTGCACAGTGGTGCCTTGGGTGCCTCTGCCTCTCTGGAAAATGACTCAGAAAGACTGGAGAGCTGCAGTTAGGTGTTTGCCACCTACCTTGAGCCTGCACAGCCCCAGTGCTGTAGTCGCAGGCTGTGACAGCTCTACTGACCAGCTCTACAGTGTTGGTCAGTGAGGTTGTTCTTCTGGCTCCCCAAGAGCTGCAGGACGGTACGTGCATGTGTGAGGCTTATGGATCTACTGCAAATACTGCCCTTTCCCGCTGCTCTCCTTGCCCTCCAGCACAGATAAAGCCACTTGGCTTTCCAAAGATGAAATCTGCGTGTGATAGCTGGTGAAAGATGAAGAGTTCCTTTAGCACCAGAGCTCTCACTCGCTCCCACATGCTGCCAGTTTGGATTTGCGTGGTATGATCTGTTTCTCTCCAGCCTGTTCCCAGCAACGTGCCCCACAGTTACATGTGTTGGGACAGCCTGTAATACAGTTAATGAACAGAACATGCCATGCTGCCATTGTCCCCTCAGATTTCTGACACCACCACACAAATAGAATAGCCATAAAGCTTTGTGTATCGCTCTGGAATCACCGCTACTGGTACAGTCTTATTACCAGTTGTTTTAGTAAGAAAACAGCTATGTAAAAGCATGCATATGTCATGTTCATTTAGGGCCAGCTTGGGAAATCAGCTTTCATTTTCTGTGAAAGAGCAGTTGCAGCCACTTTGCCTTCATTCTGCAGTTCAGGATGTCCAGGGTCTTTCCTGTGCTATGGCTCAGATGTACCTGAGTATTGTGAAAACCACAGCAAAGAACAGTTCCTTCCTCAAATAGTTTAATGTATTTAGACAAGGCAGGCAAAAGGTGAAGGAACAGGGGTGCTTTTTGTTGTGGTGGTGGTTTTTGTTTTGTTTTGTTCTGCCTGTGGAAGGTGAGATGCAAGGAAATAAAGTGCCAGCCAGATGCAGCACGCTGGCATCCTGTTAAGCTTCAATCTGCTCAAGCTTCAGGCAGCACCTTGGCCACTGAGCTGTTCTGAGCTCTCCTCCATGAGCTCTGAGCATTGGCAGCACCAGGCTTGCTGGCTTTCTGCAGGTGCGTACACAAGCAACAGTCACAGATGCATTTGTATGAGGCAAACAAGAACTCATGGGCAGAGCGGTCTCCTTTGGCATCCCACCTGCATTGCCAGCCCATAGCACCCCTTCCCCAGCCATGTTGTTACAGCATCTCTCTGATCCTCCCATGGCAAATCATCTACTCTGTTCCATGGATGGCTTGCCCTTCACTGTGGCCCTTCAAAACACCACCTCTGCTCAGCAGTATGCAGCCTGCCTTTGTTAATGTGTTTTTTGCAAACTGATGCCTTAAAGCTAATAATTATTGGCAGTAAATGCCACACAGTCTTCTACTTACAAGGCACTTAGGTGAAAGGGCCTTGCAAAGAGAGCATTTCATTGTAAACCACAAGAAGTAAAAATGCAGTAGCACTGGTGGCATGTCCAGCTGGCCTGAGAAGTGAGTCATGAGGGAGGACACAAAGCCTGTCCTGCTGCAAGGCCCTGAAACAGCACTTACTTCCCAAGCGTCTCAGAGCCCTTTGCAAACACAGGACTTTATTGTGCTCTTCTGTGGCACACTGCTTGCTATGGGGCCATCTAATACGTCTTCACTCTTTTCCTACTGCAGGGTCGCTCAGCCTAAGGAAGGCGGTGGGATCTGCCCTGCACACAGCGAGGCTGGCTCCTGACCTACCTGGTGGCTGTTTCCTCGTAGCTGAGGAAACTGCATTTGTGCAGACTGATGGGACATGTGCCTCTGGCATACACTGCAATATTTGAGAGGTGGTGGCCTGACATGGTGAGTAACCAGCAGGATGTCTGAGCCAGCTTGGGTACCCTATGGAGGATTCTCTTCATCTAGCTGAGGCAAGTGGCTACTGCCACTGTGGCCTATGGCTGTGGGAGAGCTCCTGAGAGCTTGGAGGAGTTCCCTGTGTGCTCTGCTAACAACAGGTATTAAACTGGGACTGCAGCCCTCGGTGTCCCTGTCCCATAGGCCCTTAAAACATGCAGCTGCAGGCTGCTCCCTGCCTCTGGGAGACCTCGGGGAACCTGCCTGGGGGAACCACAGGGCTGATGGACACAGCTGCTCGCTCGCGGGGACTGCGCTGTCCCCGTGCTTCCACGCCTCCGCGGCGCTCCCGGCCGTGCCGGGCCCGCAGCCGCGCTGCCGCGGCGCCCCCTGCCGCCCCCGGGCAGCCGCCGCCCGTGCTCGGGGCAGGCCGTGAGGGAGCGGCCGGGGCTGCCGCTGTGGGGCTCGGGGAACGGGGCTCGCGCGGCCGCCAGCCTCAAACCCCGTCGCCCTCGAGCAGAGGCGCCGGAGGGGCGAGCAGGTGGGCAGCCCCACGTGGGGCCGCCTCGCTGGAGGCCTCGATGCCATCGCCAGGCACACTGTGGCCATCCCAGCTGTGTGGCGGCCATCCCCCTCATAACTTGGTTTCCCTGCTGGGAGCTGGAGCTGTGGCAGTGGGGAGGTTAACAGGGACGGCGCGGCTGTGCCAGGGCCGGTGTTTATTGTGGTATTTCTGCTTGGGAAGAAAAGGGGGGCAGTGGGAAGCTGGTCAAGGCTTGAGAAAAACAGTTGGCACAGTTGTAATCGGGCAGGAAGCAGGAAATGATGTCACGAGGTAACAAACAGGAAGCGATGATGGAAGCACAATGTGGCCTGCTTTGGGCCCAAACTCAAGGAAAAGGCTCCTCCGCCGCGGGTGCCGGAGGAGGGAGCGATTCTGCCCCCGCGCACTCGCATGCGGCTGTTTTGCTTTCCCAGATACTGTTTACACTGAGCTGCTATTTAAACAATAAGATGGGAACAGTAAACGATAATTTGCACTTCCGCAGCTGCTTTTCCCGAGGAATCTGAAAGATATGAATGAATCCTCACCACATCCTCTTGCGGCGCGTTGGTGCTGTTAATTCCATCTTGTGTGTTAGGAGAGGGGAGCAGATGAGTGCTGGAAGGGAGGTGTCTGAAGGACACGCGGGGGATGAGTGTCCAGTTGAAAATTCAGGCATAAAGATGCATCTTGCACAACCCCATCCATCACAGCCATCAGGTTTCAGCCCAGGGTGCTGGCCCTTCCAGGAGCTGCCCCCTTATTTCAGCTGCCTCTCTTGAGGCCAGAGCAGAAGGTGTCTGCCATTCTCCATGGACCCTGGAGGAACTCCGTGGGGTTGGCTTGAACTAGAAACATTGTGTTTGGATGGCTGTAGCAAGGGGAGGTGGATCCTGCTCCAAACGGAGCTGCATCAGCTGAAGAACTGTGGAACAACTGCATGTGGAATTGCCTGCTGTGAGGGCTCCTTACCCGTGCTGTCTGGCTCACTGGCAAAGCAGCTCTTTGTGGTTGCAGGTACAGAGAGGCATTTCTGCCTGTTCCTGGGATGTGAGTGTGCTCCAGAAGCCTTGTCCTGCAGTGTAACTACATGTCGTATTTTGGAGACCTTCAAAAACCTCCTCCTAAGCAGCTTATGGCAAAACTGAAACACCATTAAGTATCAGTGAAAATCAGTGTATGTCTTCGTGGAGGGAGTGCGTCTGGAGGAAGGCACGAGCTTCCTCCAGAATAAGGTATTAGGAGACCTGGGAGGAGGGGAAGCTGTTGGTGAAGAGCTTGCACTAGGACCTGGTGTCTGAATTGAAAGAGGTGATTTAGAGCAGGGCCATTTCTTCTGTAGTTATCACACTTTTATTCCATTTCTTTACTTTCTTTTTTTTCCTCCAAATACATTTTGTTCAGATTCTCTTGTGTTTCGTTGCTGATAGTCTTCCAGAGAACAAATGAGCGCAAACAAAAATGCTTTGGCAATGCTTTGGCGTTTTCTGCCAAAGCCGAAAATGTAAGGCAAATATTAAACAGTGTTAGTAGAAAATTAATTTGAAATGCAGAATGATTCATGTTTGCAGCAGGAGTTTTGACCTCAGCAGCCCTGCTCACAGACCGTCGTGGGAGCCGCCTGTGCAGGTGCAGGGATCGTCAGAGCTGCTGCGTGGCGCCAGGAATGGTCGGGTCCTGTTCTGGCTGGTGAGCTGTAAACCTAACTCTCAACAGATCTGTTTGGATGTTAAATATGAGTTGGTTTAATTTAATTTATAGAAACAAACGTGGTGCCTCTGTGACCTTCTAGGCAGTTAGTTAGAAACATAATCAACAAAACCACTGTAAAGCCAGCGATAATTCGACAAATAAGTCATAAAGCACAGATAAAAATGCCATCACCAACAGCCTCTCCTCAAACTGCGTGTTTTCCTCATTTATCTGTGTATTTGCAAAACATGACAGTGAACAAGGTGCTGTTTTGCACTTTGGGACTGCCCTGGGAATGATGTGGGCCTCATGCAGAGCAGCCTGCAGGCTGGGTCAGCTCAGGGTTAGAGAAAGTCTGAGCAATGTCCCCATCTCAGCTGGGAGGAGGAAAGACACAATGCTAATAGAAATAAAGAAGGTTTTAGCCCTGCTGTGGTAGTTCTGTGCTACCCTGCTACCTGTGTGAGAGGCAGCTCTGTCACTGAGTGTATTCTACAGTGTGTGGAAGTGTGTGGGATCATCGTCACGCAGCATCTAGGGGTATGTTGCCTCCACGTGCAGACCGCTCTGCCTTAGCTCTCGGGTCTCCCCTCTCATGCATACGTGTTAATCACTGGGAGATGTTGAAGTGGAGGCTCTGGGAGCAGAAGTTCTTTTCCAGCCAGCTCTTTGCTCTGCGTTTTTAAATGTTACCTTGGCTTCTTCCTGCCCAGGGCTGCCCTCCAGCAGCTTGGGAGCTGCACAGAGCGTGCTGCCAGCATCCGTAGGGGACCTGCGCAGTGGGTTGCTGGGAGGCAGAGAAGGTCTCGGGCTGAACCTTGTAAGCGAATCAGCTTTGTGTCTCTTCTCCATTGTGTCTCCCCAGAGCTGAACAGCAAACTGGAGGGGGGAGCTGAGCTGTCCTTGGAGAAGGGAGCGCCTGTGGCAGAGTGATGCTTTGCCATCAGGATTTAAAAGGGAAGGAGAAAAAGCATGTGCTGGTCTCTAGAACCAAACTCTATGCATGGATCAGCTGATCAAACACTTTAAATTATTGCTCTACACACGATCATTTACACGTGAATCAGAAAGAGTCTCGTCCTAAACCTGAAGAAGACAGTGCTGCAGAAATAGGCCACGCAGCTGCACAGGATAAGGGGCGCAGGCGGCAGTGGTGGTACTGTGAGGAGGCAGGGGAACGGTGGTTTTATGGAGCTGAGTCACAGTGCTGCCCAGGCAAGGTCTGGGAGCAGAGTAAGCAGGAGTAGAGCAGGTGGGAGAGTGGCTGGGGACAAATCTTGCTGCTTTGGGCGTCCCTGGTCAGCAGAGTGTCAGGTCACTGCCTGCAGGCTCCGGGAGCTGAGCTGGCGAAACTTTAACAGAGAGAGCGTGGAGCAGGGCGGGGGATCTTGGTGTTGACTCTCCAGAGAGGCTATAAAGTAGAAGTTATGAAAATAGTGAAGCGTGGCAAAGAGCTGCTGAGTTGTGTCTGTTCTCCACAACTGGAATTTGGATTGTGAGCAAAATGTGCTGGGAGTGTCTTATCTGCTTTGTAAAATCAGTATGTGTTCATGGATCAGGTATGCAAGATAAGGGAATGACAGGCAAACGGATTACTTTCACTTAAGCCACCGTAGTACAGGTTTGTTGGTGGCTTGCTATGCATGAGGGAATGAAGAAAGACCAAGGAGCAATGCAAGTATTTGAAGTGTGTTTTACAGAGATTGCTTCATCCGCTGGATTGGATGTTTGCCGTTGCACTGTGCCTAACTCGGGCTCTCAGCAGCTCTCCCAAGGCTGAGTGCTGGTGCTGGACAAGTACTGAGCAAGATCAAATGCTCTTTGCATTTGGGCCCATTGTAGGCAGGTCCCACCCATATCAAGCATGATTTCTACAAGCATCCCTCCTCTGCACTGACTGAACTCCCTGCCCTGTGCTGCGTTTGTCAGCGCCGTGCTGCGGCGTGTTGTCTCAGCACCAGTGGGTGCTATAGTTACGGGTATGTCCCGGCGCCCGTTTCCCCTAATGAGCCAACTGTTCAAAGAGGGAAACGATGCAGGGCTGGAGCTGAAAGTGCTCGAGCACAGTGCTGCCCAGTCTGGCTGTGTAGATCACAGATGCACAGTGCTACATCTGCTGGATGTCCTGCAGCTGTGTAGAATGAAGGGCTCTGTCTAGCTGTGAAATAGTTTCTGTCAGGTTCTAACACAGCAAAGAGTTTCTGAGTCAGGAGGTCCATTCTGATAGTTGTTGCTTTTTCACATTGTTTTTAAGTGAGTTTCTGTGGTCTTTTAAAACTGCAGGCCAGGTTTGGGTGCAGTCCTCAAGCCAAAGCCATAATCTCCCCGTAGTAGGGCAAATTGTCCTAAGAGAAGTTAGTCAGAGTCCACTGTTGGCTCTGAGAACTGTATAAGACATTGTTTGTTGGTGCTTTTACGGTCCTGGCATCATCTGTGGTCCTCAGGGGGAGTCTCTGAAGTTCAGGTGAGCCCCGGCAGCCCAGATGGATCCCTGAGCTCCTCCCAGCGAGTGTGTGCCCAGCGATGCGCTCACCTGGGGGCAGGCAGGAAACTTCTGGCCAGGGATGTGGGTTAAGCCCAGGTCATAAAATGTATTCAGCCAATTTGCTCATAATTTCTTTGGCAAGGAGTCGGGGATGTGCACACGTGCATAGATTCACATATGCTTTCCATCTCCTCCTGTGTGGAAGCAGGCACAGCTCCTGTTTTTCCTGTGTAGGATCTGTGATCTATTCTGGTAGCTGCGTGGTGCAGCACTGCCTCCAGTAAATATTCACAGATTTCCTTGTAAACCGAAGCATTTTTTTTTTTTCCTCTCTCCTGTGTGGATACACAAAGGCATGTGTTGTACCTGCTTTGCCCTGTGGGATCTACATAATCAGGTCCACGGGTTTTAATGGATTTCAACTCCCTTCTGTCTCTAGATACGGTTTCCTGTCTCGTTTTGAGCAGGAAGAGCCGAGTCTTTTTTGGTCTTAGCATTCCTGCTTGCCTGGGCTTTGGGAAGAGTTCTCTGGCTATTTTCCCGTTTGATTTTTGTGTGTGTTTTGTTTTAAGCAGGACAGAGTGCATGTGTGTATGTAATCCATGTGCTCAATTAAGAGAGGCATCTGTTGGGTTTATTTCACATTGCCGAGGAAGGACTGCAAGCAGGGAGCATCTGCTCGGCTTTTTGTCAATGGCTTGTTTTTCATAATTTGCTCTACAGGGTGAATGTTTGGGGAGGGGGAGGTGGCTTTTTATTTCTGAGTTTCGTCTTAAGTTTATTTTTATGGTAGCCAAGGAAATTGATTGGGATTTGAAAGTTAATTTCGCTAAGAAAAGAACTGAAGAGGGAGAAACAAAACCATCCAAAGTAAAGAGCGTTTATGTAACCTTAGCAATACGCTCAGAACGATCCTTATAAACCATTATTTGCAGCATTTTAATGAGAAAGTAAAAATAATTAGTTATGCTGCTTCTGTTAATGTCTGTGGGGTTTTTTGTCTGTTTGTTTTGCTTTTTAAGCTGGCCAGTTTTGGTTAGATTTTACTTTGGAAAAGATAAGGAAGGCATCCAACACTAAGATGCTTTTTTGGCATTTTGTCAAAAACAGAAAAAAAGAAAACTGGTTTTTAAATAGAGCAGCAGTGGTTTCCTGTTCTTACAGTTTTTGCTTTTGTGCGTTCAGATGTTGGCTGTGCTGCACCTAGCTGATCTAGTGGGAGATCTAATTGTCTGTAAATTGATGTGTTTCGAGGGCTAATAAACTCGCAGGGAGTGTTTTATACAAGCATGTTTTTTTACACTTCTTTTTTTTATGGAAACATCCTCCGAATGGTCTGGGGAGGATAACAACAGTGCTGCCAGTGTAGCATAGGGGAAGGCAGGAGGGAAAGGCCTGAAACTCCCTCAGTTTTGTGAGCAAAAGACAGATCTCATCTGTCCTGCTCAAACAGGGGTACAGTTTTGAAAGTGTGGGTGTAGATGCTGAGCAAGGCAAGACTTGGATCTTACTGAAAGTATTTACAGAAATGGGATTTAAAAAAAAAAATAGAAACAATATCTTGTTCTGTAGGTGAACCCAAAGCCAGTGCTCTGAAATGGTGTCAGATCTGTATCTTCCATGCAACAGGTTGTCACAGTAGAGAAAGGAGCATCAATAAAACTAGCTCTCCTGACAGTTCAATTCTGCTCCATAGCAAGAGAATATATGTATGATTTAAATGTTTGATAGCACAGTATAAATAATGTTTCTGCCAGCTGAAGGCTACTCAGCCAAACAACTTGGTTGACAGCAGTTAATAGTTGTAAAAGCAGCCTACAGCAGTTGGTGTGCAGGGCACGGGCAGACAGCTCACTTCTGGGGCTGCAGGTAACCTTGGCTGCCACAAAATCATGGAAGCTGAAGTGTAAATGGACAAACCACAATAAACCCCATAGTAGCAGGAAAGTATTTTCATTGCTTGAAAAAAAAATAAAATTCAAACTTTGTCATCACATTAAAAACATGACATGAGAAGTAATAAACATATTTACACTTCTGTTTTGATTATAAATATACATTATATACAAAATAATGTTATAAAAAGTAGAAAGTTCAGTGCTTCTGATTTTTTTTTTAAATTACTGAAATACTAGTCTTCAAAATAAACCACAAACAGACAAACTAAAACCCATATTATTGATTTCTGAAGGTCATCTTCAAAATGGTCCTACACGGTTGGAGCAGAAGGTCAGTAGTGGACATTATGAAGGGGTCTTGTCTGCACAGTTCAAGGCAGTAGATGGGCTAGTCCAACAACAGGATCTACAAGGGCAGGAATATTGCTGTCCAAGAGATAGCATGGTCCAGGTTTCTTCAAAGAGATCTTGTTACCTTCCTCCTCGCTCTGCCCCACACTACAGTCTCATTTCATTACTTCCCCAGCACTTTCCACTGGGATGTCCAATATTATTGCTGTCAAAGCGTAGCTAAGAGTTTCTGCAGGCCTCTGGTTTCCAGGGACAGGCTTCCTCTTTTCCCTGCAGCATTGGGGGGCATGAAAGAAACAGGACAAGCCTAGAATCCTCTAACTCTATTCTCCACCTGTGTTGGCAGAGGGCATCTCAGCAGGTGATTTGCCCTAGGGCATTTGGAACCAGGATGAAGGACAGAATGGGAGATTTGCAACCAGACAGAGAAATAGAAGGATGACACGGCTGCTTCTCCTTCAGAAAGTAACAGCTGCAACTTTGAGACTATCGGCAGTAGAAGGTGGCACCTAATTCAGAAATAACTCCCCAATTTGTGTCAAAATAAGAGGGCCAGTGGAGAGAATGAGGAAAGAGAAGAAAACAGTAACATCTGTTCACAATCACTGGTAGTGCAAAGGGCATGAAAATAGCTGAGAAAGTTCAGCACATATAGGTTCTAGGAGCTGATTGATTTTAAACGCATTTGTAAGGCTTTAAACAGAACTGGGATCACATCTCTCCTCGTTATCAATGGGGAACAGGCAGTAGACATTCCTTATCACATCTTTCCCTTCTCAGATGCTTAAAATCCATGAAAATCCTGTCCCATAGTGTGGCTTGGGTCAATCAGTTCTCCAAAGCATCACCAAATGAGATGCCATAAATTCAGTATCCCTCTTTCCTTCCTCCTCTCCCCCCTTAAATCATCTCCAGTACATGCACAGCAGGAGAGAGGAGATGCAGGTTGATGTGTAGCAGGAAGTATCAATCACCCCTGCCCAATACTGTTCAGGTAACTGCAGAAAGAGCAGTCAAGTCTCTGTTTGGGCTTGTTAGATTCTCTTGACACATTTTAGGCACTTTTAAACCCATATAAAAAGTGGAGACCGTGTTTATACTGTATCCATTATCTGCATAGCAATGCGCCTCTCTTCACACCTTCCATGGCAACATCTGCAATAGTTAAGTGCCTCCTCATCTACCAGCACCTCCCATAACCAGAGTTCTGGAAAGACACGAGTTTGTCCATGAGGAACTGGCCTCTGTATCTTTTCAAAGCAAATTGAAACATTAATATTTTTAACCCCTCTCTCTTCCCTCTGCCTCCCCTCTTCTATAGCCAGTGAGATTCCTGGTATCAAACTTCAAACAAGAGCAGTAAAAACCAAAAGGTGTATTGCATCTTTCAGTCAATTCACAGTCTGTCCAGTTCACCCAGTTCCATCCTCCGCCTGAGAGCAGCAAGTTGCATGTAATTAAGAACAGTCCAATCCAGTTCTGAATTGTAAACAATGCAGCAGGAACGTCCATCTACTGGCATCACCAAATCTGAGGTGCAAATGGGCTGATCTTCTGTCTTATACCTGTCAGGGTATAGAAGAATATGAGGAATGAGAAGGAAGTGCAGCATGCAGAGTACAGCAGAACTTAACAAATAATTCAATTATGTCAAACCAAAAGTAATTCAAACAAGAGATTACTGCAATTTAACTATCAGTATTCATTGGTTTTGGCTGCATCCAGAGAGAATAGTCAGCAAACAACTCATTTGTATGATGAGTAGCCTTCCCTACCTGAAGCGAAGGAAAGAATGCCTAGAATAAACCTTACAAATCTGAGTGTTTGACTTAAAGTCTCTGTAAACAGCATATGGTATAGCTGGATAGCTTGTGTGGTTTGGGAGAAGCTTCAGAGACCGTCATTCTGACATGAAATATACTGCTGGGGGTGCCTGATGTAAATTCAGCTTTTGTCAGCAAGATCTTCAAAGGAAGGTATGGTATTTAGGTCTGCTAAGGGGAATGAAGCATCTGTCATTTGTATCTTTGCGAATGCTTTCAGTTAGTCTTAAACTCTCAGTGTTGTTGGTTGACTTGTATTCCAGCTTGCCTCCAAGCAGAAATCTGATATCTGCCCTGGCAAAGGAGACAAAATTCTGCAGATCTGACTTCACAGATCACTGCTATATGGCACAGCAAGCTTCTCTGTCTTGGAGAAACTAGCGCTACAGGTGACTACACTGAAAGTGACAGGTATTGGTTGATGATGAATTGCCTTTAACTTCTCTTTGGGCCTTTCTCCGAAGGGTCAGTAGTTCTTTGGGAATGGGTTGGATCTTCAGTAGTATTTTAAAGTCTTTAGATTGTTCACTGCTAGGCACTTTCTTTTTGTGTACTGTTCTCTGACCTTTCAAAATAATGTTAAAGTCTAGATGCATTTATCAATAACTTAAGAAACAGCATTAAGTTCTGTTACAGTCGTGAATATGTAGCTGGAGCTTAAATTACAAGAGATTGAAATTTCCTTCCATGTCTTATTATGGACTTCCTAAGTGGCTGTTCTGCCTATCCACTAAAACATTTAACTACCTTCCATCTTCTGCTGGAAATCTATAGCTTTGCCTTTTTCCACTGAACACAGATTATCCATTGTAGTCACGGGACAAAAACACAGCTTTACGTCAGCTACATGGACTATTATTTCATTTTTTGCTGACTACTAAAGACGAAATAATCCTACAATGTACTGAATTTATGGGCTGATGTTCAGTGCTTTCATCTCCCACTGACTTATCTAAACACAATATCTGGCTTAATAAAATAAAATAAAAAATAAAAATCAGAGCTCTTAATCTCTTTATTTCTCCCCACTGTATGTTCTGTTTGCTTGGGCATTCCTGCGTGCCACAGATGCAATGAGGTGTATGCTGGGATCCCTGGAGATAGAGTATCCTTCTGAGATGCAATTCTAAAGGATTATTGGCCACTTCTACTTTGTGAATTTATGCTCATTGACTGGTGTGCTTGCTTACCTCTGTGGCTATGATGCACTCATTCCTTTCTTCTGTTATCACAAAGACGGACTGGTACATTGAATCCCTTGGAGAGCATATCGCTGATATCCTACATTCCGGCTTTTCACTAGGGCAGAGCAGAGAGAAAAGGGTGTTATTTGGTGACTAACATGCCTGACTCTTGAAAGCTACCATGAATATGGAAGGGTGGAAGGAGATAGCTGTGGAGGTGTGGGAGGGGAGGGAAGAGGATGAGGTTTCACATGTTCTATATGATGGTAGGACATTACACTAGGGAAGTGGAAGTAAGGAATAGCTATTGTCTTGCTAGATTTCTGCCAGATCCAATTTAGTAGCATACTCCTCAATTCCCTCCGTGCACCAGCAGAACCCAGACAAGACTTCCAGTATGCATATTCGAATACTGATGAACCAAGGAATAGCCAACCCTTTTCTTTTTTGGAAAGAGTAGTTATTTTCACTCTAACCTGCTTCTCAGTAAGCAGATCATTTTGCCTTCTTAACAAGCAAAATACTTATTTTTAATCACTATATGCTGTACTGTCATTTCTCCATGATCTGTTGAGGAAGGAAACATACTTCTTTCTTTCCTCACTAGACTAGTCAACTCCTGTTCCCCTTCACAGCACTCATACGACCAGCGTCCTGCACAAACCCTCAATTTAATTCATTTAGCTATGGACACCACTTGGCCAAAAGATACACGCTTTAGTTCAAGATTCCCGGCTTTGCTCTGAGTATGTTTTGTACGTTATCTCCCTGAGTTAGTTTCCATTCCCCACCCCCCCAACCATGTTTTCTCATCTGCTCCTAGAGCAGTATGAATGCGAGGGGCTTACAAAACACCACAGGCAATACTGAATTCTCACCTGTGTAGTCGGAGTGGAGACTTGTCTCCTAAACACTTTTCACTTTTGTAATATTTATCTTCCTGTGTCCCTCTACTTGTCAGATCTTTTACCAGATTGTAGTCCAATTTATGATTCTTGGGTTTGTAGTTTGACTTCTCCAGCCCACAGTCCACTTCGAGGTCTTTATTTTTATTGGTGTTTTTGAGCTGGGAAGCTGGAATAAGATTGTCCTTCTGGAAGTCAGACAGGTTGTTCATTGTCTCCAAGTTCCGCTCTGGGTGCATCCTCATCTGCCTGATGACCATTGCTATCATGCAGAACAGTATGAGCAAAGCCACCAGCCCCACTCCCATGGATATAGCAATCCAGGGGACTGGTTTAGGAGGAAGTGAAATGGGCACTGTACGAACTGGTAATTCACAGCGGCTGCCCATGAAGCCAGAAGGACAGTAGCAGACAAAGTTGGCACTATACAGTCCACTGTAGCATGTGCCTCCATTCTCACACGGCCCAGAAGCACATTCATCTCTGGTTTTGATGTCACAGTTCCTGCCACTATAGCCTGGCAAGCATGTGCAGGTGTAGTCGTTGATCAGGTCATGACAAGTTCCCCCATTGGAACATGGGTTCCTGGCACAGTCATTGATGTTTATCTCACATTTCTGACCAGAGAAACCAGCCCGACAACGACACACACGGATCTGACCAAGGTAAAAGCAATTACCATCTGAGGAAAAAAAAAATAAAATTGAAAAATCAGTATGCAATGTATTTCACTCAGAAATATAAAGCTCTCCCGAGTGTTATATACTACCTCAAGAAGAGGAAGGTTATTTTAAAAAACAACCATGCATCTAGGCGTTACTTCTAGCTTACCTATCACCCCTTAAAAATGTCACTTCTAAGTATGTAATAGTGTTGGTTTAACGTACATAATTCTACTGTCTTTCCCATTCCACGATAGAACTTGTGCATTGTTTTCTTGCATAGAAAATGCCAGTGAAAATCCCCCAAGAGAACAAAATTAGGGTAGATGTGGAACACAGCAAGGGAGAGGGACTAATGTATTAGAGGAAGTGTAGAGGTCAGATTGGATTTCTATCACTTCTGCACTGAAAAGCACAAGTCAAGACAATGTGAGGTTTTGTTTTTTTTATTAAAAAAAAAGAAAACTTACCATTTGCACAGGGGTTGCTTGTGCACCTGTCTACTTTTTTTTCACAGTTCGACCCCGTGAAACCAAAAGGGCACACACAAGTGTAGCTGGCCCCTTGTTCTTTTTCTAAGCATGTGCCTCCATTAAAGCACGGAGAATCGATACACGTCAAAGCACTGTGCTCGCAGTGAGTTCCATAGTAGCCAGGCGGGCAGAGGCAGTGATAACCATTCTCCATGTCCTGCAAAACACAACATTAGGCCATTTTTATTCAATGCCACCAAACGATAGCTGCGCGTTTCTTTTTGGTCAGCAGCAAGTGCTGTTCTGTCCTGTTGCATTCATGCTTGGATGTAGCAAAAGTGACACTTGCAGAGTAAATAACTGCTGGCTGGACTGTGAGGGATGGAGCTGTGAACTGGCTGTATTTGACACGTAGGAGTAATCGTGCAACTACACAAGCAGAGCAGATGCAGTTATGGGCAGCCTAAAGGCAACTAGGAAAGAACATGACTAATGACACTGCTGTCTAATGGGATCCCCAATATCCTTCTGGAGCAGAAGGACTTGTGTCAGGCCACACAGCTGTGATCAGGACATCTACCCTCTCCATGAGAATCGCACCCCCCCCCCAACCTTCCTTTTTTAAAATGGGTTATTTTGCTTTGCCATGGAGACGTCCCACCACTTAGGTGGCAACAAAACTTGTCTCTTCTTTCCAAGTCATATATATCCAAGACCTTGTGATAAGGGAGTTGGGATCTTGCAGCATTAGTTTTAATCACAAGATGCAGATTACATCTTGTGTCTATAAGCTATCAGTCTTTATCAACAGGTAGGATCAGTCATTGACTGGGTCTGAAAATACATTGAAACAAGACTGCAGAAAACTAAAAATGCAGTCTTTCAAAAAGAGCGTTTCATCCAATTGCCCTTTAACAACTGATGCTACAGTCCTATAACCAAAAGCAGACTTTTTTTTTTTAAACTTACTTATTGAAGTATATACTTATTAAAGTATAGACTTAACACATTTGTGTATGAACCTTGGTTTGGGAAGCTTATTCTTTTACAGATCCGCTCCCTTGCAAACCTTGGATCTTGCCAAGATCTCATAATGGCTGCCACAGAAACCTAAGGATCAGTTGACTAGCTCTAATCTAGATGATACATCTCCTCCTGTAACAGACTTCCTCCCCTGACACGTCCAGGGAAGGGTTCAGAATGATGGTTGTGAGCGTCAGTAATGAACCTGTGTACTATCAAATTCCCATTATGTTGTTACAAAACCATTTCTGAAAAGGTATACTGGAGCTTGCTTCGCACAAAGACTTCACATTTAAAATGCCCTTACCGTACAACTACCGCCGTTCCTACAGGGATTGCTGTCACACTCGCTGATCTCGTGTTCGCAGTCAACACCCGTAAAGCCAGGTTTGCATGCACACGTGTAACTGCCCTGGCCAGTGTTCATGCAAGTTGCTCCGTTTTTGCATGGTCTGTGGTGAGTGCAGTAATTCAGATCTGCAAAGATACCAAGCGTTAGGGAAAAGAATCTTTGACAGCTGGTAAAAGACATTCATACTAGAACACCAGAGTCAAAAAAAAAATTTAAACGAAATCTTCAACTTTACTGTCAATAGTGGAGATTATTATCAATAATAATCAGATTGTTATGAATTCTACTTACTACTCTGTCTACCACTTGAGCTCTGAATTTCGGGAAACTTATCTTACTTAGTGCTTTGCTATACCTCCCTTTTCTGTGTGTGTAATCCCATTAGCTGTAATGGGACATAGATGCTAAAGTGGAACTTTGTCTGTTTTCTCAGAAAGTCATTCCAAGGCGTTACAGGCACTCTGCACAACACACTAGAAGAGCTAGCCCTGTTGTTAAAAGGTGTGCTCCAAGGCACATTCTGGGAAGGCAGGAAGGAAATTACAATATTTAGGCTTGGAGATTTAAACAAACATTGGAAATATTTTATTGTTTATTTACCATGCTCTCTTGTTATGAATGTTAGTAGTTTAAACTGTCTAAACACTCTGCCAAGCCTGATGGTTGTTTTTATTTTCCCTTAAATTTGAGGCAGAGGTTAAGCACACAAGTCCGCATGACATAAGTAGAAAATCTTTATAAGCACTATAAATGCCATGGAGTAATTGACATACAGCTGGTTAATAGGTAACTACAAGCAAAAAAATCCGCACCTTTCCTTTTCCTGCTTAATTCAGTCTTCTCTATCTTAATCCTATAAAAGTCTCGAAAACACTTAACTTGCTCTGAGTACTTAATGATCTCAGTGCCAGCAGTGCATATATGGCCTTGAGGACATGACTGCTCAGCTGGCTACAGTTCAGTGATTCAGTGGGTTGAATAGGTGGAAGTGGTCTGCTGTACCTTAAAATGGAACCTGTACTTTTCATTCTTGCTTACATGATTTTTCTCTCATGCTCCAGACTTATCACATGAGTTAACTTCCTTGTATGCAAAGTAAGGAAGGCCCAAATTATGCTGTTTACTGCTGCTGGAAACTGTTTAGTAAATTGTTATAGTTGTACAGGGAATACATCAAACTTAGCTTCAGAAGGCAGAAAACTTGCCTGTTCAACACTCTTCCAGGTGGTGTTGTTTTCCAAGAGAAAAACAACAGCTACCAAGAACTTTGGTCGTTTTCAGCCAAAACTATGCCAAATTAAGAACTGGTGCCTGAGACAGCCTTGGTATAAGACGATGCCTTTCAACACGTACCGTACAGAGATGTACCCTAGAGCAGATGGGTCAGACTCCTTAGCCCCAGACTGAGGAATACCCCATCTAGAGCCATAAGCGCAACCCTCGGAACCAACCTTGATCACAGAAGAGGCCGCCCCATCCTTCGTCGCATATGCACTGCCACTGAGTTTTACAGGTCCCGTGGCGGCAGCCGATGTGGGGGATGCACTCATCGCAGTAGCGGCCTTGCCAACCAGGACGACAGCTACAAGAAAAGTCAAATCAAAACATTAATGACGTGGAAAAGAGTTGAAGTTTCTATTACAAGGTGACATTTTAACTGAAGTTCAGATTGCAATTGCTATCTACTCACATGCACTCTCCAGGCTTGTTGCAATATCCATTCTGTTCGGTACACCCAGACAGACAGATGGCTGTAAAGAGAACATAAAGCAGAAATGTTTAGGTAAATACATATGGTGCTACAGAATACACTTTTAAAAGGGGGAATGCCAACTTAAAAAAAAAAAAAAAAAAACACTTTGAAAACCAGTTTTGCACTTTCAAAGCTTTCCCTTAAAAATTCTGAGCACAGGCAGTTCTGGAGCAGGAGGAAGTGAACAAGGAGAGCCAACATCTGACAAGTTGTCCTTTAGTTTTCCAGTTTACACAACAAACATGAACTCTTGCAGCTCTCCGAGGAAAGCAGCATGAGGTGGCGGCTGTGCCTGCGCTAATGAAAGACTGTGAAAGCCCAGCAGGACCCTGAGCCCTCTGTAACAGTTCCCACTACAACAGCACAACACCTGCCCCACCTCTGGCAGCAGAAACATGGAGCTCTGTGGGAAGGCTGCTCGTATTTTAACTCGGAATAGGTACGACTGACTCAGGGGCATCAGGCAAGATCCCTTCTCTGCTCCCTGGCTGCTCACAGAGGTGCAGCATGGCATTAGGAGCTGCAGCAGCAGGGGAGCAAAGTCCTCAGCATGCCGCTTTCCATCTCCAGGCACAGAGTGGAAAGGTCAGCATGAAGCACAGCCCGAGCCTCCGCCAGGTGCACAGCGCTCTGCAGCAGTGCTGCTGCAGCCACAAACACCGCTGCATCCCACATGGGACCCACTGACACAATTGCGATGGGGGACGAGCTTTGGGGTGCCTTCACCAAACAGCTCCCTGATGCTTTGGGGTTTGCCTTTCCTTGAAGGCTGTTTGACCCGCATTCCTGTCCTGGGCTACAGCTTAGATTGGCCCAGAGGAAGGCCTGAGGAAGCTGGAGCAGGTGCGTGATATGCCAGCCTGGTGGGCCTGCCCAGTGCACAGGGCGGCACAGCCCATCACCACGGCTTTCCTCAGCACTGCACTGAGGTGAGGAGGCCGTGGTCCTGCCTGCAGTGGGGGCTGCGGGGCCCGGGGGGCTCACATAGCAGCTCGGTGGCACTTACGCTCAGTGCAGTACTCTCCGGTCCAGCCGGGCAGGCAGGCCAGGCTGCCGTCCGCCTCACAGACATAGTGCCCGAAGCGGTCGTCGCGGCGCTTGCAGAGGCGGGAGCAGCTCTCTCCATAGTAGTTCTCACTGCAGACCACCCGGTAGGAGTAGCGCAGCTGGGTCAGGGGGCCTTTCTGCACGTCCTGTGACCAGTCCTCCCCCACTGCCAGCGACCGCTGGATCGCCATCTGGCTGATGAGCCAGTCCTCCGACAGCGGCTGCGAGCCTGCAGGACAGCAGCGTGTCACCGGGCAGCCACCACATCACCACCACCACCACCCACCCCAGGAACACACAGGTGTGACAGCGGGCACTGTGCTGCCTCGGCCCAGCGAGGAGGGACAGAGCCAGGTCAGTGCGGCACGGCCCTGAGGGATGGAGTGGGGTTGGTACGGTGCAGCCCTGAGGGAACTGAGTGGAAGCTGGGTGGCGCGGCCCTGAGGGGACAGAGCAGGTCGGGGCGTGAGGAGGGCTCGGAGCTGCGCACAGGGCCGAGGGGCTCTGTGCTGAGGCCACTCAAAGTGCTGCTAGAATATCCTTTTCCTCTCTTGTCAGAAAAACATCCCAAAACCATTATTCCTTTCCAAAGGGCGGAATTCGAGAAAGGTGTAAAATACAGGAAAAGGCGGCCAGGGCTCTTTGGCAGCCTCGCGGCTTTCTCACCGCCGAGCTCCTTTCTTTCCCACGCCAAAAATAAACCGGAGGAAACGCAATTGTGTTGGAGATTAGGTCGGGACAGAATCAAAGCGGCCCCTGACGGGTATCGTTTGGGGACCAGCTCCTGATGGTCGGATAAAGGCGGCCCTGAAACTATCGCATAAACNGAAGGGCAGCTCGATGGGGCTGTCGAAGCGCTCCGTGTCCCGGATGCTGAAGGAGTTGATCCCCAGCACCGGGGTGATGATGCTGCCGAAGGTGCAGGAGCCCGGCGACACCACCGCCTGGAAGTGCTTCAGGCACACGCGGAAGAAGGTGCGGCAGTGCGGGGCGCAGGGCGTGCCGCTGGCCAGCTCCCCGCGGCTGTTGACGAACTCGTGCAGCTCCAGCTGGAAGACGCCGGAGCCGGACGCGCTCTGCACAAAGGAGACACAACGCGGCCCCGTCAGCCTCGGCCGGCGCCCGCCGACGCCCGCGAGCCCCGGCCCAGGCCCGCGCCCGGTTACCTGCTGCAGGGCCAGCAGCAGCAGCGCGAGGCCGCACGCGCTCCGCGCCGCCATCCCCGCGGGGCCGCTGTCCCTCGGTAGTCCCCACACGCTCCGCTGAGCGCCTCGCGGCGGTGCCCCGGCCCGGGGAGGTAAATCCAGGTGCGCCCGCGCCCTCGGGCGGCTCTGATCCCGCGGGCCCCGCTGCCTGCGGCCGCCCTTATAAACTCCGGAGGCGGCGGCCAGGGGGGGCGGGGGGTGCTTCGCGCGGGACCGCTCCTCCTTCGGCGGTGCCGGCAGCGCTCGGTGAATGGGAAACTCGCTTCCCCCCGAGCGGTTTATATAGTTGCCTCGCATCCTCGCGAGCTCATTATGTAAACTGTCACTCAGCGCGCCGCGATCCCTCCCCTTTTCCATCGTTCCCTTCTGGCAGAAGAGCCCTGCGCCGCGGAGCGCCCTCGGGTCCCGCACGGCCGCTTCTGCACCCGGTGGTNGGTGGTGTCCCCCGCCGGTCGGGAGCGCAGCGCAGGGGGCGCGAGCTGCGGCACCAGCGGCTCCGCCGCCCCCGTCCCTCCCGGCCGCCCCCTGCTCGGCGGCTGCTCGGCCGGGGGGGGCCGGGGCCGCTCCCCGGAGGGCGGCGGGGGGGCACGCGGAGCCCCGCTGCGGGCCGGCGTGTGCCGGCGGAGCCTCGGCCCGATCGCGGCGTGCGCGTGTTGTTGGGTCGCGTGTCCCTCCTTAAAGCCGAGCACAGAGAAGGCCTTTAC
>WBMW01001028.1:431052-447050 GCA_013396635.1 Penelope pileata | reverse complement strand
ACGTGCCGGGTGGGAGCGCTTTTGTCTGCGCTGGTAAACAGGGCGGGAGGGGGAATGCGTCGCCGCCGCCGAACTCGGGATCTCGCGGCGATCCGCCCGGCCAGATCCCGGCTTTACCGGCAGCAGCGTCAACTGTCAAAATCAAATCTGATGCTAATAGCTTCGGTACTAAATAAAATGAGAGGCCAGATAACATCAGTGCTTGATAAATGGTAATGAGTGCCTAACCTAGGGGAACAGAAGGGCTGTGGGGCTCTTTAATTCAGTATTGAAAGGCTAGCCGGGTACTGCGGGCTCTAGCAGATGTTAGTATGTGTGTGTTTTGATTTTTGACTTGTATTGGACGTTTATTAGGCTAACCAGAGCCACCCCACGCATGGCCACTCGGGCCAGGCACCATCTGGCACAAGCAGGGCGGCGTGCGGGAGCAGGGCCTCGCCTCGGCCCTCCACGCGCAGCATCTACCAGATGGACCCGCAGCTAATGTAGGTTACGGCGCGGCGAGAGGGGCTCCGCCGAACGCACCGCCGTGCCCCCCGGAGCCCCGCCGAGAGAATGCGTTCGAGCGGTGCGAAAGGGCCGTGAAATCCTCCTCGAAACTGCGGGGCGTTATCGTGATTGCGGCTATAAAAAGGGCCCCTCATAAAATAATGCCCGGGGAATAGCACAAACCACCTGCTGCATGTTGACACGCGCAAACAGACGAAAACAAAGGTGCGTTGATGGCACCGGGCTGCGCTGAGCCCGAGAGGCGGCGGAGAGCGGCCCCGCAGCGCGGGTTCCCCCCTTCACCGCTGTGGGGGGCACCGCGGCCCCAGCCCGGCCCGGGGCCGCCCCCGCTCCGGTAGCGGCTCCGCCCGGGTTCGGAACCGCGCGTTGGTTCAGTGCCACCCGTGCGCGCGGCCCCGCTCGTGAGCCGCGTTCCCCGGTGGCTTTTAAAGCCCTCCGCTAAAAAGTCGCGCTCCGGCTCAGCGCTGACGCACACCGAGAGAGCCCAAGAAAAAGAGAAAAGGAAAGAAAAATCCCTCTTGCTTGTTTTGTTTCTGCCTAAATGTCCGTAGCGCGGAGCATCTCTCCAGGGAGAGCCGCTCCGAGGGGTGTTAATGTGGTCGATTTGGGGTACAAATGTTTGGAAATGTTTCCCGATTCGCACAGAAGGAGGGGGGATTTGCAAACTGTTGCTGCCACATGGCTCCTCCAGCCTGCCCATTCTCATTGTAATGAGGNGCCCCCCCGCCCCCGGCAGAGAGCCCGGGCAGCGTGTGCCCATTGAGCCATTGTTGCTCGGAGCTGAGCCCATAAAAATAAGAACATTTCTATTAAAGGGTATAACGATCACTATTGAGCCTCTCGCTACAAATCGATGGCTTCTTTTCCATACAAATGCCTGCTTACGCCTTTATGTTCTCCATCTGTTTGTAGCTAACACCTGCCATTCAATAAATCGATTTGGCCATTTAATGTAACAGCTTCCCGGGACATTTCTCCATGCCAGATGCCACAGCAGCCCCAGCCCTCCAGCCCAGCCCCGCTGCTCGGGCCGGGCTGCGCAGGGACCCGCTGCCGGGCACCGGGCAAACACGGCACTGCTCAGTGCCCCGCCGTCATCCATTCTGTCCTCATGTTCATTTGTGGCCAATGCCACCGATCCCGCTTTATTTAATGCTGCGTTATTGCAAAGGAGCTCAGCCAGCGCTGGGCTGCTCAAGTCCCTCCAGGGGAGAAGGTTTTGGTGCTGCTGGGATCGGTGTGACCGCTTGCTGTGTGACGTGGTGTGCTAGGAGCGCCTCTGACAGGCAGCCTTATTGCTGTAAGTCTGAGGAAATCCAGGCAATGAAACATGTAGTATCAAAAGTTATGGATATGTCTATATTTCAGTGATGTGGTTCTGTTTCCTGGTTAACTGAGTGCAAGCCGTGGGTGCTGCTCTCAGGGCACCTGCTGGCAAAAGCCTGATTTCCTCTGGACAGCGGGAGGGAGCCGGGCGGTCACTTGGCACTGCCACCTGAGGTCTCTGGGCAAAACGGAGATTCCTCATAAAAATCACCCCTGGGAACTGCAGCTGGCAACGAGAGGAGGTACCAGGGAGATGCCCAAATCTTTGTTTGTTTTTGAACGTCAGAGCTGTGGGTGAGACTGGTGGGGGCTCTGGGAGGATGGCACGCCTCGCTGGGACCGGGGCATCTGGGGCTGGTTCATAGGAAGGGCACGCGTGGGCCTGCAGCTGTGGGGAGACCCTGCCTGGAGCAGCATAACAAAGCGTGGGCTTTGGTTAAGGGGAAAGCTCCCTTTGTGGGCTCCTTGGTAAATGTCCCACGGGCTGGGCTTTGGGAACTCCTGCCTCGTGTGCCTTCAAACAGATGGTTGGGCCGCCCTCAGCTGCTTAGAATGTGTTTGGGGCTATGTCATACAGTGCTGGTGCTGGGATCTCTCGCAGGAAGCTGCTAAGTGCTGTTTTAACCCTTCCCTGGGGAGTGGTGTGGATCCACACCCCCCCATCCTCTGCCGTCTGCAGAGCAAACCTGCGTATGCTTGGTGCAGGCCTGGCCTTGGGGTGCCTTGCAGCGGGGGGAGGAGGCCTCAAGCCTCCTGAGCTTTGGCAGAGCAGACTCTGAAGCCAGGTGTGTATGGCCTGGGTACAGCAACTGTGTGTGCTGTCCTGTTGGGGCAGGACCAAAAGTGGGGTGGAGGGGGCATTGAGGAACCCTTCTGGGGCCGCTGGGCTGTGTGGCCTCCTGTCATGGCCTCCCTGACATGCCTCACCCCGATGGCGCCCGCCTTGTGCCGGTCACACTCAGGGGTTGTGGTGGCCGTGTTGGCTGCAGGGTGAGCTCTCTTGCTTTCCTCACTTCCTTGGTAGCCCAGCATGAGGCAGGAGCTGCTGAAGGCCCTGGGTGGAATTTGGGGTCAGATTTGGAGGCTGGTGCTGGCACAGCAGCAGGAGGAGAGCTGTGGGCTCAGTGGAGCCGCACCTGCTCACACCAGGGGAAGCAGGTTCCAGCGCTCGTAGCTCCTCAGAGCCATGTGCTGTAGGACTTCAGGTGTTTAAAACACAGCTGGACACCTGGGTGAGAAAACTCCTTTTAATATCTCCACGCTGGAGGTAAAACTTGCTGATCTTGACTAAAGAGGGAAGACCATCCTGACTTTTTATCCGTAGCATTTTTCTTTATTTCTAGTAAAAAAAGATTTTAACCAGCAGCAGCTGCTTCCACAGCCCATCAAAAGCAATCCTTGATTGTCCAGATGGAGTCACTCAAGACAGAGACATGAGTGAGGGCTGCCCCCGGCTCCAGGCTTTCTGGGTTTGTCCTATTTTAAGAAGATCTCCCCTCCTGCACAGGCTGCTTATGGGAAATGATTGGACGCAGGAGCCCTGGCGGGGGCCCGTGAAGCAGCCTCATGTGGAGATGTGGCGATGCGGCATGCTGACATTCTGACATAACGTGGTGATGATTTTGTGCTAGCACCAGCCCTCCAAGAGGAAAGTAAATATGTGACATATTGTTTGGGGAAACAAAACAAACCAAACAATGAGGTCCTGCGCCCAGTGACTGATACAGCCTCTGCAGGGCCTTGCAAATGCTCTTTGCCTTTGTGATCTGGGGATGCTGGGAAAACGAGTGCGTTGGGGTATCCAACACCCATCCCTGGCCCGTCCAGCCCTCCTCGCTTTTTGTCTTTGTGTGCGGCCATGCAGGGAGCGAACACAGAGCACCCGCTGTGTTCCCATTGTTTCTCCTGTCTAATGGCCCTACTTAGCCATGGAGGAGCGGGATGGATTTGCGCCTTGCGCGCATTGTTCTTGGGGTTCAAAAGAATACTTAAACTAGAGCAGTAGTTAGTATGACAATGGAATAGAAATGAACATTCACTCCAGTGGCTGCGGATGGCACAAGGGCTTAGATAATGGGACAAGAGAAGAAGAAAATTAATGAATCTGTCTGTCTGCCGACCCATCAGCATAACTATCTTGTCAGTCATATGTGACAGCAGGTCTTTTGGGATGGCAGAAGCTGTGCTTGCCCAGGCTTCCGGCTATATTCCTTAAAAGTTTCATCAGGTAATTTAGCAGACTGAAGAAAGTTGGTACTTGACCTCACAGTGTGGCCTAAAGGGGTGAGCAAGAAATGCTCCATCTCGACTGTTCAATGACACAAAGCAATGGTGCTGAGGGCAGGGGGTACCTGCTTCCTTCCTCCTGCTCAGGTGCCCACGGTGGCCGTGTCTCCTGCAGTCCTGGGGAGATGCGAAGATGTTCCTCACAGGTGCCTGTGCAGGGGCCCTTCCTGGGCTGAGCAGCTGTGAGGAACCGTGCCTGGAAGCTTGCTGCTGGCCCTGCAGCACCCCAGGTCAATGAAGTGGGGCGACCCGCTAAACTCTCCCTAGGTGACTTAAATCACCTGTGGAAGGGCACGCACCTCCGGGAAGATCCATCCCAGACTGCAGAGATCCATTGCGTCCTGGAACAGATGCAGCTGTTATGACGGAGGAACTGAGCCGAAGGACGAGGCTGACTCTCTGTCTTGTTTAAAAGCCTGGGGTGAGGCACGGGGCTGTTGTGTGTGGTTCTGCACACACATACACAGACCCAGAGTGGGAAACCTTCTTCTCAGAGCTTAGGAAGGCATTTGTCTCACCTTACCTTAGCTGTGTGACAGGTATATCGGCCATCTTATGTATCCAAGTTTTCTCTTGAGCCAACATTTGCAGATGGGACCATAGCACCCATCCTGGGAGGAGAACCTGCATTAGACTGGGTGAATTGTCATCTGCAGAAACCCTTCTCTCCCGAGTGACTTTAGAGGAACCTGAATGTCTAGTTCGGGTGATACCTCTAAATTTTAGAACGCTAAAGTGAGGTGAGAGTCATCCCTTCTTTAGTGGCTGAATGGACGAGTCAGTCAGAAGACAGGAGAGGGAAAATGAGCAGGGACAACAGTTTGCAGCCTGGGGCAGAGCTGGGAGCAAAGGGTGGCTGCTCTGGGCATCTGCTGTTGGCACTGCTTGCAATATTCAGCTTAGGGTGGGGGGTGCCCCCCTCCTGGTGAGAACACAGTCCTTATGACAGAATTTGCAGAACTGGCTGCCAGATGTAAAGAAATACAGCCTCCTAGGTAGCTTGCACCTTGACACTCTTACCACTGAAACCTTCTACCGCAGCAAGACACCCGAGCAAAAGGCGTCGATCCAACCCAGAAAGGGTGCAACTGAGACACCTGGAGGAAGGTGGGGAGTGTACTACGATCATGATGCAGAATGGAGTAACTTGTATAATCAGGTTTTGCACTGGGGTTGGATGTTGAGCGTGCTTTTAACATTGGGGAAGGAGAGACTAGTGCAAGATTCAGTTTTAGGTTCATTCTTAATAAAATGAGTGTTGTAGTGAATGTAGATGAAGGGAGATTTCAGATAACGTACCACAACCAACAAACTCTTTGTAGGTTACAGAGCGTTTCCATCTTACGGTTTATATGTCCACAGTGCTCCAAAATAGATACGGTGATGAATCAAGAGCTTTTAAAATATGTCTGGGCTTTATTAATTCATTAGGGGATCTCATAGTTAACCCTTGAGTAATCAGCTTAAAAGCAGAAGGCAGATTTTCTGGCATACGGTTTTCCACGGACATTTTGCTGGTCAAATGCCAAGACATATAACAATTTAGATACCCAGTGTGTTTATTATCTAGGATCTAGCAGAGGCTTTAGCCTTCAGCCGTGACATTTGCTCAGTGGCAGCTGAAGTCTTTGGAGAATATAACCAACCAGAGATGCTTTATCCTGTGTACTGGGAAAAGTTTTATTCTGTTGATGATGAATCGTCCCGTGACGGCACTTTACACAACACATTGTACAACTGCTTATTTTGGTGCCTGCCTGTTTTCCCATTTAAGAGTTTTGGCCACATTTTCATGTTCTGTTTCGTCTCATGCTTGCTGCAGCCCCCTGTGGATGAGTGCTGCTTCTTGTCTCACTTTAGAAGCAATTTGCAGCTGATTAATTCCTGCTAACTCTTGAAACTGATGAAAACAGTGAACATTCATTTGCAAGGGCTAACTCCAGCCCTTGCATTATATCAAGTATTCCTAGATGCAGCTTTTATATTGGAGATTTTTGACAAGGCTTTTGTAAGCCTTTTTCTCCATCAGACACAGTAGCAGGAGCTGGAATCGGAAGGCAATCTATGCCCCGCTGCCTGGATTTTTACCCGCCACAATATCTGCTTTGTCTCAGATATCAAGTGCAGATGACAGGGCAGAAAAGTCGCTAGGGACAGTTTTCCCCGCGCTGTCCCTCCAGCAGTGACTGCCACCAGCAGAGCTCCAGCAGGGAAGCAATGACAGAAGCTGCTGGGAGATAGAAGTCTGGCCAAGATGTGACTGCTTGTACAAGTTCTGCCTGCTTCCTCCTGCCTGCTCTCCTGGCCCGTGGGGACCCAGCTCACTTGGGCCTGGTGGCACAGGAGCTGTATAACCCCACAAAACATCCTCTGCAACAGACCTATTTTGAAGCATCTCTTCATGCTGCAAGCAGCAGACAAATGGTTGAAGACAGGAACACCTGCCAGTGTTCTTTTGTGGTTCCCAAGGTGCTCTTAATGAAGGTGGCATCACGATGCTCACCTGAGGCTAGGCTGCCAGAAGCTGTTGGCAAGCTGAGATGCAGGTGCTCCCCATGGTGGGCTCCTCCTGCCCTAGCACAGCTGGCCTGTGCTCTGCCATCATCCAGCTTTATTGCAGGATGAAAGTGATGAGTTGGAGAGAGACAGGCTGTGTGGGAAGGAAGGAGCTTGGTCTTTGGTGTATGTATTTTGGAGGTGGGAAAAGCAACCGCATGCAGATGCCTTTGTGTTGTTTGCTGCTGATTCTTAGAATGTGTTCTTAGCATTGGCTCATTTCTTATTTACCTAGTACACAAGTTGGTGAAGTCAGGCTCAATCTCAAAATAGCTATTTGCACTACTTTAGTTTGTATTACTTCTAACTGAGCAGTCATTCAGAGGCAGCCAGCAACAGTGATTAGAAGAATCATTCATACAAATAACTGTACTCTGAGCGAGTGCAGCCTGAGTGAGGAAATACCAACAAAAGCTGCTGTACAAACAGAGTGCTTAAAGGACAGAGCCCGGCTTAGAAAAATACGGTAACGAACACAGTATAGTTGAGGCTTGTGGTGTATAAACACTGAAGTAATTTCAGTGTGCTCCTAAAATAGAAGTTGATCAACTTTGTCACTTAGAGATCTGCTGCAGGGCGTAAGCCTCCCAAGCAGACTACAAGCAACTCTAGCTACAGACTCCATAGAGATGTATTTTTTTGTTAGTGCATTAGGTAGAGTTTAGCTAGCCTGGAAATATGCTGTCTGTAACCCTATGAGACGCTGTTAAACCTTTTAAAGGAGACATTGAATTCTCTGTCACCGGGTGACAACTCAGGTTCCTATGATGCCCCAAGCTTGCTCCCCTTGAATTCAGTGCTGCTGGGAGGCTTTGGATGCCTAGCTTCACAGGTGGATACTTTCTCTTACTAACGGATCCACTACAGCACAAGCAGCAGCAGTGCAAGCTATTCTGTGCTGCTCTTCTAATGCTCCTTCATCACAATGTGGAGTGGCAGACATCAACATTAGAAAGTTTCTACTACACTTATCAAAAAAAGATGCTTGTGGTCATTGCGTATGGATCAATATCTGTTGGCAATGAGGTGGAAACTAGTAGATTCGTTGCATGCAGGACAAGTGACGTTCATTGGCTGCAGTGACTTTTGGTCGCTGATGTGTTGGGTGGCAACCTGGAAAGGTGCCACAAGTCACATCCAGTCTCTGCTGGTGCCTTTGCCAGGGACCGCTGAGTCAGTGATTTTCAGCAGCCCTTAGGCTTGGGCTGGTGTACCAGGGAGCTCCAGGGTGGATGAAATGTGCAGCTCTGCCAACAGGTGACGTGAATTTGTTGTTCTAATCTGAAGGTTAGTAAGTCACTGAGGTCATTGCAGCATTAGAAATTCAGAGTGCAAAGCTTGTATCTATACCTGGGAAAATCACGTAGGGGTGGTCAGACGGTACCTTCTGACTCCTTCCCTTTCCTGAGTTGTTCTCTCTCCTGTCCTAAAGCAGTGCCACAGTCATGGGATGATTTCATTTGGCTGAGTTCAGGGCAGTGTTCCCAAGTGAGGTTTGCCCTGTTGGATCGTGGCGTTTTCCTCTCCTCTCTGTGAGCTCTTACTGCCTTGGCACAACAGGCTGCCACTGCCCGCTGTGGGACATCTGCAGGGGTAGGGCACTTGGGCAACACCAAACAGAGAGGCAGCATGCAAAAGCCTCATTCAAACATTCAAATCGGGATCAATATTCTGCATTGATCAGAGTTTACTTTTTTCCAAGATCTGGAAAAAGTTCTCCCATAGGTACCTAGCTTTCCAGTGGCTGTAAATAAATGCTGAAAGCTAGTCTGGCAAAGGAAGCTATTTCTGCAGAGAGGAGATAACAGCTGGCTGTTTGTGCCAGCTCTTTATCAGGAAGGCAGCTCACAATTCCAAAACCTGGATATGACAACTCCAGGAGCACTGATTGCTTTGCCCATTTCACTTGACACGCAGTGTGTGGACATGTGGGGGTATATTTGTTAGTGAAGAGACTATTTCATAACTCAGTGACCTTTTCTAAATAGAAAGTAAATAAACACTTAACCTGAATTACACCTTTAATGCTTCTGTCCATCCAGACATCAGAAATGCAGGAAACCACCACAATAAAAAAGCGCTGCCCATTTCTTTCATTGCCACCCACACCTCTCCTTGCATGCAGCCTCGGGCTGTTCATCCTCACAGGGATTTCCCCTCCCCACCCACAAGGCTTCCCAGCCCATTAGCCTGCCTTCTTTGCCCCACGCTGGTGGCATTACAAAGGCTGTCGCTGCAGAGAGCAGGTGTTACCTTCAGGTCATGGACGCATTCTTGTCATGTGGCGAGCCAAAGGCTGGAGCATGACTTAGAGGAACTGAAAGTGTGCTGCGGGCACTCATTTATGGTAAGTGAGTGGTTTGCTGAAAAAGGTGGATTGTCTGTGAGTCAACACCTTTACCTGCTTTACCTGGTTCCTTGAGTGGGTCGTGTCACATGCTGGTGGCTGCCCGGCTGTGCAGGAAGGGCTACAGCCTTCCTTGTATGAGTAACAGCAGAAGACTCCGCATGGAGGGACCTGGGGGCACCCCATGGTTCTCCTCTCACTGCTTTCCCGTGCATCCAGGGAGCTGCGAGCAGGCAGGGCAGTTCCCAACATCTCTCCTGTCCATCACCTGGCTGCAGTGCTCTCCTCTGGGACTGAGCATGGGTCTGTCCCCCTGACGTCGCCTTGCAGTGACTGGGAGCCCAGAAACAGTGATGTACATACAGAAGATCAGCTGATGTGCGCTCACCTACTTTGTTGTAGCATCTCAGCTCTACCTGCAAGGAGGACGTTTGCGCTTCTCTTCTTGCGGAGCAGCAGGAACACAGCTGGCTCGGCTGGGGCCCATCAGATCGCACTTTTGTTGACTCAAGATTATTCTTCTAGCAGATTTCCGTTGGAGCTGCTCACAAATGTGGGAATTGCTCGGTTAATCTTCATAAGAGATAGAAAAGTTGGCAGCAGGAGGAATTTTTGAAAAAGCAAATTAAAGGAGAGGAAAGAAGCGGGTGTGAAGTAAATTATTTGCACTGGAGTGTTTTCCTTTCTGACCAGCAGAGAATGTAAGGGTATTTCCTGGGGAGGAGAATGTCACATGTAGAGGTGTCCTTCCTTTGCTAATACAGAGGTGAAAATCCTGAGCAGTTAAACATTTTCCAGCTCAGACGTGCCCATTACTGGCAGAAGAGACTCTGATTAGCATTCATCAGCCCTCTGGGCCTCGGTTTTAGTTCCCACATACATTTAATTTGCCGCAAAGAACAAAGTTGCAGTACAAACGATCGAGGAAGTTTTTCCAAATCATGTTATTGTTTCGCATGTGCTTGAGTAATTCCTGCAAAGAAGGAAGCGTGAACTAATATAACATGTTTATCACACAGCTCAGGGAATGCTGCGGCTGTTGCCAGAGGAGGTTTTTGCTCATAAAACTGCCTAGTGGATTTTCACATGAGAAAAGATTTTCTAGATGATGGCTTTGTTCGCCGCCCTCCTGCTCAGAGCTGCTTTGGAACAGCAGCACTGTGCTGCTCTCGAGGCAGCCCCTGCATCTTGTGTTCCTGCAGCAGCCCTGCTCTGAGAGCACAGAGCTGATGCAACGCCTCTGGAGGGAAAAGGTCAGCAATGTCTGAAGTGAAAGCAAACCAAGGGATCCTCTCTCTTGTAATCCCTCAACTCTGAGCAGCTAGGTCTGGTAGAGCCATAGCTAATTGCTGTCTCTTCATCTCTTATGATGCAAGCAGAAACAAGTTTTATTTTTATTTTCTTTCTGCTATTATAACAACATTTAACTCAGGTCTGCCTTAAGGACCTGGAGGAAGAGATGCAAGGAGGTTTTTGGGAATCTCTCAGGTGTGGGTGATGTGCTTATTTGAAGAGGGTAGATGGGCATTTAGAGGGCTTTTAGATCTTTTGGCTTCCACTGCTGCAGCCAGATACTCTTTCAAATGCATTTGGCTAAATCTTGGTTTTCTTAGCTTAGTTTGAAGCCTAATTTGCAAAAATTAAATAAATACATGTGTAAAATACTTACTGTTTTCCTAACAGGAATTTCTCTTACATCTTGCAGCGAATCTGGCTTTGTATCAGGAGTCTTGAGAGGTAGCCCTGCACAACCTGGAAGGATACTGTCTGAGAAATGCCTCTTATATGAGGTCTCCAGTACCTGGCTCCCCTTCGAGCAAAGAGCATTGTGAGAGCAGTTTTTCCTCAGACCTAGAAAACATAACCTCTGGCATGAGCACGTCTGATGTTGTGAGTGTGACTGTGGGTGTTTGTGTGCAAGCACGGGGCAACTCTCACCACTCCAAAAGCAGAAGTTTCTGTTGAGTGTGTTGAGGTTTCTTACTGAAAACCATCTTGCAACTGGCTGTGTTCAGCAGAGTGCTGCACAATCTGCAAAGCTGCTGTCCGAGTCCGAGTGTCCCTCTGTTCAAGGTGCTCTGGGAGCTGAGCTTGTGGCTGTGCCCCTTGCAGGAAGATCAGTGGCTGAGTGGTCAGGACTGGAGCCGGACGGGGAGAGATGTTGGTATCTGGAGGTGGGACCGTTTGCAAAATGCAGATCCCAGGTTTCAGGCACTGGATGTGGGACGTGCCCACATCTTTAATCAGCCTTTGCCCTGTGAAGTTTCTCTCATTAATCCTTTGGTGCAGCTAACTTCTGCAGTAGGTGAGCTTTTTCCTCATCCCCTCGTTGCGCAGCTGGGTTCCACTTTGCACCCACTCTAATTGGGTGAAATTCAGCATCTTTATGATGCCCCTGTAGTCCAGAGACTGTGGTCTGGGGCAGGAAATTCCCATCATTAAGGGTTTGCTGAGCTCTCTCTCTCCAGAAAATGACATTTACTAATTACATCATTTTGATGTATATGATACCCAAACCAAACATGTTATAAATTAGCAAAAGCTCATTTGTTTCATGAAAAGTATTGTTCTTCTTTTATTCAATGACCTTTTTGTTCCTCTACATCCTGGACCAATCAAGTGCTGGTGCGGGAGCTGACTTCTGAGCACAGACAATAGCTTATTCCGTCTATTCTGTTCAGACGACTGTAGGAATAGGCAGTCACTTTGTCATGTGGAGACTGGAGGTTGTATAAAACCCTTTTTCCCACCATTTAGAGAGAGTCTGAATCCTGAGAGGAAAACCCTGTCATAATAATAATAATAATCCAGAAGCTAGAGCCCATTGAAGTTTTCTCAGCTCTCTGATTTGGGTGGGGTTGGAATGTAGCCCTCCCCGGCTGAGCCACAGCTTAATTTTTAGAGCTATTGCATAGGTTGGTTTTTCTGTTTCTAGCAGCAGGTTGGAAGGCTTTCTTTTTCAATAAGCTTTATATGCGGTTTCCAGAGAAACTCCAGTGCTTGCTGGTGTAACAGGTCTAGGGGCTGGCTGGCACGAACCCGTTGATCTTGGCTCCAAACTCCGTGGCAGGGAGTGCCCAGCACAGCGGTCCTCGGCTGGACTGGCTGCCCTGGGAGGGCTGGAGGATGGAGGGTGATGGAAACCATCGCTACAGCAAGGTCCTGAGGTGTCCTCTGCCAGTGGCCTCCTCCAGTGCTGCTGGGAGGCTGGGGCAGGGCGGCGGGGACGGAGGCAGGAGGGAGCAGAGGGAGGAGGAATAGGACTAAGACCTCCCTAAAGCGCTGGAGCAGCGGCAGGTCTCCAGTGCCAGCGGTATCCGCAGAGGAAGCCCCGAGACACCATCTGGGAGGCGTTACACGTGTGCCGTGGGGTTAGTGGGCTGGGAGACCTCGATAGTATCATTCATATATTTCTGAGTGGTCACTCTAATACCGTTCTCCTTCCTACCAGCCCTTTTGGAAGCCAGCGTGTACCATTCACAAGTGTTTATCTTCCAGCTTTAAAGACAGACGTCAGAATATTTCCCTCCTTATTCATGCTCCATCTTTTCTCACAGCCCAATTATTCATGACATCATCACCTTTTCCTCCTCAGCCCCAGACACAGTGTTTCTGTGGCTACAGTTTCCTGGACAAGAATTTCCAGTTCACATTGTTGGGGGGAGGGGGGGGGGAACACAACAACAACAACAAAAAAAGGTTGTTTCGTGTGGAAACATTAAATGAGAAACACAGCCATGGAAAAGTCAGATGCGCGCACACATGTACACACGCAGAGCGACAACAACAACCACCAAGGTTATTATAATTAATTTAAAATCTGTTTAGAAAAGGGTTCCTTTTATGTTGGGCTGGCTCTTTAAGTGGCTCAAGAAGTATGAAAAACAGGAAATCAAACTGCCTCATTAGGAATTGACTCTGCTCAGTAATTAGAGGCTAGAAAACAAAACAAGGAAAAGCAGGTGGCGAGTGAGCCCTGAGCAGGCAGCTATTGTACCGTGCAATGTTCTGCAGGCTAACAGCGTTATTTTGTCAGAAAAGTGTTACTTCCATGGAGAAATGATGATGAGAGTCATCTGAAGTTAAATGGGAAAGTGCTGCTTTCTCCAACTTGGTGCAGCGGCTGCTAGCTTGCCTCGGTCTGGAGCTTAATTTGTAATTAGGCAGGATTTTGCTGTGCTCAGAAAGACAACTCTGTTCTCCAGCATCGACTGCTCACCCATGAAAATCACGTTAAAAGTAATTAGCAAGTGATAGCATATTTTGCTGATACAATCAGACGAGATAACCCTAGACATTAATATCAATTATGTTTTCTAACAATAACCTTTGCTGAGCAAATGCTGCCAATGATTTCCAGCAAATATCTGTTTATGCTTTAGTCATGCTAGAGCTGCTGTGAGGGTTTGCTTTCTGTCCGCATTTATGCCTCCAGCTTTACAGGAAGGTGCTTTTTTTGCAGAAAGCTCACATCCGAAGGCTGTGCGTGGTTATTTGCCAAAACCAAATGTGAATTGCGTGAGTGATCACTGTGCATGGTGGGGGCCAGCTCTGCCCGTTATTGTTGGTGGGACTTTGTGACTCATCCCAGCACACCCCAGTAAGGCACACACTGCAAAAGGCATACACTTGCGGGGAGCAGGGACAGATTTATGGTTCTGCAAAACAAGTTTGTAAATAAATCTTTTCCCAAGCAAGAGTTAAGCAAATGGATGAAAAAAAAAAAATCTAAAAACGACAACAAAAAATGACACGGACATCATCAAACCATTTTTGTGCACTGAATAATAATGAAGGAAATGGCTTTCTTCGCATGGTTCTGCCGTTGGCAGAAAATAGAAGCTACTTTTGTTGTATGCATTTTTTTTCAGTGGGAATTTTAGTGCAGATTTCTAAAAACAACAAATACCAACCAATGATAAAGCGTGAGTATTTGCCTACTGTTTACTGCTGATATCCTGTCAGGATATGGTGCAGCTTGGTGAGTGCATGTTGACTCAGGATGGGCTCAGTGACTTTGCATGGTGAAATCCTCCATCAGGAATCACAGAATCACAGAATCATTTAGGTTGGAAAAGACCCTTAAAATTGTCAAGTGCAATGATCAACCTAACGCTACAAGTCCACCATTAAATCATGTCCCTGAGCACTACATCTACACATCTCTTCAGTACCACAGGGATGGGGACTCCATCACTTCCCTGGACAGCTCATTTCTCTGCCTAACCACCTTTCCGTGAAGAAATTCCTCCTGGTATCCAATCAGAACTTCCCTTGGTGCAGCTTGAGGCCATTTCCTCATGTCCTATCACCTGTCACCTGAGAAAAGTGACCGAATGCTGAATTCTGGTAGGCTTATAGACAGTGGAGCCGGGTGATGCATTTCCTTGCTGGCTGGTGGCTTGCTTGAGTGGCTACAGCCACTGCAGAGGAGCACAGCATTTGCATCATGCATGGCACAAATGTATATTTGGGCTTTGTGCCTGATTTATCATTAAAGAGTTTCTTTCTTCCAGCCAGAAGCCTGGTGATGGATCCACCTGTCAGGAGAATACAGGCAAGGTCTGCTTCTGATGGAGGAGGTGAGGTGGGACAGCGTCACTATGCCAGAGGGTGAGGTGAGCATTGTCAGCATCCCCAGACACCCAAGCACTCCTCGCTCAGGTAGGTAACATGTCCCCTTCATGCAGTATCTCGTGGCTACCTGGGGGGGCTGGATGTGGGGCTGGGAGCCTCCCTGCTGAACACGGGGATGGTGGGCTGCCCTGGGAGATCAGGTATGCTGCAGCACTGCAGGCAGCCGGCCTCCCTCGATGGAGCAGCCCCAGAAAGTGTGGTTGTGGGTTTGAGCAAATTGCCTCTCCTGCCACTCTCTTTAGGGAGATTTCCTTTGGTTAGTAGACTCATTTTTTTTTCCCCGCTGCATTACATGCTTGCTGCAAGGCTAGAGGTTTCCTTACTGGCAAGCTGAACCCTATTCCTAGGTCTGTTGACATTTACTATAAGTGCTTGAGCTGGGCAAATAATCCATGAATATACGTTGACATTTCTAAATCAATTTGCTTTGGCTGGTACTACACCTGTCTAGGGATTGCTCTTTGCAAACATGCAATGGCCTGACTTCTGCTGTCACAAATATTCACAGAAAGTGTGTTTCAACATCTTGGAGACCACACTTGAAACTGGCTCGTAAGGGTGTAAGGGCTGGGCCTGCCTCTGTGTGTATTTATTAGGGAGTAGATATAATTTCATGACTTAATTGCCTGATTGCAACCACCTATGTCTCTGAAAACCAGGATAAACATAGCACAGGAGGCCTTCGAACCCTACATTGCCATGATTAATCTACAGGGCCAAACATTAGAAAATGCATAAATCAAGATAACGAATGAACCCATGGAAGCCATAAATAACCTTAACTGAAAAAAAAAGAGCTCTGAATACATCCAATGTGAATAATTCTTTGGGATCCACAAGTTCCTAGCAGGCACGGCTAATGATTTCCTGTGGTCTCCGTGGTGCAACAGCTGAGAAGGAGACATGGGGGAGAGGGCCGGGTTGCATCCAGCATTGTTTTCATCGGGCGCTCGTAGGTGGGATCTGTGAGCTCCTGAGAATGAAAGCCTTGTGGCTCTGGCGGGGATCCAGGCGGCGTTTGGGCAGACATTGTACAAACTTCCCCCCGCATCTCCAGGGGCTGATTTACTGCAGGATGAATGGGTTCTTGGGCCTCCCTGCCAGCGTGGCCCACATCGCCCACAGGAGCTGCCTGTGGCGGCTGGACCCTTCCATCCCCTCCTGGCGCAATGGGAGGCGTCACTCCCTCTTGCAGAGCGGCGTGATGCTGATTTGCATTGGGCTTGCTATTTCAGTCCCGGGAGCCCCAAAGTCACCAGACTAGGTTCTTTCGTTGTTTTTACACATGTCCCTTTGGGGCTGAGCTGAGCTGTTAAAAATAAGGCACTAGAAAGAC
>WBMW01001028.1:314790-431017 GCA_013396635.1 Penelope pileata | reverse complement strand
GGGGGGGGGAGGGAAGGAGAAGGGAAGAGGGCTAGGACAGCTGCAAAATGCTGCAAGGTTAAATAAAACATTCGCCCGCTTGTGTCGTTCTTCCTTGTGTTCCTGAAACCAAGAATGACCTGAAGAAACTGGAGGAATCATTCTGCTTGCTGTGTATTTTTTTTTTTTTTTAACTTGTTACACAAAACATTGTTTTTTCAATTTCAGGAAGTCTCTTGATGCCCTTTAGTTGATTTTGTTTTGCTTGTTATCTGGACAACTAATATTTTTTCCTGTTACGGGGAAAAAAAGATTTTCCCAAGCAGATTAAAGATGTTTTTTAAGTGTATGAATGGTGACATGGTTCACTTTCATTGCTTTGTTTATTTTTAATAATGAAAAACACCTTAATTTATCGTAGCAAGATGTCCATCCTGGAGTAAACCTTGAATCGAGTTTTCGCTTGTTGTTTCTGATTTGCTTGGGGCTTCTTATCTAAGAGCGGGCTGCGAGCCTGTTCTCATGCTTTTCTGAACCCACGGCACGTGATAGAGCTTTCTTCGCAGCACGTTGCTGCTGCTGGACAAGGAAAGCAGCAGCACTCGCGAGAGGGGCCTGCTTTGTTTGGTGGCTTTGAAGCAATCCGGTCATTCCTCTGTTCATGTATTTTATGCCCATATTGATGTGGGCAGGACAATGAGACCACGTTTTTGGGCTTTACTCTTCTCCCTGACAGCTAAAAAATGCTAGCAGCCTCTGTGCAAGAAGGGAATTAGGTATGAAGCCTGCAGGTGAAAGCTGTGGCAGCTAAGCAGCCGGGCAGGCAAGAAGCTAGTCTTGTTTTCAGAGGCTGTGGTGCAGTGGGATGGGGACAGCCAGGGGAGCTCAAGATGGCGGCCAGTTCCTGCTGGTGGCCTGCGGGTAAGGCTGCTCCACTGGAGAGTGAGGACCCGCAGCAATGGGTACAGAGGAACCTGCTGATCCCCACAAGGCAGGGCGGCTTGGTGGCCTCCGCTCAGTGTACTGTCGTAGGCGTCCACGGTGTCCTCTGACAGATGGATGAGCGACTGGCTCCAAGCACAACAAACATCCCCACTTGTCCCTTTACCCACCCGCCTGGAGGAAACACCCGGGGGCCGTCCTGCCCACTGACGGCACGCAGGAAGCGCGCAGAGATGTTTTTCTTGGCACTGAGGCCCGTGATGCTAGAACCCTGCACGTGCCACCTGACCCCAGCGAGCTGCCTCCACCGGCGACCGCGGGCTGTTTCCTCGCTGTTGGGAGGAAAGCCCGGGCTGCTCCGGCCTCTGGGATGGCTGCAGGTTAATGTCAAGCTCGCATTAGGGATTGTCTATGGAGCAGACAAAGATGAGTTTATTTACAGAGCTTGCAAGAGGGAGGCTCCCAAAATGAGAGAGAGCCTTGCTCCCCAAATTGCCTGCAAGCAAAATTCAGCTTCTGCCTTTCCTGACTATCTAATAACAAACAGCAGAGCATTTTGAGCAGGTGCTTTCAAAGAAGAAAAAATCTGCCAGCAGGAATACGGCACCATGTCAGCAGCAACTAAAAGGATCTGGATCTGGTGATGAGAACAGCTGCACCTAGAGACACGTTGGACAAGCAGCTGGACCAGACCCAGCGCGGGGCTGCTACGGCCTCGTTATTACGTTAGCCACAGAAACATGTGAGTTGCTGCACACAATCTCTTTTCCAAATGATGGGTGGTATGGCTACTGCTATTTTTATGTGCTGTAATTGCAGCAGTGGTGGATTATTTGGCCCTGTGGCAAGTGTGGGAAAAAGCTGAGAAGGGAGAGAGAGCCTGGGTGGATGGGGGAGAGGAACAGAGAGAATGTGAAGGACACGTCCCAAGCAGCAAACCCCTCGCTGGGATCTCACTGCTAACACCAGCAGCTAACCGATGGGTTTGTACAACAGTAGTACTCATCCTTAGAAAAAATGGACCACTCATTTAATAACAGGAGAAAAAAGGTTGGAGGAGGTATAACCAGCACTACAGGCACATAAAAATTAGAAAGGAAACCAAAAAGTTTTTGATGAGGTTTAAACGTGGGCCCTGTAACAGTGCTGGGAAATGATGAAACATCCTAGGCATCCATCATTACCCTGATTTCAAGACAATAGGTCTGAGGGCCTGCTTGGTGCAGGGTTAGGTCAGCCTTTCCTGCCAACCTTGCAGCCGTGGTGAGCTGTGGTCCTGAGGAGCCCCTTACCAGGGGCACAGGAGGAAGCCCTGGGTTGATGTTGTGCAGATGACGGCTGAGTTGGTAACAGGCAGCCAAAGGCTTTGAGAAGCAGGTCCTGTTCCCAGCTACTTGGTTCCTCCAGCTCCCTCAACACAGATATATGTGATGCTCCACAGAGAGCTTGGCCTTTGCATGGCCATCTTCCCAAAGGGCTGTGGATGGATGCCTCGCCTGAAGCAAGGCTTAGCTTTCTCAATAATACTCCACAGCAAGTTGTTTTTGCTTGCTGCTTGTGATAAATTACTGACTTCGTGTGGGACTTGATGCAGCACGGCCAACCTGTCCTAGTGCTCAAAACACGTGCCCTGCAGCTAGGAAGCAAGAGGCCCTTCAGCTGGCCTGCTGAAGGATGGGGTCAATCTATTTTCCTTCCTATACCTCCCTCTGATATGTATGCCCCATGCACATTGCTTGGAGTGCTCCGGATGGACACCTGCACAAGGAGGTGAGCAGCTCAGGAGCACGAGGGATGTGTCTGAGATCAGTGCTATATTCACTCTGCACGAAGCAGTCAGAGTGAGAGAAGCATCAGCCAAAATTTCTTCTTCCATGAAAACCACCCACAGGGTTTCAGAGTGCTGTGTGCATGAGCGTGTGTGTCTAGAGACGCAGGACGTGTGTTCCCACTTTAGACATTCAAGATCAGCAGTGTAAATGGGCTCCCCAGGGAGCCCTGGCTGCCTCTGCTGGAAGAGACACAGCTGCAAAGCATCAGCCAGGAGGAGAGAGCTAGCATGGGAGAAATGGAGGTTGTCTCTGATGCCTTTAAGAAGCTGGTAGAATGGAGCTCAGAGCTACTGTTCTCAGCCTGTAGACTTCTCTCTTTTGTAACAAACTCACGTGGCTGAGGTCACTGCAGCTGTACAACGATGCAGTTTTTAAGGATGCAGGACCATGGCTATGATCCTCTGAGTTCAGGCAGAAAGAAAATCTCAACCTCGAAAAAGGGAAAAGCCTCTGAAGCCTGAGACCAGCAAACTGCAAAAATAGCCAAGATAGCTAGGAAAAAGCTGCCCTAATATATTCCAGAGCCTACATAAATAGGCTCTCTTTTCTCCAAATGTTCTTCACTACAAAAGGAAATGTCATGTTGAGTCAACTTGTGACCCAGATGAAATGACTTGTATTTGTTTATTTTACTTATGCTCCTGTTTACAATATGTTGTACTTGGTGGACATTTTTCTGTGCATGCTGTTGCATTCCAATATCAAAATACATTTTTATGTTTGCTGCCCAAACTCTGGCTGATGAACTCTGTTTCTGAGTGTCAGTCACGTAAATGAACAAGATCTGTGTGTGTGCACTTACTAAGTACGGGCTCATTGCTCTGCAAATGAAACCTAATTATGCATACAGAATAGCGATGAAAGCCTCTCTGCTTTTTATCAGCTACATGATTTTAAGGAGGAGGAGATGGGTTCGCTATGCCCAGGCCAGTTCCAGGAAAGTGTTTTGATGGAACCTAGGCAGGCATTTTAACTCTTTGCTTTAAGGTCTGTTATACATAAGGCAGTGTAAGATACCACTCCAAGGAATATTTAGGATGTTCCTTTCCACCCTCTGAGTGTGCTTTTGTTTTGCTCTGGACACATCTTGCAAGTAGCATATGTGAATCCTCTGGTCAGTGTGGATTCTGTGGGCCATGGTGAGTGCTTGCCATGTCATGGCTGGCTGTTCCTGCAGCCTGCTGGCTGCACAGCGTTGGTTCAGGCCCCTGCTTGGGTGGCATGTGCCTCACAGATGGGGATGCCTTCTAAATGCTTGCCAGTCATCAGTAGGTGTTTGCACTGCATTACTTTATTGGATAAGAAGCTATTTTCTCACTAGCCACCTGGATGCTTCCGGTACAGACTTCACATGCAAGGGTCTATTCATGTTGGCCTACACAATGGATTTCCTCTCCATGAGCATTCTTGGAAATAGAGCATTGCTCCCCAAATGTCTGTGAATAATGAGGTTAATGGATTACATCTAAGCAAAGCAATAGTTTTAGTAGCAAGAACATTGGTCAATATTGTGCTGCATTTTGCTGGCTCCAGGTTATGTCAGCAGCACACTGGCTGCAGCTTTTGTTCAAGTGTTAGCATGCAAGCAACAGAAGGGTTGGCTCAGCGGAATGTTGCAGGACGGAGAGCAGAGCTCCAGATTGTTTTACTGCAGGAATCGGATTAACTCATATGAGCTCATTCTCTGCTCTTCATTGCATTGTGTTTGGCAGTTCCTGCGGCATGATTGCATCTAGGTTAAGTGGCATTGTTCTGGAGTCCGGTGGGGAACAATCTTGCATTGACTAAGTGAGGGGGAAGGATAAGATGATCTCATCAGTTTTCACTGTTTTTGGTACCTGTGTTTCATTTGTCTGTCCATTCTTTTAACTTTCTTCTCTGCCTCAAGGTGATTATTCTCCACAAACAACGGGTGGGAATGCTCCATGCAATGGTGTGGCTTGGAGCTGGGGAGAAACAGTCGTCCTGTCAAGCCCGGGATGATGGCCTGCTTTAGACAAGCGAAGAGCAGCAGTTGTCTGATCACCAATGTTTGTGCTTGTCAGCGTTAGCTCTTTTGCTTCCCACCACCTCCATTGAGTACTGCACTCCTGAAGGGAAGTTATTGGAAAAGCACTAGTATGGAAAAGCCTGTGACTGTTCCAAGTGTACCGCAGAACTTGGAGGACTGTGCTCTCAGACTCTGAGGTCTGTATGAGCGTCTGCTGAGCAGAGCTCGTGCTGCATGAACTGCTGTGGGAGTACACTTGGAGCACTATCAGTATGGACTTGCACTTTTCTGGAGAAAACAGGACTGCTCCAGACTAAGAAAGGCATTTGGGCTATGTCAAAAGAATGCTAATGTCAAAGGAAATCAATGTCTGACACTTTGAAAATCTGTATCTTACTCTCTTTGCTGTTGACACCCAAGCACTCATTGGTTAACAGCAAAATGCAGCTTTTGCTGAACACGTTGACCGTGCGTCATAGATCTGAGCACAGATCAGCTGAAAAGACTTGGTTAAAGGCCAGGAAAAATCTGCCTAGAACAGGAAAAGTAGGAAAGCTTATTTTTCAATTGAGGTGAAAGGAACTGAAAGATCTCATTTTCTTCTCCCCTCCCTGGAAACTGTTCCTAGCCCCAACTGTGAGATTCTGTTGTAGGAGCAAGACTGTGAAGGTGGAATAGTCTCAGTCTTCATGTATCACTCTTCCAAAAGCAGTGTTGGGTCTCCTCCAGTGATACGGAGGAGTTTCCCCACATCAGTTGTTGCTAGTGCTGCGTCCTTTCAGTCGCCCTTTTTGCTTTGAGTGGGAGCATCTGTAGCTCCTGCAGGGCAGAAGTTATGGAGAAGCTGGCAGGGAACAATGGGACAACTGGGGTATGTGTCGGTCTGGCAAAGGATGTGAAGTCTTTACATGAGTGCCTGACCTGTTTACATGTACCCAAAGACTGCTCAAGCTGCTACTTGAACAGGGGATTGCTGCCCTGGGTTTGTCAGTGGTGGGAGAGACTGATCGTCTGCCTGGTGGGGTGCTCTGGGAGGCAGGTCTGCACCCACCACCTGGGAAAGCAGCACGCAGGCCTCTGCAGGTTTGAAGTATAACAACTTACCTCTGAATCTTTTGGTCACAAAAGTTATGACGTACATAGGAGGGTACTTTTGACTCGGTTGGAGACAGTTGAAGTTGGATAGATTCTTCCACTGATGTTGTTTTACAGAAAGAACCTTGTTTGTCACCAAGTGACAAAGTGAGGCAGCATGCAGACCCGTTGCAACTGGGGCATTAGGTGCATGTACTCTTCCCAGCATGGGCCCATGCCCATTCCTGCAGGAAAAGAGAGGTAGGTTTCCTCGGGGCTGAGTACCCTGGCAATGAGCAGTAGGTGGTGTTGCACCGACATGTCAGAGAAAGGCCTGTTTGTGCCAAATACATTGGAGAAATTGTTTTGGAATGGTGCGTTGGTGTGAAGACATGGCCCAAAATAGTGTCAGGAGCAGAAGAACTGTAGTGCTGTGCTGGGGACATGCCAGATGTCTGCATTAGAGAGGACGGTGACAGATCAGGAAGGAACATGGGTGCACTTACTCTGGTAATTTTTCCTCAAATCTCTTTAAATGTCCTGTGGGAGAGGACAGAGTTTCCCAGCCAAGGGTGGGTGGAAGATGCTGGGTGGGAGATAGGGCCTTTGGACTATATGGAGCTTAAAGAAATAAGTAAATCCTGGGGACGTGGGGGATTTCTGAACGCCTTCCTCATTCCTCAGGAGGGGGTCAAGGCATGCTGAGGATGAAGGTGAGCAGAAGGGATGTACAGCTACCTAGCAGTCCTGCCTTGGGCACAAAAGTGGGGAAGGAGTAGGGTTTAGGGGCTGCATCCCCCCAGCCTCCTTGCTCCAAGCTCCCCCTGAACACATGGTCCTTGGCAGCATGATGCTGCAGCTGCCACCAGAAACACAGGCAAATCTGATAATGGGATGGGGGTGGACAGCGACTCAGGAATGAAAAGAGCCCTCTGTCATGTGCGGGTTGCTCTCTGAGGGTGGCATTGCTATTCCCCCAGGCAGCAGCAGGCTGCAAGGCATGTTGGGCGGGCAGGTGACTGGGAAGCAGTGAGCTGCCTGCTTCAGCGGGGAAGCGAATGCTGTTTATAATAAATGGCAAGCTGTGAAAGGAGGGAGGGACTGCAGAGAGGGCACTGGAGAGATCTCCATGGAGACAATGCACCTGCTGCAATGGGTGTCTTTGGGGACTGGCACTGGCCAGGTCTTTGGGAAGAATGTGCCTGGCATGGGCATGGCAAGATGCGTGCTGCCCGCAGCAAGCTGGAACTTTCCAGGCCTGCTATTCAGCAAAGGGAAAATGGCATTGAGATGGTACTAAGGTTGGGATCCAAACCATAGAAAGCCAAGACATTCAAAAGCTGCAGGCCAGCTGTTTGCTCTCAGAAAGGGCCCAATGCTCAGGTGTAGGGGAGCGAGCAGAGGAAGGGGAGGGCAGGGAGAGGAGGCTGCGTTTGCCTGGGCTGACAATGCAGAGGCATTCCTCCTCCTTTCCAGGCTGCCTTGCTCTCCTGGACGAAGTGCAAGATACATGACTTAAGAAGGAGGTGAGACATGGAGCAGCTGTACTCGGTAAGCTGCAGTGCTGGTCTGGGGGGCCGCATCTGTGGGCATTTTGGACTGTCCTGCTTGAAGGAGGCTGGGACTGAGGGACTCAAGGCTGTGGTTTCCAGAGGTCCCTTTGAACTAATGCAGGAGGGTGAAGGGACATGACAGCACAGAGACAGATCTTTGATCTTCTTGTCCTCGAGCTGGGCTGTAAGCGGTGGATGTGATGAAGTGATGGTATGTGTTGTGCTCATGTGCCAAGTGCTGTGTCACACGGACATGGAAATCACCGAATCCACCTAGCATAAACAAAGGAAACGGGGAAGTGATTTACCGTAAAATTAACAAAAATGCGATCCATCTCAAAAAGGAAATGCACAGACCACACTTTGGGTTTCGGGGAGGGTCAACAAGACAGAAAGGGGAGTGGGCCAGAGAAAAAAGTTTTCTCTGCTACTTTGGGGGTAGATGATAGACTCATCCAGTGCCATCCTGCACTGGGGTCTCTCTTCCCAGGGAATGGCCCAGCAAGCCCAGGAGGACAGCTCTGGGGAAAGCTGGCTTTTCTTCACACCTCTGTGCGCACAGCCATGGGGAACTGGTGGTTTGGGAGCCCACTGTTGTCACCTGGGGACACATGAGACCAGGGAGCGGCTGGCTGTCTCACGAAACCGTCCGATCAGAACAGGAGTCATTTCCCTTTTCCCATATTCCCTGTGGGAAGTGGCAGGGGGGAGAGCGAGGGTGTCAGCAGGTTGCGTGAGGTTAAACAGTCACATCTGAAGTATTCTTCGGCCATGACATGGCTGAACGTCTGCAGCTGCATATCTGGCCCTCTGCCTGCAGGAGTGTGAAGACAAGTAAGTGCGTGGAGGAAAAAAAGATGCAAATGATAAGGGAGCAGTAGGAACAGACACTGCCTGACTCTCCTCTTTCATCCACCAATTTATTTCTTCTGTGTGAGGCAAAATTTCTCAAGATGTGTTCAGAAATCAAGAGGAGAGTGAAGCCATGAGATAAACAATAAACAATAACAATAATTAATTACAATTACCATACTTTTCTGTTAACTTGGCTAAATGGTGTGTAAGCATAGACTGGGTTGTTTGCAAGATTGCAAAGAGGATGTGTTGAGATGGGCGATGGAGGTTAACTGTTCCTCCTAACACATGATACACAACTTTTCAGAAGGAGAAAGGTGCGGGTGTCATTTAAATCTGCTCTGGTTGATATCAAAATCTATTGTCCAAAGGAGAATTACTGTGTTGAGGCGAAGCTCATTTGTCTCAAGATATTTTCTGTCTCTAATTGGATAGATTCTTGGTAGCAGGAGGTAAATGAAAGAGTGGGCATTTGTTTAAATGAGCATAAGACAGATAAGGATCAGGGAGGAAGAGCGTGGTACTCAGATCAGTCATTTACGTCCCTTTTGTACTTGTAACAGGAGACTGACACTTCATCATCCCTCTCTGCATTTCTCCCACTCCCACCATCTAAATTCCACCCCTTACCACAGCCATCAGCAGCCCTCCTGCCTTACAGAAACTTGCTGGTCAGGACAAAAAACAAATGCACACACAAAAGAAAAAACCCAGATCCTTTCCTTGCATTGGCAATGCCTGAGGCTAGAGGACGATCAGAGCTTACCCTTCCAGATGTCCTCTGGACAGAAGAAAATTGCTTCACCATGTCACCTATCACACAGCAACAGCCCACAATGTATTCACAAGGGAATTTCCTTTCAGTCCCAGGTGTGGAGTCTGTCAGACTTGAGACTCCAGCACAGAGATGGTCAGAGCAAAGCAGCAGTGGGAGCTGCCCTCAAGAGTAGGATGACATCTGGAGAGCATTAGACTTGACAGTCATGTTATATAGCCCAGATGTGCCCTGATTTTCAAGTGTTATCTTTGAAATCTCCAACAGATCTTCATTCTTACCATCATGACTGTCCTCTAGGCTCTTCCCCTTTGGCCTGTTGTGAAGAAAAGCTCCATAGGGGGCACAGAGAGGCATGAAAGAATGGCCTGATTTGAATGGCTAGGCTCTTTCATGAGCATAGCCAAGCAAGAGCAGTAGGCCATCCTGGTTCACTGCAAAGGCATAATCCAGGAGATGTAGTCAGCAGTAACCTGAATCACTGATTTGCATTTCCCCTGAAGAGTCACTTTTCTGAGCTCTGGGATTGCATAAAACCTTCAAAAGTGACAAAGTTACGTAAACTAGATGATGAATAGACCAAAGAATTTTAAAATTATTTTCAACATGATGTTTCTTTTATGAAGCGACGCCAGCTACTAACACAGGCACAACTTCTTCTGAAAACACTGGAGAAGTGCCTGCTCTTGCTGGTTTTCCACACAGCTGGAAAAAGTTCCTTGAGTGGAAAAGTCCCTGGGCAGGCAGCTTATATCAAAACAGATCCTCTCTCGACACCCTTTGAACATGCACATCTTCTGAGCTATTCCCAGAACCAAGGCGGACCTGGGGAAGGTACATTTGTGGGAGATCCAGCTCTACAGCACTTGCCCAGAGGCCCTTAGCGAAGGCTGTGGCAGAGCTGGATCCTAATGCGTGTCCTTCTCTGGCTGTGGGTTGCTCATGCTCAAACTATAGGGAACTGCTCCCAACACATAGGGTGATTCATACAAGCCTCATTTTTTATTTTTTTTTAAATTATATTTTCACCTTCTTTATTTTCAGAATCCCCACAGTACTGGATATAGTTTTGTTGAAACATTTTGGTAGCTCTCTAACCCACAGAGCCTTGAAGAAAATTTATTCTGCTGGTTCAAAATAAAACCATTGATTCTGAGGCACAGGGGAATACATGGGAGAGGCTATCTTTAGTAGTCCTAATATATTGTAGTCTTGTAGTGGTATTGTTCATTTAAATGTAATTTGGCATTGAACATAATTTCTGCACATAGTGTGGAAAAATGGACGCTAGGATTCTTTTTCAGTACAGAGAACCTTAGATTAATTGACCAAAAATTGCTGCTTGCACATAATCGTTTATTTCCAGACCATCATATTTTCTAAAAATATACACAAGGCCCTGTGACAAATTGTAATGACTCCAGACTAGCTCTTGTAATGAAGCTGAGATGGCCTGTTGAGCAAATCAACTATTTCATCTGCCTGTATTTATATTACAAGAAACTACACTGTAGTGTGATAAATTCACCATCTGGTCACTTACCGCTTTACACATCTGTATTATATTATCAGTTTAGACCGTAATGATGGGATTCATCCCCTCTTTATTTAGCAGATAGGTGTTTAGTCTAAGTCATGCTTCCTGGTAGTTCATGGAGCCATCTTCAAAGAGCAGTTTAACCTCTCCTCCCCCTGCTAACATTATTTATCTTGAGATAGGATGAATTATCCTTTGGAAATACTTCTTTTTCTCTCTTCATTGACTTTGGAAAGTGTAAGGATGACTGGCCTAGACCAGATGGCATGGGGCTAAATGGGCTTGGGTTGTATCAACATCTTCTCTGGTTCTGCGTGCAGTGAATATGAATACATCTGTTAATATCTACAGAGAAGGATGCTCTAAGTGCACCCAGCTAGGCTCACACTGCTAAAACTGAAAGCCTAGAGCAACCTAAAGGCTCTATTTGGATATTCAGTAAGAGCTTGGCTCTTAAACTCAGTGGGAAGATCCTCACTGACTTCTGTCTAGAGTAGTCCCAGTTTCCAGGGGTGCTTGGCACTCCCTATTCAGCTGCTGGACGAGGGGGGCTGCCTCTGTGAATATTAAGGACCAAGGAGTCTGAATTTGGCCCCATTGTGGAGTAATTTCCTGGCAGTTTTCCTTTTGTTATGTCTCTCTCAATGCAGAATATCTCCTCAATTTTCTATATTTACTTTCTTTCCCTCCTTTTGTGGAGTGCATTGTACAAAACCCTGGCTGTGACAATGTCCTTTTGTTTCAGGAAATGCACTGAGCATCATACTGGAGCTGTTGCTGTTTGGCATGATGAGGTCATTTCAAGAGAAAGGTTTTGCAACATGTGCAGGGCTTTGCCTGGGGATGGGCAGCACAATCTGGGAACTGAAGCCAGACAGGGCACGTGGGGAAAAGCTTGTGCAACCCATGTAGAGCTGAGGTCTCCTCAGCAGGAGGAGCGAGTGGAGTTCCTCAAGGAGCAGCTGGAGTCAAAGCCTTCCCCAGGAGCATGTTGTACAGGAAACCAGATTACCTGGAAAGCATGTAGCTCCGAGCACTGATAGCTTGTGCTCTACCACTGGTCATTGTACCGCCTAGTAGGAAACAATTGCCTCAGTAAAATGCAATGATAGGTTTTCTTAAGAAACGTCTGATTCTTGCTTTCCTTGTCATTGGCCTGTTATCCAAAAAACCAATTTGTCAACATCCTTGTTCTTTAGAACCAGCTGAGGCAAGGGTGTAAACACTGGGTCCATGAGTTTGACGGACAAGGATTTTGTCTTCTTCAACCAGAAGTGTTGAAGTTTCAAGCAAAACTAGGAGAGGAAATATGTTGCCTGTGAGCTTGGCCATAACGCAAAGCTTACTGAGCGCGTGTGGCATATCATGAAAGGTTCCCATCCTCCGAGGGGCACTTGTGGGAAAGCTCCACCTGACCATGACTGTTCTTTCCCTGCATGCTCTGCCCATGCCGGCCACTTGGCTGCTGGCTCCAGCAGCATCAGGCAGCTTTCAAAGCATTTCAAACAACCATTAAATAACACAGACTATTGGAAATGCAGAATTGGCTGTGGTGGTGATTCTCACCCAGCTCCCAGTTTCCATTAAAGGAAACTTTCATTTTCATCAAACTGGTGCTTGTCCTGCAAAGCACATGTGAGAGTAATCAGCCACACAGGCTGAATGGAGATCCTGAAAAAACCCCCGTGGTTTTCCCAACAATGAATAAGACAGATACGTGGACAGATCAAATTGGAGTTATCTGAGTTATACTGAGTCTTGATTACATTGAGTGGTGCATTTAATGAGACTCACAATGGAGTAGCACAATATCTCCTGCCATTAAGGCAGGCAGTAGCTGCTCTTCCTTGTTTCAGCAGTCTAAAACATTACATCTGCAGTTGTGCATACCTTTCAAAATTTGGCCTGTCATTCCTTATCTAAGTCCGTCTGCTCAAGTGTGCAGACCTGGGTTCCCGCCAGGGAGCTACATCCCACAACTGGGGCGGAATGGAGCTGCTGACATGCAGGGCTTCCACTGGCGGAACCTGTTATTTTCAGGCTATAGTGGAAATCAGTCTATTCGGATGAAGCTAAACAACAACAAAGCAAGCTTCTGATGCAGCTGAAAACAAAAACTAGCCAACCAAGTCTGGAAAAACCCAGAGGCTGAGGTACAGCCTTGTCTCCGAGTTTTCCATCTGGATCAGAGAACTGAGCTGAAGTATAGCTTCTCTGTGAGAAACTGTGCCTTCCTCTGCACCCCCAACAACAGCAAAGTGAACAATGCTTTGCATTTGTTGCCAAATCCTATTGTAGAACAGTTTATTCTTGTCTCTGTGAATGCACTGGCCTTCTCTGTACTTCCGCAGAGCAAGTTCCCTCTGCTAACAATGGCACCAGCGCCATCACAGGCTGCCCACTGCTTTAGCAGCATGTCATCTCATTTCTTATGAGCAAGGCTTGGTGTGATGATGCAATAAAAATACAGATGCCTAGTGCAGGGAGCCTGGGCTCCCTCCTAGGCAACTTTCCATGTGCTGGTGCCCAGTGCTCCAGGAAAGCCGAGCACCAGTGCTTGCCAGAGCACACACAGGCCAAGGAAGTTTATAGCTTGCTCTGGTAGAAAAGTTCCTCAACACAGACAAAAGTTGTACATCGATCGCAGACAGTTCACATTGCAACTAAATTGATGTTTAGGCATTGTGGGGTAAAGCGAGATTCCCGCACAGCCTGATCAGTACCTTGGCCAAGCCCTGGAGTGTTCCTTTAAACAATCCTCTGAAATTCCCAGAGCCACTGCCTGAAACCAGCACTTCAGCATGTGACCTTTGCGATTTACGGTAGTATTAGGCACTGGGCCACTCCGATGCAAGTTCCGCGAAAGCTCAGACCATCTCTAAACTTCCATATTGATATATTTCCTGGTTCCAGTGGTGCATAAAAGAAACAAAGCCCAGAAAGCCCCACTCTGGATTTTCCCTTGCTCTTCTGTGAGTCTTAAATCTATCACGTTATTTGTTAGCATAGTGCCTGTGCTGCTGCACAGGTTCTGCTGAGCATCCAAGAAGAGATGCCCACCATCTGCAGGCTGATGCACTCATTGCCAAGTAGGGTGTAGCTGAAGACAAATTTAACCATGGTAAGTTTGCCTGGGTTCCATCACAATGACATACTTCCCATTTTTCTCATTGTCTGTACGTGTGAGCAGTTGACTCCATTATATTTTGGTCCACTTCAGTTTCCTGCCTCTTCATCAATTTTACATTGAAATAGGCTAGCTCTCATCATCGCCTTGCCCCATGCCCTTGCAGATATTTCACACCTTTCTGCCTGCACAGAGTAATTCTGATGCTGATGAGTTCACTCAGAGGAAGAATCCTCCTGGAAAGGGATCATTTGGGGATGTAATCATTATTTAATGAGTGCATTTTTTTCCAGATGGAGGAATTGAATTCCACGTCTTTGCTTCGTACACACTTCCAAGTCAGACGCCATTTTGTCAGACTGCCCCTCTGCTGCCATTTGTTGCATGGCAACAAAATATAATGGGATATTGGTGGGAAGATTCAACCTCTACCACCATATGACCAACATCTGCCTCTGACATTGTGAGCCAACATCATAAAATAGGAGACATTACTTTCAGAGCAGCCCTCTTAATTCAGCTGCCAATGTCTTCCAGGCATCAGTGGATCCTCCCATCCAGGAGGATCTCAGTCTGGGCAGTAACACTCCCTCTTGGGCTCTGCATGGTGTGTGAGTGGTACCACAGCCACCTCATGCTCTTGTCTACTTCCTCTGGCCACCAGCTCATGGCAGCTTGGGCTGGGTGGGAACAGATGTCACAGGAAGTCAGATGAGGTGGACAGGGTGGACCCTGGGTGGCAGAAGGAAGTGCCGGAGTAGGGCAGAAGACAGATGTTGTTTGCACGCAGGAGCCCCTGGAGGCCAGACATACAGTGAGCACAGAGGTCGTTGTGTCCTCTTTTGTCCGTCAAGCTCCCCATGGGAAGAAGGGCCTCCTCCTTAGTGCAGGGACTCACTTAGACCTTCCCCACATCACCTTGTCTCAAGCCAGCAGCTCTGTTGTTCCCTTCATCCCTTTCCTGCTCTGCCATTTCTGAAGAGTTTTTTGCCTTGGCTGTTTTTGGAGTAAGTAGCAAAATATTAAATGTTTGCAGAAGTTCCTATGCTTTTTAACTCCCCTCTCTCCCTAGAAAAACATCTCAGTGGATACGTTTTTGCTTAGAAAATGCCTTTCACCAGCGTCCAAAATAGCAGCCCCCAAAGAGAGTTCCTCAGTGTTAGAAGTGAGCAATACTGAGGGTTAGAATTAGTGCTGAACACACAGTTTGGGATTATTGCTCAAGCACGCTTACATCGTATCACAGTTTACCAGGCAAACCCAGATGTTGTTGCATTTTAATGTTTCACAGATAAAACCATAGAAAAAGACTGGAAGTACTGGATTCTGCTTTTCAGCTGTGGAAAGCTTCCTACTCACGCTCGCATCCCACCAAACGTGAGTGCTTCATTCCGTTTCCATCCAGGGAAGCTGTGGAATGCTGGCTAACCAAAGGCCAGGAAGCATACCTGTCCTCCTGGACATGTATTGCTGAGTGTTGGCCATGTGTCAAAGTGGGCCCATCCTGTGTGTTGCAACAGGATGGTTTTTCTTTGTATGAACTGAGCTGGAATTTCTCCGAGAGTTTTCCCAGATACAGCCATGGACAACTGCTTGGGCATTTCTCTGCGTGTCAAAGAAATCAGAGTGTCTGGTACTTGGTACTGAGGTCATCTGTCTGCCGTGCTTGGTTGCTCTCATCACGTGGCATTGTTTCCATTCCCTGAGCAGAGGACTCAGAGCCTTTTCTGCAGGGCTTCAGAAGTTTTCAAGCCTAGAAATTGGTTTCTGTGAAGGCTTACACCCACAGAGTCAGTACCGAGAATGCTCTACTTAGCGGAACTCCATCACAGGACACTTTCCAAACTCTGCAAGGGCTCTGTGCCAACTAAAACAAACCCAGATCAAACCCCAATCCTACTTTTTTTTTGTTGCTCTTTCCAGTTGGGAAAAGTGAGATTGGTGATGGCTCCCAGAACAGCCAGTGGCTCGAGGCGTGCTGAGCGCAGGTGCCTGGTGTGCTGGGACAGCGTGCGGCCTTGCCGGCCGGTGACAGACAGGAAGCCTTTTACTCTAATTAGCTGTTACAGAAGCTTGGCACTTCTCCTCCGAGCGGCTTCCCCACTGATCAGGAGCACGTATCCCGCTCTTCCTTCTCACCTCGCACGTCGCTGCTGCTGCAGCCTCCCGCTGGGCCGTGGAGGCTGGGCCACGCCGCACGTTGCTGCAAGGAAGCGGGTGGGGAACACACAGAGGTACAAACACGAGGTTCTGGCGTGTGCAGAGCTTTCTTCCAACTCAGCCACGTTTGCCTCCTGAGCATGGGTTATTTCTGTCCCCAGCTCCTCCGCTTCAGCCAGGCTTGCTGTGCTTTTGTCCGGTTAATCGCTCCGACCCTCTGCAGGGCTTCCTGGGGGCTCTTTGGCTGCTGGGTTATGAAGACCCATGAGTTCATTGTTTAAATTAAGTTCTTCTATATGGAAACACCACTGGTTTCCCATATGGTCTTGGCAAAGCCACCATCCGCTCCCCACCTAAATTAAATTTCACTAATTGAATTAGTTACCATTTTATCAGCTGCCGCTTTGCAGTAGTTTGCGAATCCCCAGAGACCTGGGCCACGCGCAGTCAAGAGCTTCCCCACCTCGTGCTCTCATTTATCATCGTGACAACGCACAGCGCTGGGAGAAGCGGGGGGGTGGAGAAAGCCCTGCCCTCCCCAAGCATCCCAGCCATCTCTGAGCATCCTAATGATTGACCTCTGTTAGCAAAGCAGCCCTGCGCTGACCTCGGGCTGCTGAAAGGAAGCATTCTCCCCTTTGTACAAATCCCCCTGCGACCCTAGCCCTGAATGCAGGACTGTCAGAAGGGAAGCCCCGCACGCAGGCAGCAGCACCTCGGGACCGCGCAGCTTCCATATGCCAGGGGAGTAATAGCGACAGAGCTGGGCTCAGGGGATCACACCACCCTGGTGAGAGAGGGAGAGAGGCCACATGGAAAGGGATGGCCTGAAATTGGTCTGCCAGCGTCTGGCAGCAGAGCGTGAAGCGTGTCACCTGCTCCGGGCCCTCTGCAGGCGCCGGGATCTTTGCTATTGTTGTACCCCAGTCCCCCAGCCTGGCAGGATGCTGTGGCCCTGCAGCATCACAGTGGGTGGTGGGCACCTGGTTCTGCTGCTTCTATTGGGCTGCACTAAGCTTCTCTGGCTCTGATAGCCAAACCCTGCTGCTTCCAGGATAACCTGTCAAACGGTGACCTGATTTCCCCCCGTGAGTCTGTGATGCAGAAGACATGAAATGCCCATGAAGGGAGGAAAGCCAAACTGGAGGAGGAAAAGCTGCTATGCCAGCAGGGGCAGCACCCTTCTGCCCACAGCCACCCACCTGCTTGCCTTTCCAGGGTACATGCTTGAAAACAAAACCAAAAAACCTGTTAAAAAGTGAACAACACTGAATGTGCATTTCACTGAAGCCTGGCTTACAACCAACGTCATATGTCCTTGATAATACGCTGTCGCCTCTCAGAAAACCCTTGAGGGTGCTGGAATATCTAGGAAAGAACAGTCCCAGGAGAACTGTTCAGACTTAGTGCTCAGTCAGAGGCTAATGGTTCACTTCTAGTACTAGTCATCCACGGCCAATTTTAACGTTTCTTCAAAAATTGCCCCAAAAATGCATACACAATAACAAATGAGTCAGAAAGTGTTCTGAAGTTTCTTGGACAGGAAATGGGATTTCTCTGAACTGGTTACTGGTTTCACCCTTGCGGGTGGTTTTTAGACATGTCTCCTGACTCCCCTTTTATTCTTCTATAAAAACCTTTAACAAAGATGAGGCATTGATTTTCAAAGCAGCTCATGACTGCATTAATGAGGTTAATGAGATGATGAGCAAGAGCTGTGACAACAGGTGGAAAGTCCAGCACCCATCAAAACAGAACCAAAGGAGAAGGGCTGAAGCTCAGCATGGCCTAGAGGTATGGGTCTCCAAAACAGTGAGAGTGGAAGTGAGGAAGAGTCCCAGCTAGTGTGGGGTTTGGAGAAGCAGCTGCATCACCAGCCCAGACGGCAGGGTGGGAGAAAGGAGCAGGGGTGAAAGGACACTTGGGGATGGATGTCTCGCTGTGGGGTGCTGAGCAGGGGTGGCTGAGACTTTGAGACACGTAAGGCAGAAGTTGTGGGATGCATACTCTAGGTGCTTCTGGGGCATTTAACCAGGCTGCCTCGCAAGTCACTGTTGTGAGCCAGTGATGGAGATGATCTGCAGGTCCCTCACCTCCACCACCTTCTACCACACAACATGCAACAGGCTGAAGTGGTACTGGCCTTAGGCACACTGTCTGGACACCTCAGATGCATTTTTCTAGGCCTTTGCTGCAATTCTGCTCTGTCCCTGTCCATGCAGAGCTGATGTTGAGCAATCCCCCAGTGTTTACTTCGCTTTTCAAAGACAATGGAAATTTACTCCAGAGCTTTACCTCATCGCTGCTGGAACGCTTGTGGGCAGCAGCATTTCCAGTGCCATTCTGCTGCTGCTTCTGTCTGGCTCCTCCTGTACTAGAGGCAGCTGGCTTTGTTGCAGTGTTATTTTTTCCCCATTTCACGTGAACCCATTTCGTCCAGAACTTGTGTGAAAATTTCATTCACATCTTCTTCCGAATTTGGGTGAGCCAGAACATCAGTCATCAAAACCTCTGTGCCTTCATGCTTAACAAAAGCTCTCCTTTTCCATGGAGGAGCCTTGAGGAGCCAGGGGCTCTGCAAGGGAGAGAGGGATCACGTCCCCTCTCTGTGTGGTGCTGGCTCCCACACAGGAGGGAGGACAGGCCTGCCAGCCTCCAGCCACTAAGTTCATCTAGTGAGGACTCCCCTGCAGCATCCACAAACCTGGGGATCTGGGGCCTTCTCAGGGGCTTTGCCAGGATCACCTTGGCTTCCTAGGGTAGGTTGTGCTGGAGGTTGTGAGGCTGGTTGAGTGAATCTGGTCTTTGCACTGTGCTGGGACTTCCTAGCAGTGTTGTGTGTCTTCCTGCATTTTGGCCATCAACATCAACCCCTGCCTGTCAGACATAAGTACTGACACCAGGAAGATCATCCTTCCCCTGGAATGGCTGTTGAGGACAAATTAAAAGCCCACGTCATCTGCCAGAGAAAGATCATCCTTTAGTGTGAATCTCTTTAGGTCCACACAGGCTGGCAGTGTCCTGGTCCTCTCTGCAGTAGGTACAAAAGGTCACCACACATCAGCACTGAACGTAGGTGCTGATTCCTGTGGTTTCCTGTGGGAAAGAGGTGTTTTTGTGGTGTCTAGAGAAAGTGCTGTCTATCCTTTTCCACTACTATCATCCACAGTTCACCTTTTGACAAAGCCTATTCCACCTCCCCATCTTTCTCGAAGCCTATTAGGAGGGAGGCTCTGAAACTAATTCGACTTTTCCCTTGGCTGCCAAACGCTTTGGGTTCAACCATGTTGTTTTTCCAGTCTATAGCTGAAGTGCATAAGTTTTAAGGTCATCTAATAGATCATAATAGTTTTACATTCTGCAATAGTATGATGAATATGAGGTTAAGACTTGAGAATGGGACTCCTAGCATATTCCTGACCTGCTGCTGGACAAGACTGGTGGAAGTAAGGACTTAACTAGGATTTCCTTTGTTTGCTCTGTAACGCTTTGCTTCAGCCAGTGGATTCCTTCAGTGACTGAACTAAAAGTTATCTGTATGGTGTTTATTCCTACCACCTTACCGCCTATTGAACTCATCCATTTCAAAGGTGGGACTTGGAAATTATAGACTAACTCCTGGGTATGATCACTTAATTTGACAATCTGGCAAAAAAAAAACAAAAGTGGGGTGGGGGGGGGGGAAGCCAGTACTGTCTTTATTGTCTTTAGCATGTGCAAAAGAGGAGATGAGGTGCATCAGGAGGGCACAGAGAAGATGCACTTCTCTGAGATACAGTGATGGGAATCACAACAGCTGTACTTGGAGATGTTGAAGGAAGTTGAAAAATTACAGATGGGCCAGACATGAGCTAGAGGAATAAAAAATCTGCAATGTGAAATATGCAGTTCTGAGTTCAACGAATGTTATACTCCTTAAAGAAGGTTAAGAAGTGATTTTAGCTTTGCTGGTAAAAATCTGGATCAAACAGAAGTAGCTAATACCAATGATTCTTTTTGTTTCATGTAGTCAACAAGAATCATATACTTGGCTGGCTGGAGATTTCAGAATTGAAAGCTGGAATAAAGGTTAAATTGTTGAGAATAAGCACAACAACCCACTTCATTTGAGCAATCTGGGGAACTGCAGTGTTATTCATAGATTACATTCCTCTCTGCAACAGGACAAAAAAATCAATCTTTTGTTTTAAGAGCAGCATCATAGTAATTCCTATCTCCTTTCCAATCAAAAGCAGACAATTTATGCATGTTTTGAAAATGATTCTTTGTTTGGTGACTGCAGCTACAGAGGATGAGATTGTGTGACCCAGAAGGTCTCTTACGTTGCTCTGTGTTTTGTTTCATTCCCTCTTGAAAAAAGGTATTGGGTTCAACACTTCAGCATTTTGCAAGTTAGACTCCCCAGCAGCCTGGAATATGGTGAAGGGTATTTTTCCCTGGGGCTATTTCATGCTTTTACGAAGAGGATGTCTTATGCAAAGCTGGCTTGCAGAAGCTCCTCTCTCCCGTTGCCTCTGCTTGGAGCTCAGCCCTGTACTTAAGGCAACAGAAGAGAATGGCCAGAAGTCACTTTTGTCTAACCAAGTAAGGTCTTCAGCCTTAGAGAAAAAACTGTTGTCGTGTTCTGTGTTGCTCTGGTGCTTAGACCATGAAATTTCCTTTTCCCCTGTCACCCCCTAGTTTTCATTAGTTTTCACCCCATGTTGTCTCTCCTGCCTGCCTGATCGATACAGATTTGAGGAAACACGTCACATACCCTCACTTTCATAAGACAAGTATTACAAGAGTGGGAAAATTCCAGGAAGAGGAAATCTGGTATTACTCAATAAACATTAAATAACACCCCCTTAAGTCTTAGGAGAAAAAAAGCATTCATCGACCTTTTTGATACAAAATAATTAAGTAAAGAGCAGATGATTTGAAGACGTTTGATGTCCCTCTCCAGTGTGAGTACTGTATTTATTTACTGGAATGTCCAAGGCTCAAGCTGGAATGAGGGAATGAAAGAGCGGGGCTTTCCTCCACGCATGCTGTAAAGGAAAGAAGTCAAGTGTCTTTGCGTTGTGCAACACATGATTTCTGTAACTTTAATTGAAATGTGTGCAGGGAGCGGGGGGGCTGCTAGATTGTGTTGATGCAACATTGCTTAGAGAAATTCCAGTTCCTGAAGCTCTTAACAAAAGCATTCACCATTAGGAGGGGGAAGGGTTGGCAAGGAAAGCCTTTTTTCTCAAGAACTCCCATTTGGAACACATTACTCTCTTGCAACATGCGACGGATAAACTTTATATAAATGATTAGATGGAGCACAAAAGCTGAATCTGTTTGCATTAGATTAGGCTGTTATTCTTGACTTGGAGTCTTTATTCTTGAGAAGCAATGGCTTTCAAGAGAAAGCACATCTCTTTTTGTAAAAATGAACTGGATTGCAGGTGGGATGGAGGAACAATCATTTGAATCCTGAATAAAACATCTGATGTTTCACCTCTCTGCCAGTTTCACTTTCAGAGACGAGTTGTCAAGTCATCAGGCTGAGAGATGTTCATTTAAATCTGCTAGCCTTCTAGTGATACCCATGCAAACATCATAAAGCAAGGTCTAGGATCACAGAATCACAGAATTGTAAGGATTGGAAGGGACCTCTAGAGATCATCGAGTCCAACCCCCCTGCCAAAGCAGTTCCCTACGGCAGGTCTCACAGGTAGGTGTCCAGATGTGTCTTGAATATCTCCAGGGAAGGAGACTCCACAACCTCCCTGGGCAGCCCATTCCAGTGCTCCATCACCCACACCGTGAAGAAGTTCTTATGCATATTAGTATGGAACTTCCTATGCTCCAGTTTGTGGCCATTTCCTCTTGTCCTGTCCCCACAGACCATTGAAAAGAGTCTGGCCGCGTCCAATGGAACAGGATCCAATGCATCTGAAGAAAAAGGAAAAAAAACCAAAACCAAAACACACACAAACAGGTAAATGCAGAAGTGAAGGCCTATGCTGACACAAAGGTGCAGAAAAACAGACAGATTGGCCCCACATAGGGATCATACTATGACCTTCTGGGTCCTTCTCCTGTGTCTACCTTTTAATTTTTAAGCCATGGTCCTCAAGTTTCCAGGTACTCCTTCCAAGGGCAAAATACTGCTTGGAAGTACCACACCAAAATCCCAGCTCGTAGCTGGCTGCATAGCCAGGTGGCCCTGATCGTCCTGGTCTCCTCCCAGAGAAGCCTCTTCCCATGTAAACCCAGTGGGGCTTAGGAGAGGGCATGAACAAATGTGTTTCTTGGGATTTTATGGCTGGGGCTCTCCCAAAGAAATTTTTAGGAATTTTTCCATCTCGAGTGAAAACTATGATTCACATTTTAGATAGGAAATAATTAATTGGTGGTTTTTGAGCTGAAATTTCTCTTGGAATAATCTGTCATCGGGAAGAAGTCCAGCACTAGGAGGGTAGCATGAACAATATTTTAAGTTCAGCTCTCTTTTCAACTCGTAGCTCATCTTCTTTTCCAAAATGAATTGTATGCTTTTTGCTGGTTTTCACATTATACTGAAGATGTGTGCCTTCTATGGAAAACCTGCATTTTGCCTGGGTGCTAAAGCCTACCACAGATATCATAAATACTCACAAACTCAGTTCTAAGCCCAGTAGAGAATCTAAAGCTGTAAATAATGAAAAATGCTGCTTTTTGGTAAAAGCAAGTACTTCAAGAAAAGAGGTCACTTTTCCAGATGGTGCCTTGATAGTGTGGTGAAAGGTTTTACTTGCTGTCACTCGGAGGGATTTCCTCCCACCCCAAATCAAAAGGGCATTTTGAGCAGCTTGAAGGGCTGAAGAGGGCTCGGTTTTGAATGGGACTATCTTTCCACCCCTCTGTGTAAGGACAAGTCTTGTTCTTCCCTCATGCAGGAATAGGAATGACTCAAGGCCAAGGAATGAGAAGTGATGAAATTCAGGATGCGATAGACTGAAAGATAAAATCCATGCACATGGGAGAGATGGCTGGATCAAGAACAAAACAGGACAGGTCAAAGAGAAAAGGGAAGGAACATTTACAGACACCGCTATGCAGTAATCTTAGCCATGAGGCTGGAAGAGGAGCTTATACATACAGTGTGGCTGGGAAGCATGCAAAGTGGAGAAGAGAGAAGCAGTCCAAACTGGAAAGAGACGCGGGGTAGCTGAGAGAGCTGCCAGGGTCACAGTGACCAAGCAGTTGCCTTTGAGCTGCTTGAGCTACAGGACATTCCCAAGACAGCATGCTTCCTAAAGGAGGCATTGCCCTGGGTGAGAGGAGAAATCGGGCATCTCCCAAACAGGTGTGCAGGAAGGATGACAGTGAGTAATTCATCGAGGCCAGATGTGTTTCCAGGGGAAGCACAGGAGGTGGAAGCAGAACGTTTGGGCAGGTGTGCCAGTCAGCACAGGAAAAGGGCAGAAAACAGGAGACTGGGAGAAGTTTGGGCACCTCAGAGGGACAAGCCAGATGGCAACACGAACACTGCAGGTCTGTTGGGACTCTGGAAGAGAAACGTGCTCTGAATAGGGGCGAGCAGCATACAGAAGGCTGGATTCAGACCTGAGGAAGGCACAGAGTCCAGGAGTGTGTGCCAGGCATGACGTCTGGGTGCCAGAGGACCTGCAGGCCCATGGGGTCAGACCATGGGGACTGGCAGTGCCAGCAGAACATGGGGGCTGCTCTTCTGCCCTGGGGTTATCGTTTGTTCGCTCTTAGTCAGCTGTGATTTACCGCTGTGCCACCATCCATAGCCTACAGCATCAAAAGCAGAAGGAAGAACTGTTTGTGGAAGCTTTTCCTCTCTAACTGACAGGTTCTACAGGAGATTTCAGTTGTTCAGCTTCAGTGACTGCTGGGGGGGGGGGAAATGTAACCCCAAAGGTTAGGAGCTGCTGCGAGGTACTTGCAAGCTGCGTGGAATGCCAAGGGCTAAAGAGTGTCTCCTGGTGTCCTTACTAAAGAAGGCATCGGCTGTTTTTACACTTTGTGTTGAATGGGACCTGGGAGTCAGGTCAGCACACCCTGTGGAAAAGCTAATGCTAAGGTTAAATGCCAGATTGTCAGAAAAGATTTAAGGCTTGATTCCTCCTAAGTTTGCAAGTGTAGGGGAATAATGTTATGTGGAGGTTTGCAAACTGTTAACTGCTGTTAACAGTTTGCGGTAGTTAACTGTTTCCCTAATACTGTGCTGCTCAATTAAGCTTGGAAGAACGATTGGGGCACTTTAAACAACACAGAGGCAGGCAAGGAAATGTAAGCAGAACTCAGCAGCCTTCTGTTTCCCTTCTCTGGATGTTTGCGTACAGCTCATCAGATGTGTTATAGGGCCTCAGTACTTTGTACGCCTGCAGATCAACTCATTGTAGAAGCATCTCAGAAATCCTCATTGCTGACCGCTGGCTGGAGATCACAAGGATGTGAGAGCTGGAGGGAAGTGCAGTATGGAAGAAGAAAGCTGGAATCAGCCCTTTTTGTGGAGGTTTCTGTGGCTAAAGAGGGGACAGCACACGTTTGAGATGCAACAAACGGTGAATGCAGAGTTACAGGATCCCATCCAGAAGTCCACAGCCCACTTCCACGGAATCAGGCTGTTCCTGCTACACCCAGAGCAGCTCCCCGCTGATACCTTACCTCTGTAGCATTTAGGCCAGCACCGACCTCCTCCTCAGTCACGGGTGCACTGTGCCAGCCAGGTGGGGAGGCCACATACCATGTGCTGCGAGAAGAGCGTGGGGTCCTTTTCAGGACCCTTCAGGACAAAGGTTATCCAGGAACATCTCAAGGAGAGGCTTGGCTGCCTTTCCAGCAGCTGCCACCTGTGAGTGGTATTGTGTGCTTTCCAGGAGATGGGAATCCCATGCAGCTGCTGTGTCAGCAACACAGGGAACTTCCCTGGGGCTCCCCACAGAGTCTCAAAGTTCATTGATTCCCTTTCCACAGTGCGTTCATTGATGCTCCTTAGGCTTCTCCTTATACAAGGCTATTGGTATTTCTGGGGGGAAAGCAAGGAGGGATTTAGAGAATGCTAGGCACTTGATTACTCTTTTAAATTTGGATTACAACATTTTACCTTTTTTTTTTTTTTTTTTGGCCAAGAGAAGCCGTTGCATCCCTTTAGTGCAGCTTAAGCTCACACAGTGGCCAACATTCCACATTTTTTGTGGAAATTATTTTCAATTAGGTGGCTGGGCAAAAGAGAGAGCTTTCTGGGCCTGGAATCCAGTGCTTGTTGCTTATTTCTATATCGTGTTCCCACGCAGTTAACAAACTGGCTCCATATCTTGTGTGCTCTTGTTTGTGATTTTGGCCACAAACGGGTGGGACAGGCAGGCAGTGAGGACATTCAGGGATACAGTAAGGTTATCTGGAGGGCCCCATTGCTGTTCTGGCATAGGGGAAAGATTCTTTTTATCCCCGGTCCTGGACATTATATTGAGAAGGGACTGATAGATTCCAGTGGGGTGACCAAGAGACAGAGGGATTTCACCTGGGCAATGAAAATGCTTGCACACATGGGGGCTGTTGCAGGGCTATTGGTCAGAGCCAGAAGGGAGGAGCATCACTCAGACTCTGTGGAATTATCTATTTGCAGTCTGACCCACAACCACTTTAAACAGACTCCAGGCTTTTTAGTGTCCTTTTTCACTCTGCAAGCAAGTTTACACGAAGGGATGACATCTTTTAGGATTAAATATTTTAAACCTTATCTCCAGTGATTCTGCCATGAAACTGGGAAGGTAAGGTTTCCCCTTGTCAGCATGTAGGAATGTGGCTGAATAGATAGAGGCATATGTTTGAGAGATGAGGGAGTTATGCCATAATTTACAGCTTGCACCCCTGGATATAGCATATCCAGGAATGCATGTGCAATTTAGCAAGGAGGAATAGAGAGCTGTATGGAAAGGCACGTCCCAAAGCTTTCCTGGTACCCTTCTCTTTCTGTGCCTTCACGGCTCTTGTAGTGGATAGAGAAAAAGCACATTTTTCTAGAAATATTGCTGATGATCAGCAGGAAAGAAACTAAGCACCTGGTGAGAAAACAACAATTCAGTCCTCAAGAGGATGCTCCCCAAAGCAGCCAACAATTCCTCAGGTTCTTTTCCACATACAGTTTGCTTCAAGAGGCATTCAGAGACTAACAGACTCAGCCAGGCTGCTTGGCAGCCAGGGAAAGCAGTCTCCTCGTTGCCCCTGGAGGGACATCCCAGCTCCAGCCCTGTGCTGTGGAGGAGCCCCGTGGCAGGGTGCTGCTGGCTGTGGCACACGGCTGGCAGAGCAAGTCATGCTTTGGGGGCAGCCCAGGAGGAGGGCACGCAGCAGATAAAGGCTGCCCCTGGGAAGGCTGGTGTCTATCAGAGAAGGCAGTGAAGTGCTTTTTCCTACGGTTTCTTTCATATCTGCACGCAGAGCCTGGCAGCCTCTAAGTCCAGGATGCAGGGAAGCATAGCCACACTGCCTGGACTGCAGGCTTTCAAGCTTGTTTGGACATCAGCAAACAATCCATCTACACTTGGCATTTTCTTTGAGAGCCTCGGCGGTTGTAGTGCCATTGTTTGATGTTACTGGTGCCAGAGCTGCTGTTTCCAGAGCTGGGGTGAAACTTCCAGCTGGCTTGATGCTGGGCAGAGGTTAGGGAGACTTCTTTACATTTACTGATGCAAAAGGACATCCTCACCTCCAAAACAAATTGCTGTTGTTACATACAGCACAGGAACAGGGTGCACACAGCAAAATTACACTGCCAGGGAGCAGAGACCTTCTTTCCACGGATGCATCCAGCGGTCTCATGCAGCCCCCTGGACCAGGGGAGCTGCTGATTGGTATTTAAGGTGAGCAGCATGCATACACTCTGCATTCAGCCTGCACTGATCTAACAAGCTCAGTAAAACAGATCACTGGCAAACTCGTATGAAGACATGGTCACAGCCAAGGCACCTCGGTGAGAGGGAGCATTGCTGGGAAACATTGCTGCAGCATCCTCTCTTGCTGTGCGTGAAAGGATTGCTCTGGATGTTAGATAAGATCTACCGTGCCATAACCTCAACTGGGGTTGCTTCTGGCTGACAAAAAAGGATCCCTTTTCTCTCCTCAGCTGCTTTGAGGAAAATGTGATCAAGTCAGCGTCTGAACAAGATTTTTCTCTGCTTCACACTGTTGCAAGCCATCCATGAGCCAACAAGCTTAAATGCAGGTGGTGGGAGTACCTCTTGCAGCTGGCAGTTCTCCCTCCTCCACAGAGAAGCAGAGCCACAAGCATCACAGCCATGGCAACTTAACTGTGTTCGCGACCACAGATCAGGTCCAGGAAAGGAGTGGTTAAAAGCTGTGGTGCAGTGGCTTCCCATGGCTAGCCCTTTAGGGTGTATTTTGCAAGAGTGCCCTTAGCAGGCAGCTGGAGGTTACTTTTGTCCCAATCTAAGATGTCTGCCTAGGAGCACATGGTTGCGATATGTGCGCACATGTGATGGGCTGGTGAGAAGGCTTATCTCCAGAGCAGCACCTAGCAGTCCTGTTTGGACAGATGTATTGCTGTCATTTCTCATGGCTGATAGCAGTGCCTGGCCATGGGGACACTTCTTTGTGGAGCCACTATCTTTGAGTCCCTGAAATCATTTGTGCCACCGGGCTTCTGTAGAGACCTTTTGTCACCCTGTCCAATCGCTAGCAACAGGACCATGTACACAAGCACCCTCCTGTAAATCAGCCTCTAATTAGCTTGGTGGAAGGACTTCGGGGAGATGTAGCCTAGAAACAGGATTTCATAGGAAGGCATCTGTGGCTTTGTGGCCCAGCCACTGCCTGCTCTGCGAGTGATGTGCCCTTGGGAAGACATTTAAAGCATAGGACTACATTCATCATCCATGGCATTCGTGGAAAGGAAGGAGTGCCCCTGTAGCTAGAAGTCCTGTGGTGGCTGACGCAGCTGGTTTGACATCCATGCAGCAGTGCTGTCTGTGACATCCTGAAGTTTGGGGCACGTAGGTACAGACAGGTGCATCCTATTGCAGAGGCTGATACCAGCGCCCCACGGCCAGGTCTTGCACACACAGGTGGAACTTGCCTTTCCCTGCCCTAACACAAAGACACAAGATGGAATTCTCCTTTCCAGGGTTATTTCCCAGGTGCTGTATTTTCTTTTCAGAGACCCCCAGCAGAAGCAGCAAACAGCTTTCGGTATATGTCAGCATGAACTAGAATACTTCCCAACTTGACCTGCTTCCAGCAGAGTAAACACAGATGCCTGAGATATGAGTTAAAAATGTATTCGTACACATAAATAATCTCCTACCCATGATAGTAAAATAGCACAGCTGTGCCTCTTCTGGATCTGAAGAAGTCAGCTTCTTGTGAGCAAATGTACTGATTGGAGCAGCTGGCTCTCTGTTCTTCTGTTTTCTTGAGGGTTGCTTTTTGGACCAGGGAAGACCAGCACAGCCATCCCTTCTTGGGTTTGGGGCCACACTGCACTGCAGCCATCGCAGTGGTGGAGGGTGAAGGAGGACACAGTGCAGGCTCACCTGTGCCAGGTGCACTGCAGGTGGGCAGGGCCACCCAGCACCACTGCCCCAGGGAGATGTGAAGGGAAGGAGCTGTGCAGCCAGCCAGGAGCCAGTGCCAGCCCCCTTAGCCCAGCCTCTTATCTTTATGTTCATCTCATTTTATTATTTTTATGGTTAGGAAAAGGAAAATAAGTCCTCGGAGCTACAGAACACCCTGAACACAATATCCAAGCAAAGACACCCTTTTCTGGCTGACGTAAATACAGCTTCTGGTGTTAGTTATACCCAGGCTCTGATCTTCCTCCATGTCAGCTCCTCACGCTATCCGCAATAAACACACATCTTGCAAATAAGAGATACGGTCCAATGACCCCAGGGCTCTGTTTGCAGGAAGTTTTTGGCCTGAGTCCTGTTTCATGTTTTTTTTCCAGGGACTCTTGACTGTGGTGAAATTGTACTGAGCTCAGGCTCATCTGTAGAGAGAGGACAAGTCGCACGTGCCAAGTTGTAACGCACTGCATGGTGCCTGGCTTTCAGTATGACGGGGGAAATTCCCTCCGGCTTCCTTCTCTGTGCTAACAGGAGGGAGCCTCATGGAGCTGTGCTGTTGTGGAGATGCCTAAAAGCAGAGAATTCCCAGGGAGGAAGAAGTATATGAGATTTAGGTGGATTTTCTGTTACCCGCTCTTCCTAAAATGCCTGGTGAGTCCCATGCTTAGCTGCAAAACTTGCAGCTCACAGCACACGAGAGGAGATTGCACACAGGAGTTCCCAGTCCAAGAGTGGATGAGATGCCCGAGGTGACAGCTCCCTGCTTGCTTGGAGTCAGCTGCCCAGCTTTGGGCAACAGAGCGCCTAGCAATGTTTTGCCATGGATAACATATTTGCAGGAGGAAGGAGTCATGCTCCCATCATCTACACTTTCAAACCAAAACCACAGGAAAACACCTTCTGCAGCATCATAGCAATCATCCTAAGCTAGGACAAGCCTTTTTGTTGTCAAAATTAGCTGACAGTGATTTTCTAACAGCAGGAGCTCCCCTTCCTGCTTCCCACCTGCCCAGCTCACCCACCCTGCGCTACCAGCAGCCTCCCATCATCTCTGTGCTGGCAACTTGCAGAGCCCCATCTCAGAAATGGATGTTTTCATTTCGGTCAGCCAAGAGCCTTTCATTTTGCTTTGGCTCAGAATAATGCTTTTGAGAGAGTGGAGGTTGCTGTGTGCACTTGGCAGGAGGGAAGCTCCTTTCCTTCCTTCCCTTTTCCCCTTTTCTTCCTTGAGATGAATTTTTTTAGTCTCTTTTAAAATCTGTTTTTTGTTTACTAGCTGCCTTAGCTCACATCCCTTTTTCTTTCATTTGCAGCTCAGCTTTTAGCTTAATTTGTCTGCAACTTCCTAAAATATCTGGGCAGGATCTCTGAGGAACACAGGAAGGGGAGATTTGGACCTCTTTATACACCATAAACATAACATAGCAAAGATCTTTCACCACCACAAGCAAGCAGGAGGTGCTACTTCAAGAAGAGACCAGTGAGGACATGTTTTTTGCTTTGTGGTAGTTCTCCTGGGCCGAGCTGGTGACTTTCTGCCCAGGGTTCCCCCAGCAGCTGCTCAGTGTGGCTGCATGGTGGGCATTTACCAGCCCATCTTCACCAGGAATTGGGACAGGGCTGGCAGCAGCAGGCAGAAACCTGAAAGGGCTCAGCCCTCAGAGCCTCTCACCAGCCCCTCATCTCTGCAGAAAATCCCAGAAAGGGGAAAAAGGGGCTTTCCTACTGGCAAGCTGTATCTCAGCCAAGCTGTTGTTGGTGGCGGGTCTCACAGTGTTAAACAGGAGCTCGTGTGAAGCCTGCGGGTTTGTTTTACTTCAGCTCATTAATCTAAGTGAAGCGTTGCTGGCTTCGGACGCCGTGAGGATTAAGTGTGGCAGCAAAACAAACGGAAGCCTGAGTATCTGGCCAGGTTCTCAGCTCCTCCCGTCCAGCAGCAAGCACCCTGGGATGGGCTACTGAGAGGAGACCCTCAGCTCTCTGCGACTGTCACTGCTTTGTCACTGACATTGCTCCTCAGGCTTTTGTTGTCAGGAACATCAACCAGACTGACGTAAAATACTTAGAAATGAAAATAAATCATTACCTGCGCTGTCAGCCAGGGTTGAGAACAGAAAGGGGTGTTTCTCAGTTCATCCTGATGGCTCTTTTTTGCTCTTTTGTAGTGAATGGAGAGTGTATGAACTGAATAACACCAAGTGTAAGATCTGCAGATGAAGTACATGTGCTGTAGTTGGCTGAAGGATGTTCCTGATTATGTTATCCACAGCTCATGTTTCCTTACCAATGCTCTCAAGCTTTCCTTCTTTCAGTCTTACCTTTTTACTTATTGGGATGTGATTTTTAGGGGGCTTGCTTCTTCTACCTGGCTTAATTCAGCAAGGTCACTTTGCCTGTTCACAGCTCCGTACAACTCAGTTAACACTCAAACCTGGGACCAAGCTTGTTTTAATGCCAGAGAACCTCCGCTTCTCCCCAAGATCCGTGGAGATGCAGCAGAGACAACAGTGTTAACACCAGCAGGGTTACACCCATGCAAAATAGACCCAAACAATGGGCACTCCAGCTGTGCAGCGACCAGCAGTCGTATCTGCTGACCCTCTGGGTGCAGTTTCCCATTTGGGCTTGATCTGATGTGACCGTGGACTGCTGGTGAAAGGGCGGTCCTGTTCTTCCTGCCTGCTCCTAGCCACACATTCCTGACACCTCCCCTGCACTGAAAGTAGCAAACTTAGAGGCTACAGAAAGATCTGACAGGAGATTTTTCCTTTCTTTGGTACATCAGTTTTCTGCCAGATCAACCTGAGTAAGCACAGTGCAGGAGACCACCTGCAGGTACGCTGATGTAAGCACAGCCAGAAAACAAATCATCCATCTTCCATATCCATCCTTCTTGCTACAGCCCCTCGGGAGCCACCCCTCTTTCCAAGACATGAGTTTGACTGAAACCATCAATGTAACAGCACAAAACAAGCACAGAACAGCGCATCTTCCAGAGAACACAAACACACTGCTGGACTCCCTCTCCACAGCTTCAGCCCTGAGCCAGCCCCTTGCAGCACCTACTCTGCCCTTCCACTGACACAACTGAGATCAGCTTTCAGCTTCTTGAGCTACACCTGCAGAAGTGCCTCTGATTTAAAGCTCTTGTTCTGCTTTCCAACCATAGTAAAATAAACATTAGCATGCAATCTCCATTGATTTCCCTAGAAGTGAAACATCTTTGAGGATCTGGTCTGAAGCATTTGAAAAAGCCACTTGAATTCAGGTCCATAAATAGTGATGTCACCTCTAAAAATAGGCCTCATCCTCCGAAGGTGCCCAGAGACCACAAATATTGTCCCACCTGCCCCACCCTGCCCAGCAGGCGGGGGTCTGAGGACTACAATGAGAAAAATAGAAACTATTTCCATGTCACAACAGCCAGACCTGGATGCCATTACTCACAAAACCATAATCTTAGCTTCTCGATAATGCATGGAAACCAAAATGAAGCATCCTCCTTGTTCATGGGAACAGAAATTGTATTCGCATAACAAAGATATTAGGTAAGAGGAAGTATATTGAGGAACTCAGGAAGTGAAAAGTCTTTCATTGCTATATTATTGCAAGAGCTAGTACAAAGAAACATGATTAGTCGGTTCTTCAGCAGCTTCCTATTTCCATCACCAAACCACTTTAATCTTTAAGATACTGAACACTGTGTTTTTTCTGAGGTTAATTTTGCAAATGAAGAAGTGAAATTAGTTCAGACAGGTTCTTGAAACACCAGGCAAAGTATTTTAGACTTCAACAACAGACATGCACAAAGGTTTCACAGAAGTTTTGACTCACATGGCTGATAACTGCACTTTCCCACCCAAACAATGCTCCTCCAGCAAGTTGCAGCTCTCAGAAGAAGGTGCTTTCCTCTACTGCTGGCCCTTAAATGAGCCCAGAGCAGCCCCGCCCCGGGCCCACCCCTTCTTGTCAGGTGGGGAGCACAGGTGCAAGCACTGCCTCTGCTCCCAGGCCACCCACACCCCTCCTCCAGGTGCTCAACCACCAGTATGAGCGCTCACCAACAGCTTCCCTACAACGTGGAAGGGCTTCTGTGTCGAAGCGTTGCTGTACACAGGTGAAGTGTGGAAGGTGTGACAAATATCCTTCACTCCCCCATCACGCTCTCCTGTCTTTTACCTTCAGCCACAGCATGTCTTGGTGGAGGTTTTATACGCACTTTTCTCATGAGGTAGGCTGCCCGTGGCAGCTGGGAGACATGCTGTGCTTGCCTCTTGGTGCATGATGGCACACCTGGCTGGAGACAGTGATGGGCTCGAGTGTCTAGGGCTTCACCAAGGAGCAGGAGCCCTGCAGCCCCTCTGCCTGGCAGGGTGAGGCTGGAGCTCTCACATGTGCACAGAGCCAGTCTTCAGAAGGACCAAAGTCACCCTGAGGATCCTGGCCACCTGCTCCTGCATGAAGATCAGCTTCCACGCAGCATGGGCCTCTGCCTGGGCCTTGCTGTGGGCGTAAGGGGGACGTTTCCCTGTGAGCTGCCTGTCTCTATGCCATCAGGAGGCTACAAAACAGTCAGACAATGGGTGACAATAAGGATTTTGTTTTTAAATGTATTGTCAAAACCACAGTCTAAGGTAATTTTTAATGGAAACTGCTTATCAGCACTGCGGTCAGAATGACGGAGGATGTCCTGCTTTCTCTCAGGTTATTTATCTTTCCCTCCACTCAAAAAATGAGTACTGAGGGACAGGAGAGCTAGAGGTGAGGAAGAATGTGAACAGACATGTTTTCAAAAGGAAACTTTCTATTTAGCTTTCTTTATAATATTTTGCAAAACATAAGCACGTTCCTAACAAAAACACAAACCTGAAAAGCCAGGCAAGGTCCTGGGCAGATGAGCAGGCCACGTACCCCGCTGCCCACCTCCCTGGCACTGCCTGGCCAGGCTGCCAGTGCCTCTGCCCCATCCTCACTTCCTGCCGGGGAAACAGCTGGGAAAAGGGAGCCCTGCCTCCCGCAGGCACTCGCACTGGTGCTGAAGTGAGGGGTTCTGTCACCCTCACCTTCACTGCTGCACAGATATTACCACTTTCTCACTGTGGTTTTGGTGCTTCCGTTCCTGGTGCCAGCTGAGACTGGGGAGCACAGCAGTGGCCTATAAACACTGGCATCCTCACGGTGTGAGCCTGCAAAGGGGATAGGTGTCGAGGCTGGCTGATTTTACAGCCTCCTGGTGCTGTCAGCGTCGCTCTCGCTACTCCCAGAGCCACACACCTTCCCCTGACCTCACCGACGATGCTCGGCTGCCTACAAGGAAGTAAACAAAAGGGACTCATGGGGACTTCAGTTCCATAGAAACAGCAGGGAAAATGTCCATGCGTGCCAAGTGGAAAAGGACTAAATCAGTGGGGAAGGAAATTTTATTGTCGTGAGTTCAAAGGGGTGTTACAAACAAGAGAGTGGGAAAAAAAAAAAAGGGAAAACTTCAGAAAGCAGTCCCTGAAGTCAAATCACAAAATACTACTAATGAAGCCTTGCTTAGAGCAGTTGTCAAACATGATGTGGTATTTACATCAGCTGTGACTCAGGCAGTAGTTACTGCTTCCCCTTCTCCCAGTTACTGCTGCAAGCAGTGTTACAGTGGTAGCAGGAGGAAAAGCTCCAGAATGTTTCTGCGCTGGAGGTACATGGGGGCTCCCCTGGGGTGCAGCAGGGCTGAGAGTTTGACTGTGTGTCTGACTGCGAAGCCCTGAAACTGCCAGATTTTTGTTTGAAATTGGCAGCAGGATGCATGGCACAAGCTGAGGACACCTGGTCTGACCATTTCCCAGGACTGGGGATTTTATTGTAAGCCAAATGCCAGCATGGCTTTGGGTCATTGAGAAAGGGATTTAGGGCTAGAAATGCAGAGGGATGGTGCAACTTGGCCAACAGATTGTTCTTTTCTTTGCCATTGCCATCTCCAGTTGTGGAAACCCTCCATAAGCACGGGACTGACAGGACCCTGAGGTTCACAGGACAAAGCCATCACTACATGGATGTGCCACTGGTGGCCACGCCTGCGTGCATCTGCTTGTACTGTAGGCTTCATGAGGACAAACTGAGACAAGAAGACAGGCCACAAACTGCCACCAAGTCACCTGCACAGCATCGCTACAGGCACGTTTTTCCTCCAAGAAGCTCACAGCTCTTCACACCCCCATGCAGCGGTGACACACTTTGTTCAAAGGAAATAAAACACAGGGTCCCTGCCTCTCCTGTTGCCACGGAACTGCTGGGCCTCATCCGAGCTAGGCTAGAGCAGGCACAGGAGGAACTTCAGCAGCTCCTTTAGATCACACGGCCCAAAGACCCTTGGTCTGGGACTACACGCTCTGAAAATGGGAAGATATTTTACAGTTCCTTATTCATGCCAAATTCACTTTTCTTTCACCCTTGGTATGCAGTGAGTGACTGAGCTGATTATCTCTGTGTCTCAGATAATTATTTTCCACATTACTCACTGAAACCTTGTGGCATCATCACACTCCCCATGACGGTCTCTAAGAATCTCTATCACAGTGTCGAAAGCACAGGTGCATGCTCTGCAGTGCTGGACTCTCGGAAAGCTCTTTGAACAGGCTCCTGCTTCCAGCCAGCGTGTAAGCTGCTGGGGGCGGGACTCTGGCTTCTTGTTGGTCCTGGCAGCCTCTCTGGTACTTTCTAAGCGAATCATTCTCATCTTCCTGCTCTGACTGGAAAAATCCAAAGGTACCTTAAGTTTTAGTCGCTCCATTTCCCCACCAGAAAGGGCTGAAGGCTCGTGTCTGCGGCTGGTCCCACGGAGAGCAACAACCCAATGCGCTACATTCAGGTCCACACCATGTCATATAGCATTTGAAGGAGTTTTGCTTGCACTCATGCCTCTCAGCAGTGCAAGCAAGACCAAGACACAAATCACACCTGTACAAGCATCACCTGGTGAGGCTTCTTCCTAGCACCCCCAGTTCACCAGGCCTGTGACACAGTGCTGTGTGCCCAGGGCTCTCCTCCTGTTTGCTGGAGCTTTAGCCAATTCAGCACTTGCCTGCTGGGATTTTGACCCCTCCCATCCCCCATGTGTTTGTTTGAAGAGATAACTCCTTTTATATATATACTTGCTCTTTGGATGGGGGGAAACCTTTATTGTTGTCTCTGAGCTTCTGCAGCATAAAGTTCCAGGATTCCTCCATTCCCAGCTGCTGGATTCAGAAAGCTTTTCCTTTTCGAGCTTCCTGTTCACACAGGGTGGGGGTGGGAAGTGGGGGACGAGGGGGGAGGTTAAGCATTGAATAAAAGGAATTAACCATTTCCCTTCTCTGACCTTTGGGAATTTCCGTATGTGAAAGTGGCAGCTTGTGTGTCTAAGAATTATAAATGATGGGACCTCGCAAGTTACTGAATGGATGTGTGAGCAGCGACCATGGGCTGCTCCCCGAGCTGGGCAGGGAGTGAGGAGGGCAAAGGGGAGAAAAAAGGAGCAGGAAAGAGCACCGATACCGAAAGTCAGCGTGAAATTATAGGAATGAAAACTGCTTATCGTGCTCCGGAGAGCTCGTGCTATTGTGGTTTCCCTCCACCACGCCATAGTTCATCTTCAGTTCTCAGTGTGCAGCAAAAAGGAGGCCAGGAAGTAAGTTTCCATGAGAAGCTGTCATGACTCAGATCTCCCTCCTGTAGGGCTTCATCAGTTTCCCTAGGACAGGGTCACCATCCTGAAAGGAAAAGAGCCATCCTGACTGGTGTTACACTGCGTGTGTATTTAATGAGCATTGCGTGTATGCGCACAGCCCTCTCTAGACCCTTAAAAAAGATGGTGCTTGGGAGTGGGACTTCCAGTGCTGCTTCTGAGAACCGGTGTGCCTGGGTGCCAGGCAGGCTCTCGGTGCCACCCCGCGGGGTCACAGCTGCTGGGACACTCCGTGACACCCTTACACACAGCTGCACGCTCCAGGTGTGGAGCAGGGAGTGCCTCCATCGTCACCGCCATTTTCAGGGAGCACTAAGTACCCCAGGGCACACTCAGCCCTTCTTTCTTCACCAGCTGTGGCAGAGAGATTTCCTAAATGCAGGAGAAAAAAAAAAAAAGACTGCTTGTCCCCACTGCTGGCTGCGATTTGCAAGGCACAGAGGAAAAAATACGCTGCTCAGCAGGACCGCTGTTGTATCCTGTATGGCATCTCTGTGCAGCGAGGCAGGCCCATCTGTCTGAGCGTGTACAAATGGTAAACTTCACAGGGGTGGCCCGGGGAGTCCCAGCCCCTGCTGCTCTGCCAGGACAGCAGGGCCAGACCTGGGGCTCTTTGTGCCCCACCGTGCCGTCGGAGGACGGAGCAGGGGCCTCTGCCACACAGAGGCACCCAACCTGCATTTTGGGGAGCCTGGAAGGGTGGTCAGCTTGGGGGAAATCTCCTCACTCTCCTCCTCTCCCTCTGCTGTGGGCTGGTGGAGATGGCTAAGAGCGAGGCTATTTTCCAGCTCCCTGCGGCTGAGCATCCCTTGCCCACTGCTGCCCTCAGCACTTCCATCAGCCCGTAGATGCGACAGGGACCAGCCGGCGCATCAAAGGCTGGTTAAGTTACTGCTGCGCTGTGAAAGAGAGGGAAAAAAATCCTGTTGACTGTGACGAATTAGGGAAGTTCAGGGGTGGCACTCACCCTTTTATTGGAGAGCTGCTTGAGCCTGTGCACTGCTAAAGGGATTAGAGCAGCGTGTGGCATGTTTCTGGTTCTGACAGAAACTTGAACACGCTCTAGTAGAGCTATAAAGAGAACAGCCACGTCAATGGCAGGGGGTGCCTGGTTGTGAGTGATTAGCCACACTTGGGAGGCACCAGGGGGCTGTAAACTTTACGTGTGGTTAACTGTCGAGGTGCTGAATTCTCCCAAGCATTGCATTTACAGCACCATGCAGGGGCTTTCCCTTCCCACATGTGCTTTTGGGCATGCTGTGCTCTCACAGGGGCTCTCATGGTGCTGCCACCAGGAGGAGGAGGAGGCTCATCAGGGGGGTGCAGTGTTTTGAGCCCCATGGAGACTCAGCCCTGCAACAACCTCCCTGGGGATGGCAGGGCTTTGGGGGTCTCCACTCCCGTTCAGCCCTTGCTCATTCAGCAGAGTCAGAAAAGAATGTATCAGGTCTTGGTATTGCACAAGAAAATTACTATCAATGTGATAGTAAAGAGAAGTCATAACTTACTGGGAGGTGAGACAGTTGCTGTGCCTTAGGTCGGTGTTCAGTTGGACTTCCGAGGTGCCAACCGGAACAAGGATGGGGACCCAACTTGTGTCTGGTTACTCTGAGCTAGGTTTCAAAGAAGTTTCAGGAAAATGGTCTCTTTGAATGTGGTACACGAAGCCTGCTCTGAGAACGAGATCAGAAACTAAGCCTACAGCCTGATGCACAACCCGAGTGACAGCATTGCTAAGCATGACATCTGCTCCATAATAGGGACGTGAAGGACAAAGCTGAGTATGTTAACAGAGGTGTGTAAGAAGCAACTTGGCATACTAGACATGGAGAGATGGGACAGGTATATCTGGAAGGAGCATCACAACTTGTCAAACACCCTTTTCCTCAAATGTGGCCCTGAAGTTGGGTCACGCTGGAGTTCTCCAGATGGAGCAGACAGGACCCAGATTGGCCATTCACGTACTGACCTAGATTTACAGCTCACCAGGACATCAGAGATCAAAGCCAACTGGGTTCAGAAGTGTCTGCAGTTCATGCATGGAAAAACTGGAGACCAAAGTTAGGATGTTAGGAAAAACATGGTGAGAAAGAATCCAGTTCCTTCTTTCCTTTCCCTTGCTTCATCACAAAAATGAGACCAGGTACGTATGTGGGTCTGTCATTTGGGTTAACATCCATGCATGAGGACACCCCTGGTACACATCAACCTCTAGCCAGTTTATTCTTCTGAGAGAAGTCAAGGTGCAGCGAGAGAGACCAAAGGGCTTAAATCATGCCTGGGGCTCCTCACCCTCAGCTGCATTGCAGCTAGGAGCAGAGCTGGACACAGCATGGATTTCTTTCCTGCTTGAGAGCAGACCATGGCATCAGGGAGCAGGCTGGCACAGTCCAAAGCAACTGAGCTGCATGGACCTAGCAACTTAAGAAGTACCTCCAGTCGGATACAGCAAATGTAGCTTTTCTAGGCAGTTCACTTCAGAGACTTGAGAAATCTAACCCATAGAATACCCAGGAACTCAAACAGCTCTGCAGAACTTTATTTTTAATGAATCATCATTTCCACAAAACAAGAAATCCTTTCTCAGGATACTTCCAGCTAGTTCTAGTAGAAATGTTTACTTACGGACAAGGAGAGGCACCAGTGCTCAGGTCAGACCACTGAGACCACCATAAGGTGGGAAAAAGGCATGGAGAACACACACAAGAGACTCTGAGCATAGAGCACATGAATGCTAAGCACTGTGGCCTGCAAAGTTTCTTGCACAAAGTGGGAGGTGAAAGTAAGAAAATGTAACACACAACTGAGGGCCTACCTAAAAGCCTGTGATGGCAGAGCCACCAGTAAACCCATTGTATCATTCGGTGCCGCTGCTGAAAAGCTCACAAACCCTGGGAGAACACCGCTGTAGTCAGCACTACCGAGAAAGGTGAGTAAGCGAAATTCAACATGTATCCAGCTGCTGTTGGAGTTCTGCAGAGTGAGCTTCTTGTGGGTGGTGAAGGAGCGATTAGGGCAAAGTTAAAAGGAAAAGCAGACTGAGTTTTGACCTGGAAGATCCCTTGTTGGCCACATTTTTAAAAACATTCATCAAAGAGAGCACAGGATGAAGGACATCACTCATTGTTATCACTCTTAAGAGATCATTTTCTAGCCTTCCTCACAAGTTTGGAAAGTGAAGTAACCAACGTCTTCCAAGACACTGGTTGGCCAACAGAAGATGGAAAAAGGCCAGCTGAAGGAATCCCTACCCGAGTCTGTGCTAGAGAGGGAAAAGCAATGGACTGGAGCTTGACAGGAGAGAGCACTGGTGAGGGTCTGCTGGGACAGACACCTGGCAAACTTTGAAGGAACTCAGTCTTCAGTGCATGTTTTTGACAATGCATCCATAAGATATTTGAAAGGCTACGAACTGCTTTCCATGGTTATATAAATTAATTAGTCCACAGAGGGTTCCAGAGAGTTCTGAATTTCATGTTCGGCTGGTATAAAATGGCATGGCCAGTAGCTAACTCTTCTTTGCCTTTATGTCCAGTTCTCCTTTCTTTCAGTCATTATTCACATCACTCAGGTGAGATCAGGGTAACTCATTTGCCCTAGCACTCAGGAGGAAAATAACCAGGCTCTGAGATCCTGGCTTTTATTGAGTAAGATCTTCTGGTGAATTAATGCATACAATCTCACCAGCTTTCCAGTAGCCTCAACCATTTGATCAGCAAGTGATCTGGCCAATACTGTGTGACCAAAGCACAGTAAAACATTTCTTGAAGTGTTTGAAGCTCTCCCTTGGTAGATTTCAACTTTTTGAGCAAAAACTTGGGGCCCCTCTTGGTTTCTCACTGCACTTGTGACATGTAAACAAGCATCCCTGCTTGTGTTCCTCCTGGGATGCTCCCCCTGCTTCTGCTCCAGCAGCACCTTCGCCCTTGGTTCTCCCAACCCACAGGGCACTACCTGTAGCGATGGGAACTCTGGCTGCCTGGCCTTCCCCGCTGCTGCCTGGCAGGACTTCCCTTTCTGGCCCAGCAGTGTGACCTTCCTCTCCATCCTGCTGCATCTGGGCCAGTTCAGAGCTAGCAGTGTCAGCTTCCTCACAGCAGTGTTAGCTACGCCAGGCCTCAGCTGGACAAGCTAAACAGAATTTAGACTCAGCTCCTACCCCTAGCTTGAAAGCTTGCATCAGGGTGCTCACATCATCCAACTGATCGTGGCAGAGGGGTGAAGCATTGTTCTGCCTCTGGTATGGGCTGTGCTCACCTCCTACACCTCAAACTGAGTCAGGGCTGCATGCAAGTATCCATCAGGGTAAGCCAAAACAAAGCCCTCTCCTGACATTCTGCATGTAGTCAGTCTGGCAGCCTTGTACTGAGCGTACATGACACACAAGCAAAAGGGAGGAGGAGGTGAGGGATGAGCAGCTCTCTGGTCTGCAATAAGCCAAGAGGCTCAGATTTAGGAAGCAGTGAATGTTTCCCAACCACACAGCGTATACGAAGCTATGCAACGTCCCACTGCTCAGCGTTTGCAACTGCTGACACAGCATGGATTAGCAAAACAGACATTAAGGATGGGATGGGTCAGTGAGCTGTGCGCATTTTCCATGTCATGGCTGGGATACTGCAAGCGGGAGCTGAGTCTGAGCAGTCAGATATATCCTCACGAGCAGCTTGGGATCCCTGCCCTGCAAGCCAGGCTAAGCATGAAGCTTTTAGCTGGGGATGTGATCTTCATTCCTCTGCCGCAGGGGTTTTCCTCATGGTGCTGTCTTGAGGGCATCTAGTCAAGTAGCAGTCAGCTCGGGGACAGCAGCATCTCTGCCAACAAGTCCTGCACAATTTAGACAGGCCTTAAATTTCACCTCCCCAGAGAGGCTCAGAAGGGAAAACAGCCGCAGCAATACCTCCAGCGGTGGAAAGCAGGGTAAGCGGAAGGCCTGCGAGGTGCAGCAGGAGGTCAGCCCAGCCCACGTCGCTCTGCGCACAGCACACGGATGGGACTGTGCTCTGTTTATCTGTAAACAGTGGCACTGTTCAGCACAAACATGCAATCAGTCTGAGCTTGGAAGGCTTCACGTCCTTCTTGGTAACAGCGTGACTGAAAATAAGGCCTTGGCTCGTTGCCCTGAGTGCCTTGCTGAAGAGGGCTGAGTGAGGAGTGGGGAAGAGCAGGAGCAGAAGTGTTGAGCTTTGATTTTCAAGTTCGACCTGAACCATCCCAGCTGAGAGCTGGATGCCTGGGGAGGTTGCAAAGCCCTGGGACAGCTCTGAAGAGCTGCTCAATGCCTGGTCACAGCTTGCTCTCCAGGGAAAGCCAGCTGTAACACCTCAGCCTGCATGCAGGTACCACCTGAAACTGCTTTCTGTTGGCTATAGGCACCTCAAAGCACCTATTCCTATCATGTCCAGGGATCCTGACAGGTCCCTCTCATCTCATGAAGTTGGGAAGAAATGCCAACCCTGTTTCACAGGTGGGGACATGAGGCACAGCAAGATCAAGCAATTGTGCAAGATCTGAAAGTCCAAACTTTGGTGGTGCAATAGCTTAAAAATGAGCGTGTCGTGGGCTAGAGCTGTCCAGGTAAGTCTCAGGATGTGTCTTCTCCAGAAAACACCCTCATCCACTCTGGTGCTGCATGTCAGAAACTTTCATTCCTTGTGAGATAGAGCTCAGTCAGGCAGTATTAATTCATGTAGCCCCATACGTCCGCATGCTCCCTTTCACCATCTGCAAAGGACAACCTGCTTCACAGGGAACTGGTAGCAGCAAAAGCACGTCCACTTCCTTACTGCAGATGGAGAAGGGGCATTTCAGTTCATAGCTGGTGAGAAACTTTCTGCTCGCAGTCATACGCATGGAGAAAAGCACGGGGCACCCACCTATATGAATGCAGCACAACCTGGGAGGAAGTGTAACAACAACAAAGGCAACAAAAAACAACCAATCTGATAAAGCCTAAAGTCCTGTCCCATGGGCTGAGTTAGTGTTTTCCCTGCAGCTAGAAAGCTTTAGCTAGAAAGCTTTAAGTTTTTGAGTTCATTACATTCACTGAACGTGCCAGTAATTAGCTCTCAAAACACTCATGTACAGACAAGACAGTGGCGTTAAATTCTCACCTGAGGAGACTTCACAGTCCCAGGTTTGGGTGTTGATATAGTGATCCTGAAACCAAGTCCTATAGATCCCCAGCCTGCTCTTTACCTGGCGAGTGTTTTGGGAGCTGAACTGACCAAGGTTCATCCAAACCCAGGCTCCTGATGGCAAATGAGAGAAAGCTGCTGCTCATTTGTTTAACAGGAAAATCAGCTGAGTTCACAGAGTCCCTTCTGTGCCTTTCCCCTCCTCCTCAGGAACATCCACGAGTGACTGGCTCACATTTACCACAGTATTTTCAAGAGGGGCTTTGCAGTTCCTCCCTGGCAGGAAGCCAGAGCAGTGCTGTGCTTGCCCCACCAGGCCTTGAGGACAGAGGGCAGGGAGGCGGTTTTTGGAGAAAGCCACCATGCTCCTTCACCCTGCACAGGTGGCTTTCTCCAACCTCACCCCACCTGGGGGATTTGAGAAGTCTTGAGAAGAAGAGACGTGCTTGCAATTTGCCTCCTCACATTTACCTTGGGGAATCTTTCCAGACATTGTCCCCAACAGCATCTTATTTCTGAGACATTAAAAAGCCACTCTATTCAAATGCAAATCAAGTCCTTCCTGACAATAACTGTTGAGTAATTTTGACGTCAATACGAGTGCTCTAGCCGGACGTTCCAAGAATAGACCTGGTGTTTGGGAACGGAGCAAAAAGGAAGCGACCACAGATAGTACACAGGAGCAACCCTTTAAAGGAGAGACTGTGAGGGGAAGATAGCACAGCCAGGGGTATCAGGTACCAAAGCACCAGAGGTTTAGAGCAAGGAACAGGCAGGGGAAGCTAGGCCCGAGAGGGCTGAGGTGCAGGCTCTCCTCAGGCCCAGCACGAGGGATCTAGGGCATTATGCCGGAGTAGGTCTGCTTAGGTTCTTGTGCTGTTATCTCTGAGGACAAGACAATGGGTGTCCAGGTGAAGGAGACTCCCAAGGAACATCAAGCCACCCAAGACTCAGCAGACAAGGAGCAAGGCAGACAGTGTAGCACCAGGGTCACCACTAACACTTTAAAGGGCAGGTTTTTCACCTCATCTTGGGTGAGTCCATTTGCCCAGAGTCAACCTCAAGATCCTTCCTTTAGATCAGATTTTGACCAAATTTCACTATGCAGTACTACATTATGCAGTGTTACTTCTGGAAGTTCTCTTCTGCACAGTGTGTGCTGTCATGCTTCGAAAGCTGGCGGCAGAGAGGACACTAAATTTGCATGCATTCAGAGGGAAAGGCTTTCAACCAGAACTTGATACCAAAGAGTACATTCAGACACAGAACTCACTATCCCACCCCAAGGAAGAGATGCATACAGTGTATATTACTGATGGGTTGATAGAGCAAACTGCTGTCCCCCAAGGCTCTCCAGGGTAAATAGCACGCTCGTGAGCTGAAGGAGACCCCTTAGGAAACATGATCCAGCAGAGATGCCATTGATGTGCCTGTGTGATCAGAGGAATACATGCAGGGCTTCCCGAGTGACGTGGCATTTGAGCACTATTTGGAATACAATAGGCTTTCTGCCTGATTTGGAAATTTCTGACATTCTAAGTACAATCATATTTATAATGGTTACATCTGGCCTTTCTGGTCTGCCTGCTCATCAGCCAATGGAGAGCCCTCAGGTATAAATCTCCTCTCAGCTCTATGCTATCCTGCTGCTTTGGCTTCATCTTGTATTAATTAATCACCCAGGACACTAGGAGAGCTTTAGAGTCTTAACCCATTCACCTCTGAAAAACTTCTTCTCTTGTAATAAGACCTGTAGTCATCTATGAATGAGCAGAAGGGCCCTCAGGAGGCAAATCTGGTCCTACCCAGGATTCAAGATGTGCTCCAATCTGTTGAGATAATGCCTGGGCAATCGCAGCCCAGCCCAGCACCCACCAAAGCTCACTTCTAGCTTAGGGTGGCCAGTGTCCCTGGCCAAACTCCCCATTGCCCCCCGCCGCACTACTCCTCCATCATCCATTCAGCATAATTTCTTTAATCATTTGTGGGTGCTCCCAGCCACCCACGGGCAACTCAAAGCAAGTGTTCACAGCCAGCACAGCAGAGGAGCCCTGGGGCCACTCCTAGCCCCGGGGCTGAGGAGAGGCGTTTCCCCTCCTGGCCTCACCCAGGAGAGCTCTGACCCAGGGCGCCGGGTCCTGGCGGCCGCCTCAGGGAGCTGCACGCCATGGGCTGCCCGCGGGCAGCGGGGCTGGGGCTGAGTGAGTGTGCAGTTCAGGAAGCACCTGCTCCTGAAGTGACGGCTCTCTTATCTGACCCCAGTCACATCAGGTGGCTTCCTTGTTTGCCTTGGCCGCCAGCCCCCGCGGCCCCCTCCAGCCACACTGGTGAGCTCCTCCGCTACTTTTTCCGAGCGTGTTCATTGATCTGAAGAGAAAACCGCCTGGAGGTCTTCCCAGCACGCAGCCCAGGCCTCTGCTCCCCCACACCTCGGCTGCATGCTTAAGTCACCCTCCTGGGCCCCCCTTCCCCCAAGGAGAATCTGGTACCCAAGGGTGTGACTGGTGCACAACCTTCCCCAGACCGAAGGCTGCAAGGTGGGGCTGTGGCTGCCCCAAGCCAGAGTGCCCAGGCTTTACAAAAACCAAATCAACGCCTGTGGTTTCTCTTCCTTCTCCCCAGCCTCCCTCCTGTGGTCTGAGTGATTTGCTGAGCAACGGCTGGGCCTGGCCGCAGGCAGCCGTGCCCGGGGCCTCCCCGAGGCAGCAGCCGGGCAGAGCCCACCTGGCCGCCCTGAGGTGTCTCTGGGCCATCCTGGGAGCCCAGAGCCTTCAGGAGCAATTCCCCGCATCTTCTTCCAGCTCTGCCTCAGGGGCAGATCAGGAGCTGGCGACGGGCTCCTGCTCCCATGCTGATCTGCATTTCAGCCACAGACATTGGCCTGACGCCAAGGTGATGCCATTTCGGTTTGACAATCACCTCTTAAACAATCTTCAAAACAAATTTAACCAGCGGGTTAGATATTGACGCACTGAAATGTAATGCTACGGCCATATAAAGATAACAACAGACTCAGGGCACACACGTATTTTAAAACTGTACCCTGGTCAATAGTCCCATGGAAGTTGTAGATGCATGATAGAAATTGTTTGGCTTTGGATTTTATGAGACATGAGACATGTTCCTTGCAACATATTTTCCTTTTCTTCTCTGCCTAATCCTTAGTCTTAGACTCTTTTGATAACGAGAACTCATTTCTCCAGGGGCAAAATTTGCAATGAAAAAACCCACAGAAGAAACTTTCCATACTTAACATACTATGCAAAGAGGAACAATAAGATAATAATGAGGCTGAATATTCATTATGCTAATCAAATGTTAATAAACTACGGGATAGCGTGCAGCTCGGTTTGGCTCCCGCCTCCCTTTCTTTCTTTCTTTCTTGCCTGATTGCATCTCTCCTCCTTTCTTCTCTTTTGCTTCTTTCCTTCTCCCGCTGTATGAGGCTGTCTTGATGGAGACAACAAACTCTCAGTTTGAAAGCATTATTTATTTAAAACAATCCTACAAATAGTAAACACTGTCAAGCAGATGTGCAACATCTGTGTGGTTCAGGCTGTTGCTGAATATTTCTACTTCGACCTCAGGGAAGCCTCAGGTCCAGAAACAGATGATAGCCAATAATCACAGAAACCCCAAATAGATGAGTGTAACTATGTCATTTTCAAGACATGAATATTTAAAAATGAAGACAACATCACAGATCTGTCACCTTAGAACTGAATAGTTATGTTTGAACATCTGATGTCCTCACAGTTATATGGACAGTGTTTTCATTTCACTGCATTAATGATGTAAGCAAACAAAAAAGAAAGAAAGAAAGAAAAACCCCAGGGTAACATGCTCATGATCTACTACTGATCATGAGTGAAGGTTTCAGTATAATTTCTGTAACCAGAGAAGCTCCAACACCTTGTGTCTCCAGTTTCAGATAATCACCTGGTGTCAAATCCTTTGTACCAGAAGCGTGCTGCAGAGAAAGGGAAAAAGAGACTAAAATGGGGTGCGATGCTGAAACACAACCCAGCAGGTGACCCTCTCCCTGCAGCTAAACCCTGCCTTAGATACACTACTGTGGCTGTGACAGTGACGGGCTCCCTCTGAGCCTCTTGGAAGAGCAGCCAGGCGAGCTGTCAGCCGAGCAGCATCACTGAACTAAGAATGTTGTGTCTGGGGACCTCTGGGATGTCTCCTTCACCAGGGGGGATGAGTGTCCCTGCTTCTGGGCAGGGAATCTTGTGTCAGGGCTGAGACAGCATCAGCCGTGTTATCCTTGGGCAAAGGAGAAGACGCCACTCAGGGAACAGCACTGATGTAGCCTTGGACGTACTTATACCCAAATGCATATACCTCAGCTCTGCTGAGCTCCTCAAACACCCAGCTCTGAAGGCTTAAGGCCCACCACCAGCAGTCACAGGAGGCTTGGTCCTCCTCTGCCTTCTGAGCTCCAGGTGACAGGGTCAGAGCTTTCCTGACCTGAGCTTTCACAGCGTGGCATGCTGTGGGAGTCACTCAGCAACTGCCCCGCCAGAGATGAATATTAACCTCAGTAAGTACGGCTGGAAGGGCTGCAGGGTCACTGCGTTCAGGGCAGGCCAGAGCGAAGGTCGTGTTAGGAAGCATGTTAGTAGCCCTGGTGATTCCTTCTGCTGGCCCAGAGAAGAGAGCATGCAGTCCCACAGCTGTCTGTCTGTCTGTCTGGATGGCTGCTGGTACCAAGGAGCCACATCCAACTCTCGCTTCTATTCTAGCAAACCAGGAGAGCTAAAAGGTGTGAAAGGTGTCTGCAAAACCAACCCCAAGGGCATACCTGGAGAATCCCATCCCTACTGGTGTGGTCTGCAGCTAAGCTCAAAGAAGCTGTGCTCCCTCCAAGCTCCAACACCTGAGCACCCCTCTCTGGGGAGAGGTAGGGACCATCCCCTACAGGTGTGCTGCCTCTGCAGCCCTTTTTCCTTCTCTGCCACCATGCACACGACTGCTCCTCAGCCTTGCTCCTGAATAAGGGCAGCAGAGGAGGGACACCCAGACTCCTCACAGTGCTGTTGCGGACTGCTAAAACAGACCTAGTCTGTAAAATCCACTTCACTGCATGTTCTACCCATCCCACCACCTTCTGTCTGGGATCTGCTGGTAGTTTCAGGAGGCTCACACTGGGGCCTCACCCCCATAAAGGAAAAGCGAAAAAGAAAAGAAAGATAAAAGATCTCACAGGAGGATGTTTCCGAAGTCCAGGCAAGCATCTCTTGTTGTACAGCTCTGCTGTCCATGGAGTCATTTTGGGAAGAAATCAGCTCTATCTGCTTGACGCATCTGCTGAGAGTGCAAGAGCCCAGGTGGATGCATGCCAGGCAGGGCACGTGCAAAAGCTGCTGCCCCACGGTCTCACCATGGGTGACAGAGACATTGCTGCCTGCCTCGATGCAGCTTCCAGTGGGTTATGTATTTTAAACGTCCAGGCATTCACTGGGGAATCGGGGCCAGCCTTGCTGAGTGCCTGGCAATGCTGTCTGTGCTGCATCACCTCCACTGTCACCTGTTGGGCAGACGCCAGCGCTCCCTGCGTGGCAGTGCTAGCTGGCTGCTCTGCCGTGCAACTGCTCATCCGAGCTCCTTGCCTAAATAAAGCAGAGATCTGGATACCAAGATTAGAGGAGGGTGCTGGTGCGAAGCTGGGTGCGAGCCTATGGCTGCTGCTGTGGAGGGCTCTGGTTTTCTCTCTTTGGTCAGGCGCCTGTGTTTGTTTTGGCAGAGCTGGGGTGCTGGTGACACTGGGGGCAGAGTTCAGGACATCACCAGAAACTGAAGCCTTTGCTTGTGTTGAAATAACAAGGGCAATTCCCTCAGCATGCCGCACTCCTCCCACTCAGCTGTGCTCGCTGTGGCTGTGGGGCTCTGCTGCCTGCGGCTCCTCTCTGGAGGCACAGCTTTCCCCGTCCGCCTGCTGGCTACGAGGAACACGGGGTGTGTCGAGGGAGATACTGCCCCGCCAATGCAAGGGCAGACCCTGCTGCTGGAGAACATAAAGCTCAGTTGGTTGCCCTCCTGCCTGACGAAGACTGCATTTCAGACCCCAAGGGAAGAGCTGTGGGGTGGGATTGGCTGGGATCCTCCTTCCCTGCAGCCTTCCTGATGACAGGAAAAGGGAGTGGGAGGTGCCACGTTTCTTTGCTCACTAGGACTGCAGACACCTGTGTTCCTCAGCTCTTTGCAGGACACAGGAGCAGAGGAGAAGCCGGTGTGATGCTCTTACAAGCACTCGGATGCTCCTCCAGGGAATATCTCCACAGCAGGAGGAAGGGGATGCAGCCGTGGCAGTTCCCAGCCTCAGCTAATGTCACGTCCCCAGGGATGCAGACAGCTGCGTGCCGGCCAGGTCCACCTTGCTCATTGCAGAGGAGTGAGAACAGCGGGCTGGGAAGGGAGGAAGCGGGAATCCATATGCACTCACTGAGTCACAGTGCACTGCTGCTGCTGGAGGGCTCTGGGTCCTGAGTGGGACAAGCTTCATCCCTGTAGGGAGGCTGAAAGCAAGCACAGCGAGCAGCTGGCATGAGCAGGCGGCTGGTTCCCTCGCGAGGCAGTGCTCCTCGGCCTCCATTTCTCATCCTGACAGTCTGCTCCAGTGGCTTGTTTGGTTCACCCCTCACCAGAAAGTGCCGCTGCATGTTTAGCCTGAGAAAGCAAAGCAGGCAGCATCACAGCTGCTGGATTTGGGAAAGGAAAGCTTTTGAATCCAACTTTTAACCACAAAATGCACACTGGATTCTTCCTGACAAAAGTGACAAGAAACAGAGTCATAGATCTTTGCTGGATGCGGAGAGAGAAAGCACTGAAGATACTCCTTGACCCTTGTGCGTCTCTCTGGTGCTTGCAGTAACACTGTGAGCACTGAGGGCAGGCCTGGGGGAACGCTGCTGCCCTCCTGCAGGGCCAGGCCTCCTGGCCCAGGAGGTGCTGCCTAGAGAGCAGCCCCACGCGGTCTTTGCCAGGGGAAGCACCCACACCACCAGCCAACTGATTCAGGGTCCTCTGGAACCCACTGCTCTGCTCCTTGAGAGCCTGACACACTTTCCACTCTTCCCTCACTCAGGAAAGCCGTGAGCTCTTTGAAGGCAGATGGACCATGTCATGCTTGAGTAGGCGTGGAGCGAACTCTGTCACCATGCTGCAGCTGCCTGCCTCACCGAGCAGAGAGCTGGGAGAGGGCGGTGAGGCTCCAGATGAAGCTTCGCATCTGAACGCCTCGGAGACACAGTCCTGTCTGTACAGCACTCAGGGATTATGTGAGACACCAAGCATGATGAGCTTTGATGGGCTCGCAGTCTGTATGGACATGAATGCTCTCAGAGCCTTTCTTTCAAGACAGGACCAACATTTGAGAGGCAGGAAAAAGACCTGTTTCTGGACAACGTGTCCTTGACTGTCTCAGAGATGGTAGCACTGCTCAATAGGAAATGCTCTTTTGGATCCATTTGCTCTATAAACAGAAACAAGGAAGGAAGAAATGAAGGAAGGAAAGCGAGAAGAGAGTGACATGGTGGATGTGTCGTTAACAAAGCTGCCCCTTATAGCATGTATTTCTTTCCTAAATTAGGGTGAGAGCTGTCCTGCAGACATGGGGCTATGCTTTTGAGTGGCAGAGCTCCACTGGTTTCAGTGCAGGTAAGTCAGGCTCCCCGTGGCTAATTCCCAGCTGCTGTGCAGAGGTTCCCTGTACTCGCCCATGGCTCACCTCTGCACCCTTGGGCAGCAGCACAAGGTGGCCTCTTGTCCCTGCAGCTAACAGAAGGGCCGTGCCAAGGCTGCACACTCAAGGATGCAGAAGGCACCTGCTGTGCATGTGTCCAGTCAGCAAGGAGGAAAGGGAGCCTGTCCCGGCCTCAGCGATGCTCTGCAACTGCCTGGCAACAGCGGGGGCCATTATGGCACAGGAGGAGGCGGAGGGACTGCAGCGCTGTCAGACTTTGGCAGGGAGAGATGGAGTGGCTCCTTGTGCCCTTAGTCCCCCCTGCTACTAACACAACAATCAGGTGTATCCAAGCCACACGTAGCCCAGTCCCATAGAGGAACATTTCCCATTGTCCCACTATTTTTTTTTCCATCACTGTAAATTTTATTACCTCAAAGGTATGGAATTAGGAAATGAAAGATGTGGAAAAATTCCTTGGACCAAAGCACTCATTTCCATCATTTCCACCTTGCCCTGGATTTCCTTCTCGATTAGCTCCAGCAGTGTCCTTGGTTCAAGCCTTGGAGTCATTAAAGCCCTTTTGAAGCCTCAGTTCTCCCCACGCTCATTCTCATTGCTCAGCAGAATGATGCATCAGGAATAACAAAGTCCACTTTGATCAACTACTTCCATCCTTTACAGCTGCTTCTGCGGGAGTGATTAATCCCAGCCCTTCCTCCGCTAATAATAAGCGCGTAGAACCAGCTACATCCTTTGTTGTTATTATTTCTCCTTTTCATGTCCCTTTTTGGGGAAAGCTGTGAAAGGCACCCGGTGACCTCTGCCCACCTCCTGCTGGAGGGGTGGCCATGGCGCAGGAATAGGTTCCCTGGGTGGGGACAGTGGCAGAGGGCACAGGTCCCCCGGGAGCTGGGGATCTCTGAGCTCTCCCCCCGTCAAGGCCACGGGCTTCCTGAGAGCCAGTGCACCTGCTCTGGAAAGCCTTGCAACACCACTCGTGCCTATGTGCACTCTTACCTATGTGCAGGAGATGAGCATTTCCTCCTGGCAGGGAGCCCCTTGGAGATGCAGGGCTGCTCAGGAGGAAATGCCAGGCATTGGGGCCTTGCTGGGAATTAGGCCATCTTTGACTAGAACCCACGGTCCCCTGGGTTGCTGACCTGGCACCCTGCTCCTCCATGAACTTCTTACAAATAAAAAGTATCCTAGGCCTTCAGTTTCTGTTTCAAGCTGACACCGAGCTGGAATTGCTCTTGATTTGCACTAATCTAGCTGAAAGAGGAAGCACATTGTTTATTTAATGACAAATGCCAGCTAAAGAAGAGGAGGTTGAATTACCAATGACCACCAACTCTCACAGATAAGATTTCAGCCACAGACCACTAATTTCCAAATGCTGCAGAGATAAAAGCCTTGGACATGGGAAATACACCTGCAGAAGAGCATTTCACAGCAGAATCAGTGCTGCAGATGGCCTGACCTCCTGGTAACAGCTCAAGCAGGCTGTGGTATGCATTATGCATGCTGCAGACCATTTGAGGACACCTCACCTTTAAATGTAATCTGCCTCTTCACTGAAAGCTGGTGCCTGAGGTGTATGCTGGTCCTCCAGCCATCTATTCCCCAGCACAATACTGGGATATCAAGCTTCATGCATATTGCCCTGATATGGTGAAGGAGGGAGAGGGCACAGCCAGAGAAAGGGAAAGTGAAAGAGCAGGGAAATGTGGCTGGTGTTTCTGGTTTCTGCACCAGCAACAGGAACGGGAGCCTTTGAATGCTGGTGGGACACAAGAGCTGCAACTAGGAGAGGAAGTCCAAAGACTGGAGGGAAATAGGCTGTGTTTTCTGGGTGATTTGGCTTGGAGAAATGCCAGCTTGGCCAGGAGCAGGCTGCAGAATCAGGCTGTTATTCCCCACAATTTTGCGTGCCTGGCTGCTGAGCACCATCAGCCCTGCCAGAAACACACTGCAGACTGAGGAAGAAATAGCTATATGGCAAAGCTTTGCTTGATGGTGCCCTAATCTCTTAATACACTGCCTCCCCTGGGTGTTACAGTGCTGGGTGGAATGTTCTCTCTTTGAGAGACTTAGAATTGATGTCTGGGACAAGCAGACACCATTGCTGTAGTAGGAAGGAACATGGGTGTGCAAATGTCATGCACGTAATTGTTTGCTATTTGCTAAATCAAAAGCACCTGGAGTCAGAAGCAGGCAATGAGAGCATCACACTCATAGATGTCTCCTTAAATCCATCCAGGACTGCCTGCTCCTCCAAGGAGGTCCCTCAGATCTTCTCCTCATAGGTTACATGCACAGCTCCAGGAACACCTTGTGTCCCGTAGAGCCATGCTCTGTCACACTGGGGTAAAATCAGAGCAGCTCTTGCTGCACTCTGATGCACAACAGATCCAAATCTGCTGCATGGTCCACTTAAGCAGATAGTCGTCAGACTGCACAGGTACTAAAAAATGGCACAATTTATTTCTTGGTGCATTTATGTGATTTTTTTTAATCTTTGGTGGGGTTAGGTAAATATATGAATGTCATTTCAGCAAGGGGTCTTTCACTTTGTTTTGCAATGTGTGTTGGTGCTTTTCAAAATGCATGAGCCCCAGTGTCTCAGACTCCTCTGCAGCTCTGTTGACAGGAACAAATTAAAGTCCCTGCATTTCTGACAAGTGTAATCCAACACAGATCCATGGACTTTGCTGATATTGAGACGGCTGTGGACATGGCCTCAACACACAAGGAATTTCACCCAGTGAAATTGGAAGCGTGCTGACAATCTAGTACCCACCCCAGGCTCAGAGAGCAGGCTGCAGCACGGGCACAGCCGTGGCTGCTGCCACCAATGTGCAGTACATCGGAGCCATCCGTACACAACTGGCTGATGCAACGCGCAGCTGCGTCAGGGGCTGGGTTACCTCTCATTTGGACACTTGCATTGCATTGCATTCAACACATCCATTTTTGCAAAATAGAAGTTAAAAACAAAACCAACAACACAGGTTCAGTCCATCAGCTGAACAAGGCAGAAGTTTTCAAGGCGAAGACAGAGCAGGCGAGGAGAAGACAGTCTCACGGCCAGGGATGGACGCACTCATGCTCTGGCTGTTACCTCATCTGGCCTTGGTCCTGCAAATCCTTGCAGATGCTTAGCAGGGATGGTCTCATGGAAGTCAATGTATGTTGTTACTAATATTATTGTCATTTCTTTTACAAAATGCACGGTCCTTTTGATTTTAGTTACTAAGTGCAGCTCAACTCAAGTCACTCGGTGGAACAACTGCCCCTCTGAAGCCAGGACTGAGAACAGAAGTGGGCTAACGTCTGTTTTTCTGCCATGTGCTGACTTGTTCGGCTCTCCTGTGAATGATCTTGTCTTCTTCTCCTTGATCAGACAGTTCCACCTAAACCAGGACTCGATGCAGAAGTAAATCTGGTAGGAGAATACACTTCCTGTTTATAAAAATACCCTTCCTGTGTGGAAGAGCCCTCTTCCTGCACACTCGTCTGGTGCAGCATCGCGTCCCAGACCTGTTTCTATGCAGACACAGGCAGAGCCGCTGGGGGCGGGGGTATGCTGATTATGGACATTTCATCATACTGAAGAACCAAATAAATTAACTCAGCTCTTCTACCACCTCTGGAAACCAAACACCCCCAAACTGTGACCAAGGTGTCATCCCTTTGAAATGAAGGGCTCTGTCTCCTTGGCTTACAGCTAAACAGAACTATGAATTTCCGCAGCCGGTGTCTCATTGCCATGTACTTATTTAGCTAACTTATAGACAGTGCATCCGGCTCTCATGTTTAATTGTGGCTCATGGCTCACATGTTCACAGCAGCTGAGGATTTGAGCTGTGTACATGAAGTGGTGAAGCTAAAAAAATAATCAGGTCTGAAAAGGAGGTGAGCTGGAAGTTCCTATTCATTTTCCTCAATGTGGGTTTTCCTGCTCCTCCTTCTGAAGGGACCTGGCGGAGATCTTCATCAGGGTCGATCCACTCTCCCCTCAGGACACCCTCTCCTCTCATGCCCATGGACAGCTCAGTGGTGAGCGGACCAGATCCTCCTTCTGCCATGACTCCCAGCAGCATCCCGAGACCCTGAGAGACTCCAGGGATCATCAGATGGGCTTCTTTAATAACCGCCTTATTAAAGACTCCAGCCATCATCTCACCTTCCCCCCACGGTTTCATTGTCTCCCTTTTCCACCTCAAAAATTTCCTCTGCTTTGCCTCTTTCTGAGACCTCTGATGCCCGTGCAGCTCAGTGACTGCAACAGCTTCGCCTGGGCTCACAGCTCTGCTTTGCTTTCCCTCTTGGATGGGTCATGTTTGCTTGCTCCATGCTGGAAGCAGCAACACTGGGCTTGTGGGTGAGTTTTTGTGGCTTGGAGGGAAGATCGCTTCAAACAGGCATGACTGTTGGGGACGTGGGGAACTGGGAAGGCTCACTGAAAGGCACGGTCTGACGCTGGCTGATTTGCTTTGTTCTGGGAACTAATCCCTCCCCTGGCAGGCAGTGTCGCCTCTGTTCCTTGCTTTGCACCCCGTGAGGTCATCTTCCCAGCCCACGCAACAACGCGATGATTGGTCCACTATCTCCTCCCGAATCACAACAACGTTCTTCCCTGCAAATTATTCCTGTCACACCACAAGCCTTTCTGATTTCTGCCCCAGCCTTTATCACTTTTATGGCCACATAGTGCTGGAAAAAGATCAGCCATGAGGAGGGCATGGTGCTGGGTTGAGGAAAGTCCATCTAGCTGGGGCAAAGTCTGCTCTTTGGACCTTCTCCTGTCTATGTCACCTGCTGTGTCCCATGGCCACCACCGGTGTCCTCACACTCTCCACGGAGCTCCTGGGGTGTGAAGCCATAGGGTGCTTGGTGGCAGCAGGGGCAGCGGACGCTGCAGGGGTGGCACCTGCCTGGCTGGGCAGGTGTGCGGCCTAGTGCCCTGCCAGCGCTCCCCAGCCCTGCCGCCATGGCCGGGACCCCCGCTGCTCTTCCGTCCCACTTGCCCAGATTTCCTTCACGGGGAAAACAGGATACGAGCGGAGGGGGCGGGGAGCGGAGCGTGCCTCCGGCTCATCCTGACACGGAGGGGACAAACACAAACATGCCCGTCCGCACAGGCGACGGGAAGCACCCGCTGCTCCTCCAGCCCGAGGAGAAGCGTGGGAGGCTGTGCTCCTCCAGGCGGCACCTTTGCTATGACTTCGGCAGTACAAGCATCCCCTTCCCTCTTCTCTCCTCACTTCCCAATTTTGAATAAGTGAATCCCCAGTTTGAGTGGTTGGCATTTTGAAGAGCACCAGCCATGAGCTGGCCAAGCACCTCAGTGCTGCATTGCTGGGCATCGTTACAGTGCTCAGCTCCAGAGCTGCAGTCCAGATGGAGTCAGATGTTCCCACGTCTAAAGAGATCCAGCAAGTTGGCTCAAGGGAGGCAGGGACCTGCCAGTTCTCATGTGAGGTGACGTCCGCCAAGTTCATGCCATGCCTGCATCTGCTGATGAAGCCCAGGGGAAAGAAAGAGCCGAAGCTTCATATGGTTGTGCATGCAAAGACCAGAGGACCAAGAGGGCAGTTTGTGTTTTTGCCACTGCAGGCAGCAGGTCTGGCTCTGAATGCATGCAGGCATCAGAGCAGGCAAGGCCTATTTACACAAAAGCACTTTGCTGAGGATGGCTGCACTTTAACACCATTACAGTAAAAAAGGAAGGAAAAAAACTGGCCTGAACATTTGAAGGAAAAGCATTTACTTCCTGTAAGGAGGCTCAGCCAGTGCAAGCTGTACCTCTGCTGCCTGTGTCTTCCTGGTGTACTTCAGCCTTGGATATGGCTGCTGGTGGGAAGAGGCAGGACCCGGGCCATCCCCCAAAAGGCAGCACCAGCATTTTCTGATGACTGGCAGGTTGGTGACCTTTGTGCCCATCATCATGAAATCAGCTGATGTTATGCTGAGGTTTCTAATGAGCTCTCCTGTTCTCTTTGCTGTGTGCTTGTGAACTTTGTTTCTGCTTGCAACACCTAAACCTTGATGATCCTGGCCGGGCTCCCACATGGTCTGTGCCGGCGACATGCCAAACTGCGGCTTGGCCAAGGAGAGCTGCCAAGCTCGCTTGCTGTTTGTTCAAAGTGCCCAATGGAATTTCTCCAAACCACACTGGCTTGGAGGTGAGCTGGAAATATCACAACTTCTTTGCAAGATTTCTGGTGCTGGAAGTACTAACGCAGCTCCCGTCAGATCATTCTGCTCCTGTGCACCGGGCTCAAAGAGGCAGCAGGACACTGAATGATGTGGGTAGGCTGAAGCGAGCTAAGAGATAAGAACCTAAGTTTGAAGCAAATACGTTTTGTTTATCTGGAGAAAGCAAGATCTAGGCATGAAAACAACCTAATACCAGAGCTTTTGTTTTTGCAGCCTAATCCCAGAGCTCCGTATTGCTAGAGATGCAAAGTGGCCACAAAAGCAGTGCCAATGTTTTGCATCTGCTTGTCCTCGCCCGAGTCATACAAAGTAGTCAGAGCTTGAAAGTGAGCCTGCCCTGGTCCCTCTGCTTGCTGCATACTGCACAGGCTGAGGAGGGCTTCACCCATGCTGGGGACCTAACACGGGGCTGTGCTGAGCTGGAGAGCTCCCCTGAGGAGCTAGCAGAAAGAAATGTAATGTATCATGGAAGGGCTCAGGCGAGTTACTGCAAGGTTAGGTGGGAGAGGAAACTGGCTGGAGAGTAGAAATAGGGTTAGGGTCTGGAAAATGCTCCTTTGGTGGCTCTCTGTGTATGATAGTGGTGGGGAAGGGAAGCATCACCTGTCTTCTTCTGTGTTTTGGGAGACAGAGCAGAGCCAAGCCCAGAGTCCCAACCCAGGGAAGGAGCAGTACTGATGCCTGGTCTCCTGTGTCCAGAGGAGATGATGCAGAGATGCCTCCAGCAAAACAGGCCACCGAGATGTACCTTCAGCTCATGATCTAAGGTGTATCCTCTATTCTGTCCATCATAACGGGGCAGGATTCAAGAACTTCTCTCCCCAAACCCACCTTGCTTTCAGTTTCTAACTGTGAATTCCAATCCACTCACAGAGACCTGGGCTGTACTTTGCTCCTGGAAAGGCACTAGCCGCAAGCCATCTGCAAGACTGCCTGTGTCAGGGGGCTGTGGCAGGGAGAAAAAAGAGTAGAAATCTGCTTTGGAATAGCCATTGTAAAGCTTACCTCTAACTGCTGCTTGGGACACCACACTGCGGAAGCACAACCTTGCCAGCAGGGCAACCCCAAATCTGTCCCTTGTCATTTCAAGGAAAATTATGGGAGAAGCTGAGGAAAAGGGGCTTTTTTCCTTGGATTGCTCCGAAAAGCTTGGGCGGCTATTTGCCAACATGGAGATAGCAAATGTATCATAGGCAGCCAGCCTCTCCTCCTGCTGCCATGAAATGAAACATAAACACACTGATCCTATAAGCAAAGAGTTGATCCTTGCCTGTGGTATGCGAGTTATGAGCAATCAGGATAGATACTGAGCAGAGATTGGGTTGTGGCTGATAAAAAATGCTGGGAGGGCATCTTCTGCCCTTTCAGATGCTAGGGATTACATCCAAGTTCCTGGCCATGTTGCCACACTGAGAACATCCCCTGGACGATGTTGGGAAGTGGGACCGTCTGAAAAACTACGGTCAGAAACATCTGGGAAGCAAGCTGGCCTGCCCAAAGTTTACATTGCTGTTCAGCCCAACGCAGACAGAATGGGAGCTGCCTCAAGCTGTTAACCCCAGGGGCACTTGGAATAAGAGATCTGCATCAGATCCAAATAAAACAAAAACCAATCCCAAAATGCAGCCTAAAATGCAAATTAAACCAGAATAGAAACTATTCATTTTTTTTAAAAAAGTAATCATATAAACAAGGAACAACCACCACAACAAAAAAGGCAGAAAAAGCACATATTTGCCTGAAGAACCATAAGAGGTTCCCAACCACTTCCTGTCTCTTAAAGATGGAGATGGTTTTTATTCTCCATGCAGTGAGGCAGATGGGGCTTCGTGCTAGAGAGGCTCATAAATGCTCAGCTGTCCCAGCTCTTCCTGTTGTATCCCCAGTGACGCCTTTTCCAGGAGGCTGAATGAGCAAGACCAATGTGCCAAGATCTGAACCCCAAGTCCTTGATTCAGGACTCCGTGTGGGAAATGAGATAACAGTCAGAGAAGCCTTACGCAACCAAAATCCTCCCCAGAGCCCGTGTCAGTGTAACGCACCACGCGGTGCTGCCTACAGGTATGGCTGCAACAAGGTCACTGCAGCGATGGCTGTGGCTCTGCTCAGGTTCCTAACAAAAGTGTGGGCATCCAGAGCAGGTGGGCTGCAGCAGCACCCTGCAGCCCCCCCCAGCTCTTTGCTGCCCCTGCCACTGACACAGCAGGGGTTGTCCAAGAGGATGGGTTATCTGAGGACAAATTCTGAGACAGCAGTTTATGCACATGAACATCCAGGACTCGTTCTCCATCGCTAACTCCATACAGATGAAACTCATTGGTGCCATTCCTGTCTGATTTCAGGATAAGTGAAAGCAGACTTGAGCCCTTAATTTCTACGTGCTAAGAAGAATTTCTGTTTTCCTTCATGGAAGGGATGTTTGAATTAATTGTTACACTTGTGTAATATGATGCTGAAGTGCATTTTTCCACTGTATAATTTCAAGAGGAAAATGCAAAGTGAAGGTACACGATATAAGTGTAAACTTAAAAAAAAGTATGAAAGAACTGCAGAAAACACCCTCATCACACATTATAAACCCAAGAATTTTGAAGTTAAAAAAGCATTAAAGTGCTCCAAATGCATCATGATAAAGAGATGCATCCTTAGGCCATGTACACTCCACCCATGCTGCCCTAAAATGATGCCTGAACAGGGGAAAGTAAGAAATCAGTGAGCAAACAAACATTCACTCTGAGAGTTTTCCAAAAAACTCAGTGTCAAATCAGTATGAGCTGCAAGGAATCCTGTCACTAACAGCAGCACCCTGAGCCTGTGTGGGACAGTGCCATGGTCCAGACGTGGCCTGAGGCCCTGCAGTTAGCCTGGCTTGCATTCACCCATCCCCATTTGCTGTCAGTCCCACAGGCAGGCATACCACGAGGACCTGCTGCCTTGGCTCTGTGCTTGAGGCACATCCTGCACATTGCTTTCCCAGCTGGGCCCATCCCATCCCGGCCAGTGACTCAGTGTGAGAGATGGAAGTGTCGCAAAGCCCCGTTGTCCTGACTCATCGGCTATTATTGTCACTCACAGGTGGATGAGGACAGCGAGAGGAATTCCTCCAGCGCTGCCAGAAGTGGCACTGCCACATCACTGCTGTAAAAATAGAGCCTTCTCTGTGGGATGGCTGCTTCAGGCTGATCCCTGCAAGCCTCTGGCCTCCTGGCAGAAGTGGGATCAGCACTGTTCTGTGCAGAGGTCACAGACCCTGTGCTGGCACTAAGCCTCCCAAAAGGTAGGTCTGGGGCTCCTGCCTGAGTTCTGCTTTACTTGCCCTAGGCCGGCCCCCACCAAGAGCGTGTGCACCTGATGCTGCAGGGAATGTGCGCGCTGTCTGCTGAGCAGATCTGCAGTGTCGGCTTATACGTGGCTTCTGCAAAGTCGCCTTTGCCAAACTGGAAACCTCCTGGTTTATCAGCTTTGATCTCCTTGGCATAAGCTGGGGTGTTGCACATTTCAGCTATCAAAGTTTTGCAAGAAAGCACTGGCTGCGTTGCCTTCTGATGCCATCCCACACGTTTTTGTTCTGGGAGGATCCATCTGCTCTGTGCCCCCCATTAACAGCAGAGGGAGGAGGGCCGTTTTTCAGCAGGCAATAGATAGTTGTTTCTCTACAGCTGCTGAGGGCTTCCAGACAGACCCACCCTCTTCAGGTGCTTCCATCCTCTCGTGGGTGCCCAGGGGATGACCCAGGTGAGTGCCGAGCCCAGGGCAGCACAACAGCCCAGGTGAGGATGCAGAGATGCAGAAGCCCGCCCCAGCTCTGAGGGCTGTGCACCGGGCATCTGCCTCTGCGGGCAGCCAGGCTCTGCCAGGCCGGGCACCCCCACCCTGGGGGCGGTTTGGCTGCCGGCCGCCCGCAGGTTCCCACCGCTTCCTGAGGAAGCGCTCGGTCATGTTCGGCCTCGCGCTTCCTCAGCACCGGGACACCTGGTGCCTTCCCGGGGAACAGCCAGCACCCACCGCCCCGCTGGGGCTCGGCACGGGCCCCCAGGGCTCCAGCAGCGCCCGAGCCCTGCAGCAGCCGCGGGGAAGAGCCGTGCCTCAGCCCCAACCCCGCCGCCGGCCCTCGGCCCCCACCTAGCGGCGGGGAGCGGCCCGGGCTGCGGGCACGGCGCGGGGCTGCCCGGGGGAAGCGGGCGAGACGCGGGCCGCCTTCCTCCGCTGCTCCGTTCGGCCTTTCCTCTAATGGTTTTGTTTTGCTTCGAGCGAGCAAGCGTCGTCTCTTGCACAGCGGTGGAGCCAAAGGATCTCCCGCTTTGTTAGCGTGTGGCATCGACACCGGGAAAGAATCGGGAGATGTTTTCCAGCTTCAGTAACTTTCATTTGGAGCCAAAGTGCTTTTTGACAACTCCAGTTCCTGCCCACGCTGAAGACACCGTTACAAATCTCCAGCGTTGTTCCCTGCTGGAGGTGGTGTCACACAAGGGGAAGCCAGGCCCAGCTGTAGGTGCCCAAGGCACAGCAGAGCAGAGAAGGGTGGGCTGTGACTTGGGATGACAAAGATGGGCTCTGGGTCAGCTTCCAAAGAGATAGCATTGCCTCAGCACAGGGTGCCTGTGAGAGGCACCAGCTCAGGCACAGCCCTGCAGCCTGGGTGGCTGTCACCCGGCTTGAGCAGTGCTGCCGTACCTCTAGTTTCCACACTGGGGCTGGGATTGGTGTCAGGATTTACTTTGCGTTTTGTCTGTCTTATTTCAACTCCTGACCTGTTAGAAATCTCAAGTTCAACATGCCACCCCCACAGGCAACGTGAACCAGCTACTGGCTCCTCAGTTCTGGAGGGGTCTTTTCTAGCTACAGGATCCCAGGGTGAACTCCTCTTGACCTCGTGCTTCTGGACAGCAGCTTCTGGGTTTGATGAATCCAGCCTGTATTCGGCCTTCATATGAAGGGTGCATGAACTGGATGTCTTGTTGGAAGCACGTGAGGAGCTGCTGCTGACCTGACCCCTGTTTGCATTTCATGCAGCAGCTGCAGCAGGACTGGCACATTAACCACTTCAGTGTGAAGTTTTCCTGTACAATGAAGCATTCTCAGCTGTATATGATTGTGAGCAGGAAGAGAAGAGCCTCTTAGGTCAGTGTTTATGGCAGCGGTGGAGAAGCCAAAGGAGGACACCGTAAGGAAGGAGAAGATCCCAGGACAATGACTCACCTCAAATGGGAAGAGCAAGGGCTTAGGAGACTGCCATGTTTCCTTCTGCCATTGATGCACTCAGCAATCTTATTCAGCTTTGCTAAGCGTCCTCCCCATCTCCCTCCAACACTGTATTTTGCAAGACTCCAATGTGGCTGGAGGAGGTACTGCTTGTGCTGCAGGGTTCAGCAGAAGCTCGTCCTTGTGTGGCTCAGAAAGGTGCAAAGCAGCTGCTTCTCCAGGCATGCAGCAACTGCAGCAGCACCTCACGGATCCCTCTGAGAACCTGGATTACACCAACGGGCACCTGGGGATGGTCTGCAGCCTGTGCTCCTGCCGCATTCACGCATACCCCCAGTCTCTGACCTAGAATTCTGCTCTCTTTCCACACGCAATAATATCATTCAACATGTTAGGCCATGGGCTTTTCAAGGGCAGTGCCATCAACGTGTGGAAAGCACTAGAGGACAATAACAGGTTGATAAGTCACATGGCCAATTAAGGAAAAGGCCCTCAAGGGTTGTAAAATGTATCAGATCCACTTATCGCAAACCTTTCTGATAGTTTCTGCAAATCCCTAGCAGTAAACATCCTGCCTGCTGGTGGTGCCAAGGACGCTTCCCCATTGTGCAACAGCGGGCAGCCGTCAGCCCCACTGCTCTGACACAGCTGTAGCTTCTCTGCTTTCTCTCCACAGGAATGGCCAGAGGCACTCGCTCTGCAGAGCTCAGTGTTCTCCTGCATTCCGTGCTCAGGAGACATGACCAAGGGCCTGGTGAAGAAACCCTGCCAGGCCCTGAGGGGTGCAGGCACACCCAGCATGGAGCACACCGCTCCCTTCTACCCATCCTTGGGTTGGGACCACCTCCCCAAGACCAACAGGGAGCCTGTGGAGGGGTGAGAGGCACAGACACCTCCAGGAGGTGGTTTCTCCATCCCAAAACAGCAGCGATGGGCACTCTCTTGGTGCTGGTGTCTGGTGTTGGCCTGGCTGTAAGGAGCCCTCTTCTCTTGGGCTACCATATGCTGAAGGGACAGCTTGGCTCCTCCAGGCAGTGAACAATTTCCCAGAATGATACAGACACAGCAGACAAGTGAGACATGCAACGAGGAAGAAATGGCCCAGTTATCTCTATCCTGTTAGCTCTGTTCCTGCCACGCTGTGTCCAGTGACACTTGGAGATAAAGAGCAAGTACCTTATTATCACCATCATGTCTGCCCTTGAGGGTTTATTCTTTCACCCCCTCCTGTCTTTGTTTCTGTCCCCCTTCCCTGACTTTTTTTCTATGTTGTCTCCCTACTTCCTACCATGCAATTCCCACTTCCCATATGGGTCTCATTCCTACCCTGTCCCCATCCTGTCTGCTAAAATAATCAGCAGTGAAACCCTGAAAATGGCCGTTCACATTGTTTCCGTGGAACTGGGTGGCAAGGCTCCTGGTGCGATGAATGAAGGCAGGACGCACTTCTCAGAGCCATTGTTCCAAGCTGTCTGCCGACTCAGGAAAGCATGGCCTGCTCGGTTTACATTGAGCCCTTGACTGGTTGGGTTTTCTCCTCCGTCTGCTGTGAATCAGACCCTTGTATTTGAAACAGTGACCACTTAGTTTGTGGAGTACGTGCTTAGTAAGCAGCCCTTGGGCGAGAGCAGATCCATGGGAAGGACGCTGGATGAGAGCATCATGATGCGGTCCTTTGTGAGCAGCCACAAACCCGCTCTGTTTACCCCCTGACGTGGCTGCAATGAGCGGGAACCTGGTTAGCGCAGCGATGAGCGTGGGACAGGATTGCCAAACCGGAGCGGAGGCTGTCCTCCTCTCAAGCAGTCCTGATGTCACAGCCATCCCATTTACACAGTCCTCAGTCAGCTGAAAACACGGAAAGAGACCGCTCACATGTGTTTGGAGAGAGCCACACAGACACTTTCTGACTCAGAATAACAACACAAAAACATGCTGCAGCTAGCACATGTGGTACCTCCCCATCTGCGCTGGCCACCAGGAACATTTTACTCCATGACCCAAGGGCACCTCCAGGGAGGTAGGAGTGATGGCAGATGACCCTGAAAGATATCAGCAGGATCTGGATGTTATAAAATAGTCTCTTCTTGAACATTTCAAATTGTTAAATAGATTCCAGACTCCCAGCGTAAAGAAACTAAAGGGGCCTTGCCCAATATCTGAATAGCTGCACTGTACAGTTTACAAACATGATTCACCAAAAGAGCACTAAGTGGGGTTTGAATATTGGCGTAACAGAAATGATCATGAAGTGAGATATCCCATCTGCTGAGGAAATTGTCTAGCTTGCTGGTAATTGAAAATTCAAGGCAGTCTCATCTATTTCAGTAAAAACATCTTCCCATACTGGAGAACAGCTTCCCATCTATGTCCTGCCCAGCTTTACAAGGAATTTACTCTGTCTGCTACTACTGTTCCCCTTTTGACCTGAGCGATGGATCAACATTCTTCTGTGCAGTTTGTATACTCCTAAAGTGTGTATATAGAGGCCCTGCTATAACAAAGCCTGGAGGGTCTCAACCTCCTATCCTAAACAAGAGTTTCCCTGAACACTGTGGAGCATGACACAGTTTCTCGTAAGTGCCAGCCCTTTCTCACCCACAAACGGTCCTCCAAAACTCTCTTGTTCCCCTCCAACAGGAATCAAGCTGCAACGACCTCTCTGAGGGGAAACTGAACAGGTTTCATTCATCCAGCCCATGTGGAAGGCAGCTCTCACGTCCAAAGACCTCTGCAGGGGTTGCCCAGCTCTTGTGATCATGGAGTGAAGGCCACTGACCTCCTCTTTGGTAGCGTTTGAGGTTGTGTTGTTGCTGTTCTGAACTGTTTCCAGCCTAAGATCGCAGATTCCTGGGAGAAGGAAAACCCTCCCAAGCTCCATTCCTCTAAAGAGGCCCCTTGGTTTAGAATGGTTGCTGAACACCTGCCTGCAGTGCCATGGGCAAGAAGGCAGAACAAGCAGCTTTGGTATTTTCTTCTGGGGCAAAACACAGGGAAGAACCGCGGGCCTTATCATCTTATTGTTCCAGCTGACACCAGGGAAATGTCAGCTGTGAGCCGCAGATGTGATGCAGAAGCTAGCCTTGCTCAGTTCCAATCTAAATCACTGTGTGATTCTGCTCTTCGCCATACCTGAGCAGTTTCTGTTCCTTGTATGACAACTGTGTGTTTTGCAAGCGCACCAGGATGCGCAGTGCCCGCAGAGCATCAGCAATGGGGCTACACCACTGGCCTTGAGGGCCCACATCCTCTTGCAGAGCCCAGCCTGGGCCACTCAGCAGGCTGCTGAACTCATGCTGCTCAGGGCAAATAGGTCTTTTGCCACTGCCCCATGTGGCTTCCTTGCCCCATTTGTAATTTCATGATCTTTNAAAAAAAAAAAAATCAGTTCTTTTGCTGAGGCAGAGTTTACTGGTATTTACAGTTCTGATTTGAACTCCAACAGCTGGAGAAAGAGGTACAACGCTGCAGCACATATGTGGCACTGTGGGTGGGGAGGGAGAAGTTCTTCCACAGTATTTGCACATTATAAATATAGCTGCCAAAAAGCAAGTCCCCAAACGCCTGGGGTCCACATGTAATATAAAAGCAGAGTAGCATCTTGGCATGGAATAGCAACATCATATGAAGGAACCCAAAGTCTCCGCAGGTCACATTGTCCCCACAGGAGATGAAAGCCCCAGGCTGCAAAGTGGTACCCATCAGCTGCATCTGCCACAGGCAACACATTTTGCTTTGGCTGCTTTGAAAACGACCCCCCTTAAAGGAAACATGTGCTGGGTATACAAATGCAGTGTTTCGTTTATTTAAGGCACAAATGCAAAACCAAACAGGCTTTCACAGTTCTCTGACACAGATGTCTTTAAGGAAAACCAGCCATTGGAATGTTAATAACAGCTCCTTGTACTGTAAGCAATGAGTCCTCTCCGTCATGCTTTTAGGAAACTGAACAGTTTCGACAGATCAACCTATTAATCACTTGGCCTCCTGATGGTTCATCCGAGGGCAGCTCCTATGAACATGTTAGCATGTTGTGCTGACAGTTCACTGGGGGGTGCACACACTGACGTCCCGTGTTCTGCTCCTCCGCGGTCCTACAATGACAGGCTCTCCTCTGGGACACTAACGAAGAACTCATTTGTCCCAAGCTGCTTCTATTCATTTGGTCTTTAGTCACTCACTAACTCGGAAATGTTCCTGTGGCTGCAAAGCATTCACAGCACTAGGAAGACGTCAGGGCCCACCGCAGCCCAGATGACTGCCTGGCATGAAGCGTTGCCCCTTGGTGCAGTCGGTGGGAGATGTTCACTTACACTTCTGTGACAAGTCGTAAGGTAAAAGCCCCGCTTGCTTTCACTGGTTGCCCTCAAAATTGGGGGAATCTTACTTCTTCACTGGAAACAGTCCACCCATGTTTCAGATGTGTATTTTAAGAAGCCAGGGAAAATTCAGGGGGCACCTCATGGTTGGATCCCCACATTTTCCTTTGCAAGGGCTGCTGCCTGTGCTCTGCAGCTCCAGTCCCAAGCACCTTCCTGTTAAGGCTTAAAATCAGTATGCAAGGAGACCAACAGTAACACCTGGCTTTTCTTATTTTTTTTTTTTTACTATTAAAAAAAAAAAGAATCAGCCAGAAGCATGCACAGTGCTAAACTACAACATGTAAGCTCGTTACTTCTCTATATTTTTAGAAATTCTTTCGGGCTTAATCATTGCTGTTATCATTAGAAAGCCAGGAAAGACCAGCTACATCTGGATTTTGCTCTCCTTAAACTTCAGCTTCAGGAGTAAACACAGGTTTTATGACAGGGCACGTGGCATGGAGATGCAGTCAAGGGAGGCTTTAGCTCTGCCCCCAGTTCCCACACCATGGACCCCAGGCTGAACGCTCGCACTACCAATGCACGTCCCTGTCCCTCTGCAACCCCTTTTTCCAGTGGATGGTCACTCTTTTCATCAAGGCATTCCATTAATAAATAGAAAATCCATAACTCATAAGCACTGATCCATATGGCTGCACGGTGTGCCCAGGTCTACACTTTCCCACCACTACGCCTCATCTACATGCAATTTGCTACCCTACTCGGATCAGCAGGTACTTTTTCTTCATCCCAACGAAATACGTTGTTCCAACCAAAGAGATGACATCTAAGCTTATGTCACAGTCCTGTCACACGTTCAATACACAGTCCTTGGGGTCTCTGTCCCAACGGGACAAAAAGCACTGGAGCCCACCAACACCACCAGGAAAGCTGTGCCTGCCCCTGAGAAAGCCAAGTCCCACCACCTGCAAGTCCATCTGTACACATGTATGCCAGCGTGCACACACACAATCACAGATAATAATTGATTTGTGGAAGAGAATAGGAAAAGTGCTGTTAGGTTTGGTACATAGCACTGCCACTCCGTCTGCCTGTTGTCAAAGGTGAAAGTTTAAGAATGAAGCATCCTTGCCTCCTGCACTGCATGAGAAATGCCAGTGTCACAGGCCTGCAGAAGGCAGTTGTTTGTGTGCGCGGTTCCTGTTTGTTACTCATTTCCCCTCCCTGTCCCAACACTCCGTCTCTTTAAAGCTCTTCCAAGATTCCTTATAGGAGGTTTGTTGCCAGCTCAGAGTTTCCTGTTGTACTCAAAGACTCTTATCTCTGCAATCTTCATGCACAGCAAGGAGATCTGTTTTTATTTATTTTTTTACAACCCAGAGCATTTCTATGGACTAGCTGGTCTCTCTGTTGCTGACTTAGGCAGCGCACTTCCTTGGAAAATTCATTAGGTTGATTAGGAACCTGCCATCCGAAAAATCTATCTCTGTCTCTGATTTCTAAGAAATGAACACTGCCAGGTTGCCTTCTTTAAAAGTCTCTTAAGTTCTTTAAAGTCCCTCAGAGGTGCGCATAGGGATCTCACAAGCATCTGTCTCTCAACTTTCATTGGTTCTTTTTCTCTTTTGGTTTTCTAGCACAGCTCTCACCTCTTGTCCTCTAAATTTCTCTGCTGAGAAAATAAGAGCCTCATTTTCTTGTAGCCCTTCTCAAGCATAAAGTCTCGCTGTATTTCTCAGCATCACGGCAGGTCCATCAGCATCCAAAGTTAATGGGGAAAAAAAAGTCTCATTTTACAGACCCTCTTCAATTCCCAGTGCCTCCTTACCTTAGCACTTGTGCATCTTTGCATAGAAGCTGCATGAAAGAGAAGCTATTAAAAATAAGACTGTGTCAGTTCTTACTGAGTTCTACTCTCATGCTGGATAGAGATCTTCCTCCTGTGTCTGTCCTGCAGTATGAGGATCCCTGTGTCGCAAGAATATGCTGGAGCTTCTCCAGCTGCAGCCCAGGCAGCTGGCAGCAGTGGGGTCATGGTGCTGGCTGTAGCTGCCAGCACATCTTTTAGCCAGAAGCCACCTTGAGCAACAGTGCAGGGTCCCTGGCTTGGCCTCCAAGTGCTAAATGTAGTGAGAAGCAGGCAGTATTGCTAGGGGACCAGGGTTTAGGTCCTCCAAGATGTCACACCGATTGCAGTATCTGGTAACCATCGATCCCTTGGAGCATCTGGATTGTAAATGGCAACAACAGACCAGCAGCAGGCCTGGCTCTGAGGAACGAGCCTTCCAGAGCCCAGGGAACCTTGCCTCTGTCCTGTGACCACTTCCCTGCAGCCATCAGACATATTTCACACTGCAGGAAGAGGGTTTCCACCTGACTACACAGGCACTTCTCATGCCGATGAATAGTTAGGGACCTTCCCAGACACTCAGTTCAGATTAGGAAAGGAATTCTCTGCTAGACTGTGTTAAATGGAACAGGCTGCCCAGGGAGGTTGTGGAGTCTCCTTCCCTGGAGATATTCAAGACCTGCCTGGACGCCTACCTGTGCAACCTGCTGTAGGGAACTGCTTTGGCAGGGGGGTTGGACTCGATGATCTTGAGGTCCCTTCCAACCCCTATAATTCTGTGATTCTGTGAAATAAGCACAGCAGGTGAAGGCCTAATATCCTGGGCCAGTCCCTCCTGCAGACTGAGTCAGGCCTTGCTGTCCCCATGAATCACTCTCTCACGCTGTAGTTGTGTCCAGGAACAAGGCAGGGCTGCCCCAGGGGCTGCTCTTTGGGGAAAAGCTGCAGCTGCCCCAGACTGCCATGGGGAAAGTGTCTTCTTGCCTCCATTTTTCCAGTGAAACTGGCAGAGAATAAGCTCCAGCACACACCCAGATGTCAAACTAGCGATGACAATAGCACGAAGTTGCATCACATCTTCTCAAGAAAGTTCTCAAAGCAAGAGAGCGATATGCAGCTGCAAAGCCTGATCCGCCCTCCCTGCCCATGCAGCCACTGAGCAGCCCAGGGGGTGACCAGCACTGCCAGGGCTTCCTGCGCAAGGGCACCAGACAAAAACATGAGCTATAAATGGTCCTGCGCTTCCCTAAGGCCATTTTACATCACAGAAAGAGAGCAGGGGCTCCTGGATGGTACCAGCCTCATGACACGGCTTCAGGCATGGTGAGGATCCGAGTTCCCAACAGACTCATGAGTATGGCAGAAGCAAATTTTACCTTTCATTTCTGAACAGTTTTACTTCTCTAATGAGGTTGTTTCCGTTGTCCTCACAAGAGACCTGTCAAGGCAAATCCAAGCATACTGTGACTATGGCAGTGTCAGATGGAGAAGGAGCAGGTGGCCATGCCCCAAGCTCTTTTCTTCCCCCCAGTGTCATCCTTGGAGAACGGTTAGCAATGCAGCAGCCTTGGTTTTGGCATCAGAAGGTAATTTGCTAGCAAATTATTGAAAACCCCATATTATTCCCGTTTCCCACACAGCAGCAAATAATAAACTATTAATATTTTCCTGACTTGAAGACCTGCATGGTTTGCCAAAGCAAGACAATTATTTAGCTGCTCTGTGCAGACCCCATCAGGCAGCCTTCTGTGGCATTCATTTACTGCTGAGCCCCCAAAGCCTCATTATATGGTATCCTGGGGAAGATCTAGAAAACTCCTCTGTCCCTGCTATCAGCACAAGGCTGAGTTTTGTGGCGCTGAGTCAGTTCTTCAAGGTACAAACAAGGCTCATCCACAGAGCCCTCTGGCTTCAGTGCTGGAGATGCTCCTTGGGGTGCTGCTGGCCCTGGCTGCTCTGGGGCGATGCACTTCAGGCACTGTATTTGCCTACAGCATGGATGTCCGTATTTGATCTAATCATCACCTGTGCTAGGCACCCCGGCTCCCACTTGTCACCATGCTGCAGGTTCCCCCCAGCACGAGCAGCCTGCCTGCTGCGGGCTGAATGGAGCCCAGTCCTGGTGGCCCACAGGGGACAGAGAATTCATGCCAAGAAAGGGACGAAGAGTGGTTTAAATATAACAGCTCTATACAGTAAGCGAGGTTGTTTCCTAGACGGCCAGAGGAGCACCTCAATCACATTCCCAGCTCATGTTTTCTGTCTCAGGCTGGTCATCCCTTCCTCTGAAGCAGATTTCACTGCTATCAGCCATCCCGTGCTGCCACTGCACCAGCATTACAGATTTGCCACGATGGCAGTTTACTTCCCCAAACAGTGGCAAGAGCTGGAGAGCAATGGACTTCTACTCTTCCACTTCTGACCAGCAACAATACTTTTATAACAGTCCTCCATTTGACTTTTTCATTTCCATTCTGTGATTTGAGAGCAGTTCAGAGCAGGGGGGAGAAGTGCCAGACAGTATTTTAAACCAATCAGCCATGGTGTGTGAGGTGAAACTGAAAAGTAACTGAAAGGTCCAAGTCTCCTTCTCAAATGTTCTTTAGACACTCAAAAACCTAAATCTCACTGGGAGTCAGGGGAACGATGTTCTTAAATGCCTGGATCACCTGAGCAGGGGACAGCAGCTCATAAGTCCACTCTGATGCCTTGCAAAATTTCACCCACTTATAAATGAGCTTTTTTCCTGGCTTTCCTCAGTGCCAACTGCATGCAAGCATTGGCAAGATCTGTGTTAGTTTGTCTGGAGTCCGAACCACGTTGCTGAATGCTTAATCAAGCTGCTCACCCCTCTCTCCCGACAGAGGCCATTTATACAGCAAGGGAATCAGCTGGTCGATGAAGCAGACAAGAGGAGTGAGGGAGAGGGAGCGAGCTCTTTGAATGGGATGAGAACAGAGCCACCGGCACCTCAAGAAAGTTTATCTGCCTCCAGTGCCAAGTGCACACAGTGCTAATCTTTTGTAGCCATGAATATTCAAGCCCAGCTGCCAGCAACAGAGGGAGCAGCTGCAGTGGCAGAGCTGGCGGTCCCCTCGTGGTGCCCTCGCTTGCCGACCCTGGCATCTGGGGCTGCCTGGGGGTGGGGAGGGGGAGATGCCGCCTGCATGGCAGGCGCAGAGTTGTTCAACAGCCCAACTCCGTGCTCCCAGAGCAGCATGAAGGCAGGGACAGTGCCCAGCACTGTGCTCCCTCACTGACATGGGTATCCCACATGCTCCAGATGTTGGGGTCATTTGAAGTCCTGAAGCGGAGGGACAAGAAAGAGCAACAGCTGGGGCAATTTGAGTCCAAAGAATCCTTACCTTGGCTTTGCCCAGCAGCAGTGACAGGGGAGCCCGCAGTAAAATCATCACAGAATATAGGTGCTTCCCATGGACTTACAGCTATCTTTATTCCTAGACTGATATTAAAAGATAAAGAGTTTGTGGATAAAAGCTTTATCCTCAGCAAAACCACCTCCTCCTGCTGTTGCTTTTTCCACGCTGAGAGGTCAAGGGTTTAGAAACCAATTTCAGACTCCCAAGTTGTTATTGCCACAGTGTTGGTACAGCAGAAGGAAGAGCCATGGTCACAAAATGCATCTCCGCACAAATTTAAAAATACTTCTCATATTGCAGCACTACTGTATTTACTCCCTCCAGGCCTCACCTTGAATTGAGTTACATCCTTCTGGCCTTACTATCATTGCATATATTTTTTCTCACCTTTTTTCCCCCCCCCTATATTTGAACACATACATTCCCGTGAAATCCAGCAGCACCCACTTGTGTCATCTTGCTCTGGGAGTCTGAAATATTTTGGCCAATTGGTCTTGACGAGTTCTCATCCACATGCTACAAAATGCTGGTCTGCACCCTCAAACACAGCCACAGCCCCAAACCCAACAAGCATGTGCACAGTGATGCTCCTGTGCCACACGAGCATATTATAGGCTGTATTATAGATTATCTATAGGCCAAGAGTGGGACAAGGCTCTGGCAAAATGGCTCAGGACACAGCATAGCCAACAGGGCAAGGTGAGGTACATTGCCCTAAGGAAAGCAAGTGGGTGGGTGGACCTGTACCTAGGCTCTCCAGGCACAGCAGCCGGGGAAAAAGTCAGCCTGTTCCAGATACGGCCAGCATGGCAGGGAATTTCTGGGTTCACACCCTGAATTAAATTTCCTGAATTCTGCTGAACTCCCTGTCCAGACACCTAACTCCTTAGTTAGACTAAACAATTAACGAACACCATTAAACAGCTATATTTGCAATCTGGAAATAGTTTACAAACACATTGTGGCGGAAGGGTGTCGTGCAGAGCTGTGGACTCACTGTGTTTGGCGTATGCATTGAAATTTGCCTTCATTCCTCTGACTTGGCACAAGATTAATTACACAGAATGGAAGTGTCTCATTTTTTGGTGTGTGGAAGCTCTCATCCCACCCTTCACTGGTGGCCAGCTCAAGCAGCAGCTGCTGTGAGGAATGACTGTCTGAGCCCAGTCAGCTGCTCCGGGCATGCCTGCTGCTCCCAGAAGAGCAGAGGGAAACCAGAAGTGGCAGCAGCTGGAAGAGCCCAGCTGGAAGGATGGGCGTGCAACACATACCTCAAAACACTTTGTTGCAGCTCTGTCTTGACAGCTATCTCTGAGAAGGGGGTTGGTGCCCAGAGGAAGGAATGGACGACACAGCAACAGTCCATTCTGCCACTTCTCTCCTGAAATTCAGCCCATGGCGCCCTTCATAGAGGGCTGCACTGTTCTCGGAAACCCCCCTCCCAGGGACACTGGGAGCACTCCACCAGCTTGCTGCTGTCTCAGGGATTGCTACCACTGGAGTTTAAGTCTCTGGTTGCCTCCTGCAAGTCTGGTATCCTCCTTTGCCAGGTCAGGCTAGCTTCTGGCCTCTTCTCTGCATTTAAATATAGCCAATGTTTTCTGGTAGTCATTTCTTAACAGTTTAGGATTTATTTTTTCCTTATAAATTTGTTTTCCATGCCTATGCACTGGAGGGAAGGATTTGCCCAACCCACAGTGGCACCATTTGGTACACCTTCTTGGCTCTGGTCCCCTAACCTATACTTTGCCAGGAAGCAGGCCTGCCAACAAGCGCACTGGATCTGTGGAGCTGTCTGCTGGGGTCTGCTGGCAGCCTGAGAAACGTCTGTGGGGCAGGAAGCAGCCTGTCCCCATCCAAGAGCATCTGCCTGGCTCTGTGCAGGAACACTGCCCGGCCTCCACCACTGCTGGGTGATGGTGATCTTCCTCACAGCTTCTGCAGCACTCCCAGTTTCAAGTTCTGTGGAACTTCCTCCGAGCCTGCCATGTCATTTTAGTACAAACACTGATAGCTCTGCAGGCTTTGGCTGCTTCTGCAACATTTAAAACTTCAATGATTGAAAATAAAAAATAAATAAAAAAGAGCTGAGGAACCTGAACAAGTGATTGTGTCTGAGCCTAAGCAATTTTAAAAAAATCCAAGTCTCTATTTTGTTGCTGTCTTAGTAACCTAATTGTGGCCAGATGTACATTGCCTATTTCTTCAAAGTAAACTGAGTTTTACAGAAAAAACCTCATTTCACAATTTGCTGATGCAGTATACCAAGCACATGCCAGAGATCAGTTGGCTGACACACACATTTTCCAGTTCATGCATCTCATTGGTAAATTTTCTCCTGTTTATATTTCTCTGCTTAGCTCCCTACAATAAAAATTTCTACTGAGTGACTGAAAAACTTTACATGGAGTCTGAAAAGTGTTTTCCTGTGCACACAGAGCACACAGCCTTCCCAGAGCTACCCACACACATGCCCGGATGCAGCTTGGAACAACAGCAGCGGGGCCATATCCCATACAAGTCCTCGCTTGGGGCCCGCTGAGGCCCTGGTAGCAGGGGATAATCAGGAGGAACCTGGATCAGGAAGGGGTAAAGGCATTTCCCAACACAACACAGCTGCCAAACCACACACCTGAGCAGAGGAAGCCAGGGGAGGAAGGAAGCTGGGTTGGTCTCAAGCTGCCCCAGAGCTCAAATCCCAGCTGCCCTGCGGCAGGTGACAACTGAGGCAGGAGCCTGGGGTATTCTGTGTGCCTGTCAGTCATGTGCCATTGCCACGAGAGCAGATGGGGCAGGCCGGCACGCAGGGATCTGCCTGTGCAGCGAGCAAATACACAGAGCTCATTCAAGGCGCTTTCCTGAATGCGCTTGCACTTCACCCCCAGCCCAGTCCCGAGTGCGGGCAGCCTGCAGATCTGGCCTCAGGCCCAGCCTGGAGGCTGCTCTTAAAATTCAGCACGGATGCGGTGGCGGTGTCAGTTCTGGCACAGCATCCCCCAAAAGCTGGAGGCCCTGCAGCAACCGGGGCTGGGGCCCGTCCACAGGTGCCACCACCAACCGCCTGCGAGGTGACGGCCAGTCGGTCCCCCAAGGGCTCTGTCTGACAAAGCAACCTGCCGGGAAGTGCACCCCCAAATTGTGAACCGCTTTGGAAACAGCGGGCCTCTCCCTGCTGTGTCAGTATGTGTAGGGAATCTGCAGACACACACCGCACATGTAGACACACGAGCACAGCCACATGCACCCAGGAACACACACGCTCCATCACGTGTGCACAGGCATCACCATGCCAGCACTGGATTTCTGGAAAGGCAGCTCCCGCTGCCCTTGTCTCACAAGCAGAAAGCACTTGCTCTCCCATCTGCAGGCTTCACCCCTGCATTCCCCTCTGCCAGGGAACAGGCACCCTCTACCCAGTCAGCCTGTGGCCTCCCATTACTGAACGCTCTGCTGGCAGTGACCAGGCAGCTCCAGGCGCCGTGCTTGCTGCTGAGGCCTGCTCATAGCCTGCTGGTGGCAGAGTGGTGGTGGCACACCACAGAGCCCCAGCACCTCTCCTCTCTGCCCCGCATGCCGATGTACACACAGCAGTGAGAGCACCAACAGGCTGTCAGACACACTGATGTCTGTTTTTCTTTTGTTTGTTGAATTTGCCTACTTGCAGGTTATTGTAATGCCGCATAGCATGGTGAGGCTTTGGCTGCGTGCCCAGGGCTGTAGTAGTTTGGGGCAGCTGACTGCAAGGTTAAAAACCAGGTTAACACATTCTGAAAAACAGCTCAAATATTAGGTGGTCATCTGCTTTCCCTGCCAGATCAGTCTTTCTAGCCTTTAGCTTCTATGCTACTCAAGTGATTTCACCATCACTTGCAGACCTGACTTGGTCCCAGCACTTCTGTGTTTCAAGGGACAGCATCCAACCTAACCTCATCATCTGCAAAGATTAAATCTCCACAGAGGACTGAACTGGTCTGGTTGAAGTAGAATTTAATTATATTTTCTTTTCCCGACTCTCCACATACAAGTGTTGAATTGATCTGGAGTGGAGGGAAAGAACTTTGTTCCAAATGAAGGTTCACTTTCTATTGCTTTCAGAAGAGAATGACAGATTTGAGTTCAAGTCCCATAACATTTGTTTTGATAGCATGGTTAGATTCAGACAGCTTGAAAGATCGTGCTGATGGCTGTCCAAACCACCTCTGTTTGTAAGGTATAATATATCAGGTGTGATTACCTTCCCCTCTCCTAGCACCTCTTCCTTAAGAAAAACAAACAAAAATGAGAGGGAGAAGGGCAAAGGGAAAACAGAGCTCAGCTGAGGGTAACTGAAATTTTGAATGAAAGCATTCCCAAAAAGAAAAAACAACACAAACAAAAATCCCAAAAGCAGCATGCCTGTCCCATATTTTATTTCCCAAATCCTCTCCAGGTTGTGTCATTTTAAAAACCTGCAAGTTGGGACATCAAAGAGAGACTGAGCATAAGAGGAAAGCTAGTACAGAGGTGCCCTAAAGAATCAATGCACAAAAGATCTGTGGGATTAAGGGCTGGAGATTTAGGTCTACGCACAGCCACAGAGGCTGACAGGGAGCACGAGACAGGACCTGCAAGAGGAGCTGTCTGAATATCAGAGCTCCCTGGCCAAGGGTTTTGTCATCTCTGCCCTGCAGCACAGGAAGGCAAAGGCAGCACAAACCGATCTACAGCAAAACACCTTCCTTACTGTCCCAACACCAGCTCCCTTCCTCCCAGCTGTGGCTCTCACAACGGCTGGGGTGGTTTTGTTGGGGGCAGTTTGTTTTGTTTTTGGAAGGATACACTTTGTCCTTGAGGCTTTTTTTGGACAACCAACATTTGGGGCGATGCCATAGATTCCACCAATACAGGAGCCTGCTGTGCCTTTTCTTTCTCACCCGAGCCCCAGCCTGCAAGACCAGCATGATGTCTCTTGATCCTCCCAAATGAAATTAGGAAAATGGGCCGGCTGACTTGCATCTGCCCCACACTACACAAAACAGCATTGCAGAGAGGGTACATTTGCTAGGAAAAAACAATAAATGTAATTTCCTCCATGAATTAGCTGTGCCACACTGGCTCCAAAAGGAGTTGGAGGGAGAACAAGAAAAGAGCCACTGTCTGTTAAACATACCAGCCTTTGAGTTATCAAAGGATGCAGGATATGGGGTCACACTTCAAAACCTAACGACAGCAGTTTGGGGGATTTGCTCAGATCCATTTCCTTTGCTCGGTTTTCACAGGGTTCTGGGACGTCGCAGCCAGCACAGAGCCCTCAAGTCTCCCTGAGGGGGAGATGCCTGGAGGGAAGGGCAGAGCTGGGCTCAGGGCTGCAGCCCCCGCTCTGCTGGGGCCTAAAGTGACCTTGTGTGGAAGCAGGAAGAATTTCAGGTCAGCAGAATGTAATTACTCGGATTGGAAAGGAGCCAAGATTCTGGCATTAACATCCCCACTGCCTATGAAAGTGCCACAGGGCCAGAACTATAGATTTCTCCATTGCTGAAAAAACAGGGCTGAAGAGGTAGAGGAGCCTATAAGCAGCTTGAATTGTTACAGCGGGGTTTGCAAAAGCAGTTAAGACTTTCAGTTTAGAAAATGACTACATTAAAAGAAAACGGTCAATATTTCTCCCTTTTCCTCTCTTTCAGGAAAGGGAGAATGAACTCCCAAAGAACTGTGGCAATGCATCTAGCGCGATAGCACACAGATTATTTATGCTTGCATCAGATTATTTTTTGTCCTCTCTTCCCACACCCTCACTGCTTTTTGCAAATCAATCTCATTCAGGGCAAAGCCTACAGTAGGCAGAGTGCCTCTCGGCTCCAGCACTGTCCCCAGCAAGGCAGGGTGATGCTCTGGGCATGTGGTGACCAGCTGAGGAGCCTGGCCTAGCACCCCCTCCGACTTCACTGTGGTTCAGGGCAAGCCTATGTGCCTTCACCTTGGCAGAATCCCACTGCAAACAGCAGCACTTTGTACAACCAGGTGTGGAGGTTTCCTGTACAGGTCTCCAGCCAGGGGCCAGGCGTAGTGCCTGAGGAAGGGCAGGCTAGCACAACAGCTGCGCTGGATTATATTCATAATTCTCAGAAACATACAGAAACACTTTCCAGCACGTGATCACTTGTGCCTCAGGATTAGTCTTGAGGAGGCAGAACTTAATTCTTCCCTTTCCTGGCACTCTCCCCTTGACCCACAGGGGATCAATTAGCTCATAAGCAGAGGAAGGTTTGCACACAATAAAGATTCTTTTCAGATACAGCGTTTGGCAAGGACACACCAGGAAAAAAATGGCACTGCCCTACTCAAGGAACAGCACTAACTTTTCTTCTTGCAGAAGGCAAAGAACGCCAGTTACACAGAAACAGGCATGAGCTTATAGGGACGGCAGACCTCACGTGGAATTTCAGAGAGCCCCGTGGCATCACCAGGCACCGCATGCGCTGTCACATGGCCAAGCTGTGGCTGTGCAGCATCCCTCCATGCTGAGAGCAGAGCTGCATCACCTCACACCATCACTGTACAGACAGAGCAAGGAGCACCATCGTTGCTACCATCTCTCACAGCTTCAGATGACCACTGCAGTGCTGCTTTCATAAATAATCTTCAGACAGTGTGGTACATCTTGATCAAGGTGCAAGAACAACATCTACAAGGGCAGAAGCATTAATCTATTAAAAACCAAACAGGTGAGTTGCACCCTGATTGCAACCTTCAGACTATTCCTCAGCTCCTGGAAATGAAGACAGCGTGCAGCAGGAATCATAGGAAACCACCAAGGACTTGCTCAAAGCAAGGTGGAAGGACTGAAATATGATAGTCTCAATAGAACATCAGGAAAGAGTATTTTTTTCTAGAATAGCAACAACCTGATTCTCTGGCCTCCTCATGCATGACTGGGGGTCTCACGTATCTGGATGATCTGGATTAGCTAACTTCAATCTGCTGGAGTGCTCATTCCATCGCAAGCTCTGGCAGCAATCCAGGTAGAGGACAGAAAATCTCCAACACTCTCTATTTGGAGACTTCCTCTCCCCTTTCCCTTCCTATGCAGAGTTGGAGCTTTTTCTGAATCAGAAATAAGCAGGTCTTGCATTTGCATTTCCTCTGAGAGCCCGAAATAGCCACACAGCCATCTGCCACAGGTATCACACTTCCCATTTTGTCAGAGCATGGCGTGACTCAGAGGTCATGGAGTAGGCAAGTATCAGGACCAGGAAGATGTGCTAGACTTTTTACACCTTCAAAGAATAAAGCATTAAGCAAAGAAACTTATGAACTATTTCATTTGATTTTGATTGGTGTTGAGAAGGCGTTTGCTGTGTTCAGTCCTTCATTCTGCAGGATATTAGGAAAAGATGAAGAGAAAAATCCAACAAATCAATACTCAGTTAAGATATACCCCCAACCTTTCCTTTGGTCAGCCCAACATCTGCCAGCAGGAAGCAAGGCCTCACTGAACAAAATAACTTGAATTGTGGCATTTCTCCTAGGGCGTGCCAGTTACAAAGCATCTCCCTCCCTTCTCTGTCTCCCTTCAGTGGGGAGCAGCATCCCCACTGCAGGATCAGCCTCTGCCACCCTCATGTAGCAAAGTTAACTTCAGAGTGTTTTGTGGGGTATCCCCTGTAAACTATCAAGACAAGGTGCTGCTCCCCAGATCCTCTTTCCTACTTAGCACAGTTGTTCAGGCAGGCTCAAGAAGAGATTAAAAACTGTTCTCTAGGAGTCCAGGCATTGATTTTCTCTCCTCCCAGCCAATGCTGCTGCAGGGCAACAACTTTGGGGAGGGATAGAACAGCTGGGGATAGTAATCTGTTCAGCCACCTCAGCTCAATCTGCTGCCTATACACAAGAACCATCGTACTCTGCAGCTCTCAGCACTTATCTAGAGCTTCTGAATATGGAGAGGCTTGTGATGCGTCCTGCTTCACCACTGCCCATACAGGGCTCAGATGTACAGTGGGGTGGAACACTTTGGGGACCCAAAATCTTACACTGCTTGTGGCCGCAGCCCTTCCTTGTATTGCATTCTTACTAAAGCGCAAGTGTAGCCTACAGAAGTAGCCATTCCTCTCAGGATTACTCACACATCACACAAAAAAACACACTCAGATGTGCTCTAAAGCTGGGGCTGCTATGAAAGAGTCTCTTTAAAGACAAATTAAAAACACACCATCTGTAGATAAAGCAACCTGCCCCTATGAAGCCAGGCATCTTCACTAGGAAGAAAGAGCCTCAAGCTGAAGGCAATAAAATATCTCGGTAGGACTGTCAGAGTTTAAATTCCCTCTTTGAAGCACCACACAGCACTGTGTTACGCGTGCCAATGAATAGCTCAGTGCTCTCAGATGAGTTAAGTGTCACAAGGAATCAGAGATGCAGTGTGCCAGCCACTCTCCTCTGTGAAGTCACTGGCAATGCTTCAGCTGCAGTTTGACCCTCTGAAGCCTTGAAAGTGGTATTGCTGAGGGATTCTACTAAAGGAGGAAAAGAAGTAAAAACAGGTGTACTGGACAAAAACAAGAAACCCAAACACCAAGGGGCTTGCTTCCGAAGAGTGCTGAGCACCAGTGGCTTGCCACAACATCAACAGCAGATGAGTGTTCAGCAGCTCTCCAGATAAACACGTGCAAATAAGGGTCAGACAGACACACAACCAGGTACAAATAGCAGCCACCTACTCTCTAACTCCTCATGCTCCTTTTGGTTCTGCTCATTTGCAACAGACTAAGGCCTTAAAACATTGAGGTATACTGTAGCCAACAATGAAACTGCTTTAGAACATAAATCCCTGCATCTGTCTAAAGAAGACTGCACTGGACATCTCTTACAGAAGATGTACAGTGTTACCAGGTAGACCAAAGCCACAGTAGAGACAACAGCAGAGACAGAAAGACTGTGATATTAAGAGCAGCTTCTAAGCTTAGCTTCATCTTTCTGAGCAGACAAGGTTCTGGGTGCTGCTCCACTGAACACACTGCCTTAAGCAACACAGCCTCATTCATCACAGCATTTGTTTCACCTGCTAAAGCACAGTATATTTGCTCTCACATGGTCTTGAAGTAATACCAAACAGCACCACAGCCTTAAAGAACATTTTCAGGGAAATTTAGGAGAAAGGAGAAGGGACGCTCTTAGAAAAATTAAAGCCTCTCTGCTTGAGTTTATGAGCTGTAGCAGCTCTTCTCTTTGCCTACTACATAAATCCTCACTTTCCGTTCCTTGACTTGGAAGGTTGGTGTAGATGCTCCAGTACAAGCTGTGAAGCATCAGAACCAGAGTGTCAGCCTTAATCCACACACAGTCCTGAGAACTCAGCAGTGGGAGCAGCCCTGTTCAGCTTCTCACTGGAGGAATCAAACTCAACAGCATTACTCTACCAACTAAGAAATACAGCAGCCTTTTGGGAAAGGCTAATGGAGTAGGGGGAGATGGACACAGTCCAGACACCAGTTCTTCTCCTGGAAAGCCTCCCCCAAACACAAACATAACAGAGCTGAAGGTGGTTCCCTTAGAGAGTCAGGGACACCTCTCCTGCCAGACAAAGCTCTGTCATTTGCCTGCAGCCTGTGCAGGTTCAGAGAAGCAGTCCTGCCCCACTATGCCTCAATTCTCCTTGCAGAGGATCATTAGCCTTGCAGTAATACCGCACCCCAAATTCTGCTTTTTACCCTGGAATCGCTTCACACCAGGCAAGTCTCTGGGTAATGGCAAAAAAAGAATAAACATTAACAGACAGTGCTCCGGAAGAAAAATTCAACAAAAACAAGAAAACCACACTTGTTTTTACTTACACTTTAGTCAGTTCCAAGAAGTCTGCTCTCCACTCAGCACGCTGCTGTCAGGATACACACAGTCTCACAGTTGACTCTCATTTGCCACGATTATTGTTTCCACCAAAAGAGATCACAGCTTCGGAATACACATCTTTACATATCCAAACTGTCAGTAGCCTGAAATACAGTGAACTAAACAGCTCACCACCATCAACAAATTAAGTTGGTTCTCCCTTTTCCCATCACTTCTCTCCCTACACGTTCTTTCTAGGCTCTGTTGCTCATTGGTACTGTCCATAAGCCAGAAGAAATGAATGCCAGCTCAGATGCACCTGAAATGTCTGCCTCAGGCTTTCGTCCCTCCTTGCAAGGCTTCTGGGCAAGACCCAACTTAGCCAGGGGTCACCTGTTCAACAGAATAGCTAAACACTCCCATCTTCTCTTAGAAAACATCCATCTGTCTAACATAGGGAATGGTTAAGCCATTCTTTTCCCAGAAAATAAACACAACAGAAGTACCTCAGCACCTAAAGGGGTAGCCCATAATGCTGTAGCAAGACTGAACTAGGAGAATAGTACTAGACCTCCTCTGAAAAGCACAACTTGTTCTGTTTCCACAAAACTACTGTGACCAGTTTTCACCAACAGCCACAGAAGTCAAGTTGCAGAATATGGCTGCTACGTGAACTAGCATGTGGACTGCCATGTTTATAACAAGCTGTTTTGCAAATGAAGAAATGAGATCGCCTCAGACAGGTTCTTTGCAATCCCAGGCAAAGTATTACAGGCTTCAACAATGGACATAAACAAAAGCTCCATACAAGCTCCAACTCACCCAACCAGCGAGGGGGAACCTTCAGCTACACAGCACTCCTGTCCAGGAAGCAGCCTGGTTCCAAGAGGCACATGAGATCGCCTCAGACAGGTTCTTTGCAATCCAGGGTGCCTCCACCCTGGGTCTACCCCTTCTGGTCACAGCGGAGCACAGGTGCAAACAATTTACCTGTGCTCCCTGGGCCAGCCACAGCCCTTCACCAGGTGCTCAATCACTACTTCAAGCCCTGACCTAACAGTTCCCCTACACAAGCACCACTGGCAGATGAAATTTTTCCTTTGGCCAAAGCCTCCCCAGTTTTTCTTTCACGTGCATTCTCTAACACCTGAAACTTTGAGCATATGCCGTGGGTGTTGTCCATGGAGCCACAAATAAGATTCCTTCCCCAACAACTATCTTCAGGGAGCTTATGAGAAATGAGCATCTTTACAATGTCTGTGTCAAATAAAATTGCACTCAGCACATAGATTCAGAAATTGTAAAGGGAAAACAAACAAACAAGCCAAAAATTGCTACAACAGATGTACACAAGCTCAGATGCCCAGGCCTTGTTTCCTTAGAAACCAGGCGAAGGACAAGCAAATCCTGCAACCAACAGCAATGTTTGTAGCAGAGCATCAAGACTGAACAGTAAAGCCTTGTGTGTATTTCTCTCTGGATAAGCTCAAAAATAAAAATCTTCCCTTTTCCCCTACATTATACAGCTGCAACACATGAGAGTGAACAGTGATTGCCTTGCAAGGTTCAGACAATAAAGTTACTGGCCACAAGCGCGTGGCTGCATGTAATGCTGATGAGGCTGTAATAAACAACATTGTCCCGGAGAATTGGCTGATGTACCATCAGCACCTGGGGTAAAAAAGATTCTCAGGGAGACTGTCTGCATCTACAATTCAGTGGAATCAAGTCCAAATTTCAAATAATTCCACCTAGTTCTTGAAACGTGAAAGGGACTTCCTAAAAGGAAAAGAATTGGATAGAAACTTGTCCATCGTGTCTACCAGCACAGTTGGGGAATAAATGGAGAACGGCACAGCACTAGCAGCAACTGCATATGTGTACGGCCACTTTCTAAATCCTTTAAATCCTACACCAAAACTCACAGTGAATAGCACGAAGACAAGATGGTGTGTTTCATATATGGAGAATTACTAATGGAAGTAGTCCAAATGCATGTATTTTTTTTTAGACAAACAGGAGAAATTCATACTACAGGTTTTGTGTAGCATAAGAAACGAAGGAGTTGTGAAATAGATTAACTCCAGTGACACTGCTCCAGAGTACATCAGAGAAGACTTCTTCCTGCAAGGATTCCAGAATCATTTAGATTTAGACTTCTAAGTGCCACGGGTGTGTCTCTCTCAGCGTGCAAAGCAGCAGAATTGCGTTGAAGAACCTCAAAACATACAGAAGTAGAAAGTAATTTTTCAGACTGTGCATTGGATAGCACAAAGGTGAAACTGATCCAAGGTGGGGGGGGGCGGAGGGAGGGGAGACAGTATCAGAGGTCTTCCCTAGCTTGTGGGGAAAACTTATTTAAAAAAAAAAAAAGAGCAAAGAGCAGAATGGAAAGTATTTCTGACCACATCAGTTGGTAAGAGGTCTTGATCACAGGAGGATTGAGTATTCATTCCTAGCACTCTGGGTACAATCTCAGTCTCTCCGAGTAAAACCTCGATCTGTCTGCGGTGGATAGGATGTGCATCTCCCAAATATTAACAGTGGCTAGGTAGAAACAAGTTCCTCCATTACTATTTCTTTAACTGAAGAGAAGGTGCCTGGTTGTCCATCAGCGTGATCTTTGAGCCAGTGGAAATACAGAAAAAAAAAAACATGAAACCTGTTCACAAGCTGATTATTATGCAGATCAGCAATCGTTATCCTTTCTCTCATTACCTCAAATGCTTTCTGCCATCTGTTGGTAACAAACCTGCATCTGGCAGATTACCAGAGGAGCCCTAATCAATGGGTAATTGGGGTAGAGGATTGTGGGGATAACCCTGGCAATGAAAGCACATAAAAACTTACAGCATGAGAAGAAAGTTTGCTTGTCACAAGTGTGAGATACTACACCCAGTGTTTTTCTGCCATTCTGACAGAACTCCTCCTTTTTGGAAGAACAGGGAAAGGGATTTATCACAGGCAAGAGGACAAAGTATACCAGCCTCTGTAATGGTACCTTAAGCAAAAGGTTAATTTCCAACAGATTATGCTCGTGAACACTGCCACGAGAGGCACAGAGCAAGCACAAACACGCATGAGTTTGCATTGCCACACTTGTCCCTTGGAACCATCTGTTAATGAGAAGTAAAGGATGCCACAGACACTTGCGAGTAATGGCTCCCAGTCTAGTCTCTTAGTGCCTTCTGATAGGAACTGCTCAAGGTGGACGCTGCTGTGTCCTACCCTCCTGCTTGCACTGGCCCCAGCAGCTGGGAAGGTACATACACAGCATCTATTGCCCATTCACTGCCCTGGGAGTGTCACATCCATCGGAGCATGGAAGGAACAACAAATTCTTGTAGCAAGAAAGTGGCCCAAAGAAAAGAAGGAAGTAGAAATCCCTATAAATATCCAAATGCTGCCAGTGCCCACACATGCTGGCTAGGATCCAAAGTAGCTGTTTGAGGGTGATAAGAATCCTTAACTAAGCACCTGAACATGGGAGAGGAGCACCAACACCCAAGCTAAGATGTTAATGAAGCTATGACAGAAAAACAACATCCTCCAGTGATCCAATACCCAGGCTGCTGTGACTAAAAAGTGAGAACATGAAACTTTACTATCGTAAACAGCTAAAAGGAGGGAGGACTGCAAAAGAAAGCTGGTATTAGAAGCATATTCCCAAGATATACAGATCTTATTCCCTTCCTGCTACTAAAGGGAAGGGGTGTCTTTGATATATATTGGATTATGGTAGAGAGCAACATCCTCACTTAGACAAATCCAAAAACAATTTATTTTTTTTTAATATAAATTCAGCATTCCAAGGATGTTGTGCAACCTCCGTCTAACAAATGCAGCCTGTACCATGCTGGTTCAGTTGCATGTACATCACAGAGAGCGGGGGTTCAGACACTAACTTTGTAGGCTACCAATTTGAACAGCTACAAAATCCCAAGAATTATGTATATATTATAAACATATTTCTATACCTTAAAAATTTAAGAGAGGTAACAGGAACAGAGTTGGTAAAGAGACAGAGTTGGCATGCTGCTTTTTTGTGTGTGTGTGTGTTTGCAACTTGTTTTGAGGTGGGGATATCGTGCAGCCCCACCTTGAAAGGGGGGAGCAGAACTCAGTCCCTCCTGCGTGAGATCAGCTAGCTGTTTGTCATAGGGAGGATTACTTTCTCCAGCCATCTTGAGCCTCCCATACTCATTAAATGGTATTAGTCAGAAAGGAGGGGTAATGGTGAAAAGTCAAATCCTTTTTGGCTGTTATCTGTGGAACTCGAAAAGCAGTGAGGAAATACAAAAATCCCAGTTCAGCTCCTCAATGTACCCATGCTGTGTGCAATCTCTTTAGAGCTTAGTCTCAAACTTTGTTAAAATGTCCATCCTATTGCTTTGCTGCTTAGCTCTGAATAGTCACATGGGGCAAGAGAGAGGCAGCATTAAAGAGGCGATGCTTAATTGTCCTGCTGACTTCTTAATAGTTAGGCAGTAACTACCACCCTGGCACAGTTTTTGTCCATCTCTCATGTTCCATCCTTCTGGAGCCTGGAAGCCCAGAGGTCTCTGGTTACCCTCTCAATGCAACTCCCTTCTTTATTTTTCAATCTGTATGTCAGGGAGTTTTTACTGTCCACCTCCTGTTAAGCCATCCTGTATTTAGTATTTGTGTCAGAGTCATATAGTTCTTTGCTAGAGCAGCGAGCAGAGAAGATGAAGGAAGTGTGCTGGAGAAAGAGATGGCTGCTGAGCTGGTGTGTCTGTCCCAGCAATAGAAGATTGAATAAAAAAAGGTACAACGTATCAGGCATTGTGAATAAATGGCTCTACCATTACTGCTGATTCAGGTTATCATAAGGCAGCAGTCAGCTAGCTCCAGAGGCATTCTGACTTCTGAAGAGTGGGCTAAGAGAGCACTTTGAATTTCTGCCAAAGGCCCTACCTGATTTTTTTTTATTTTTTTATTTTTTTACTTATGGAAAGCATCCAGCAAGCTTGCTCTGGCCTGGCATTATGCAGATGTGCTGAATGAAGATTGACAATAATACCTGTGTTGTGTGCTGAAATTCTTCCCTCTTCCTCTTTTCAGCTTAAGTTCAGCCTGAACTTCCCAAGTGGTTGATTTTCTTTGGAGCATAACCCAGGGCAGAACTAGGTGCCTGGCAGGCAAATAATCCACACCTTTAATTTTGGCCCAAGTGCCACAGAATCAATTGAGCAACTCCCTGTAACTCTAAGCTGCTGAAACATAATACTGAATTCACTCAGTTCCATGAAGTTACCACCTCCCAGGTACCTCCTCCGTAAGAATACATGGGGCACACAACATTCTTCCAAAAATCTCCCTGCTGCTTCTGAAGAACTTTTTAACCGTGCTGCAGAAAAAAAGAAAAAAAGACGACTTTCAGAAGCAAGCTGATTCTAAACTAGCAAAGAAACCACTGCCATAGTCTACCCTTGCTGACTATTTAATATTGCTAATAAATAGTTCCACTTTCATTAGACATTTCCTGTGGTGATAAAATACCTCTTTTTTTTTTTTTTTCCCCCTTTGGAAGCTCTACCACTGCAAGTCCTTGAAGCACATACACAGGATTACCATAAGCTGCCTTTCAGAGGAACATAGCAGAAAGATGACACGGTCCTAGTTATTCCAGTCTCATTAAACAGGAAAGCAGGCAATTGTTTGAAGCAGACTGCAGAACATAAGGAAGTGCTTTTCTCCCAAAAAGGACTGCTCAGCAGAACGTACCACTGCAACACAAATGCAGATGTCACTCTGAGACAGTCATGCTGCGTCACACAGGCAACTATTGAGCAAAGAATTGGGACACCAAGGAGGGTAAGCCTTGACTCCCAGTTTCCTCCTCTCCCAGCAACATTCTGTTCCATCCTTCCAAACAGCATGAGCTGCTAATGGCCCTATTATCAAGGATGGCAACATACTGTTCAGTTATGCATGGAGAATTATTTTATTTTACCAACAGATCAGCCATACATATTAACATACAGCTGAATGATAGCCACTCCGAGAAAGAAATGGAAGAATATTTTGCTAGACTCACGTTAATTAGCCAAAGACCAAAAAAACTCTGACTACCCACACCTTCATAGGTTTTTGCTGGCTCTTACCAGAATATCTTGTTTGTATGGATGAAAAACATCAGCCATCAAAAACTGTCAGAGCAGCTTCTAATAATTGTCACAAACTTGTCTGTAGGGAGAAGTCCTAAAAAACTAATACAGCTTTCACATTCCTCTTTAACACTAATTAATCCAAAGGCACTGGCCCAATATACACACATTTGTGTGAAAAGAGGAACACAGCTGAAACATTAGAGATCGAAATATGCTAGATCTATTATCAAAGAAAACCACATTGCGCATCTTGTATACCACAAAAACAAGAAAATCAAACTACAGATAAGAAAACCTTTATGAGCCCAGTTCCACAGCAAACATTTATTTATTAAAAAAAAATCTATTCAGTATGCAAACGCAAAGAGATGAAAAAAGACAAATAACTAATTGGAAAACACAGATGTCTGCTTAAGCAGAGTCCAACAGCTTTCTAGTCCAGGCTGCGATCCAAAGAGCATGTCCCATGTCAAGTGACCGGCACTTGGACATCAGTTGCACAAAGTGAAGAATAACTGCTTTTGGATATCAAACCAGACAATCCTTTTCATATAGGCTGCTACCTACAAAGAACAATTCAATATGAAACACAAAACAAGGGGTAGGCTGTGATTCACATTCTCCTGGGCAGCTTTACTGCAGATCCCTCTACCAGTACTCTCTATTCTAAATGAAGCCAGCAAACTGTTTAACGAAGGAAAAGCTGTGTCAAATCCTCCTCTGAAGATGATCCAGCCCACAGTCAACACAGCAGCAATATACGAACAGGGAAATGTCAGTGACTATCTGACATGTATCAGTACAGATAAAGTCTGCAGGCACCTTTGTAACAGAGGGTATCTGTGTGGTGGTTGGAAGTATACATTAGAAATCTGTGTACTGGGACAACCTGATGCTGTACAGACAGTTCAGCTGTGCTTATTCCTACACGAGCCAAAAGCTCTGCAGATCGAGCGCCGAACTAAAACCACTCTACAGCCACCAGCTGACCTGCAGCACCAACAGTGTCAGAACACTGCCTACAGAATGCCTCTAAGACTCATTGTCCATCTTATTCTTCTGCAGAGTTCTGCCTATGCCTGTTCACAGCATGCACATGAGAATGTGGACACATGAGCTGAATGAGGACACTGAGAACGATGCACAGGTGTAATGCAGAATGATGGGAACTCTACCTCCTTGTCCTGCAGAAGCAGGACTTGCTGCAAGTTGAAAATTATCCTCTGCTGAGTTGCTCCAGTGACAAAGAAGAGTCTGTAGTCAGGTATACGTACAAGGTTAGGGTGCTCCTGTAGCTTCCTTGTTTTGATAAGATTGGTTGCTTAGGAACAAGTTTTCTCCAACACCTCTGGCCATTACAGAGAAGAAACGCTCAGCTGAGTTCCCTTTTCTCTCCATCCCAACCAATTTTAACAGGTAAACCTAAAATTTGTTTAATATTTTTCCCCTTTCTCCACCTGAAAGTAGCTGCAGGTCAGGCTGCTTGAGGGGGAAATATTATGAGTCTCCAAAATCAGTCAGCGCATGAACTTCAACTCCTAGAAAGTGTGAATTCTGGACTGGGCACGATCAGACTCAAACCCATACAAAATCCACTGCGAATTTAAGGTATTCCTGTAATGTTTCCTGTTAAAGTCCTAAGCTCTTCAAATTTACTGAAATGTTAATGCCCCTATTCAAAAAGGAAATTAGCTTTTTCTTCAGCACCTCAGTATGAAAACTACAGATTCATTCATCAATTCCCGCAGTTTAAACTGGAAGATTTCTCTGAAGTCAGACAGATATATAAAGTTTAGCCAAATTTTATTTAAAAAAAATCTCCATTCCCTCTCCTTTCTAGGACATTCCTCCTGTTGTGGTATACAAGAGGCAGAACAGAAGATTCTAGCCAGCATCTCTCTGCTCAGAGGATGCCTTAAGATTCTCTCACAGACACCAGACTTACCACAGTGAGTTGCATGGTACTCCATCTATTCTGAAGACGACGATTGAGTCCACCTGAATAAAACAAAAAAAAATTCCCTAGATCCATAAGCCCTGGATATATCAAATTTCAGCTCATCACATTTGTTGCAAGGGAAAGGCCCATTTCCAGTCTGTCCTCCCACCAATCAGTACAGGATTGCTGAATTAAGCGATACAAGCACCTAATGGAAATATTTCCCATTAACTCCCACTAGTATTTGCACTTGTAAACATAGCCTATACGCTGACAGTGACAGGGCTGTACTTAATTAGAACCAGCCTTTCAAAGAAGTAAACGTTAATAGATGACTACAGTCTGAATCAAATAGCATCCAAGTTTGATTGCATACAGGATGTTCCAACTCCTACCTGCCCCTCTATTGGGATTACAACCCCGTAACTCAGAGGCAAAAAACAAACACATTAAGTTCTCTGGTCATGCAGGTCAGTATACCATATTGTAACACCCTGGGCTACACTGGGGCTTTTAGTAAATATACCAGATGTAAACTCTGGCAACAAAGGAGCTGCCTCACACTCACTTCTACTATCTCTGCTACCAGGACAGGATGAAGAGGGAGCAACAATGGCCAGATCCGAGGCCCCCAGGTGTCACTTCAAGAGACCAGGTGGGAAGGTCTCTCCACAGCTTACTGAACTTGTTAGGTCTGTAGGAACTTACACTGGAATGCAGTTAAGCAAAAGTAAAACAAAAAAGCAATTTAACAGAGTAAAACAGCTTTTTGATACTCCAAACCCAAAAAAGAGTGATTTGTGAAATAAAGTTTCCTTTCAGTTAGACATAATTCTTTTTAGCATCTTTTTTCTCCAGAAACTCACAGGTCTGTCTTCGCTTCCCTGCCACAAAAGGCACGGGGAAGCTGATTCAGTTCCTGACTGCTTTGTAATCTTCTCCAGCCTTAGCTTGTCTGCAGCAAATCTCAGGATTTAAATGGACAGCAATGACATCTAGTGGCTTGTTAAGAATTTGCCTTAGTAAATTTCCAGCCCAATCACTTATTTTTAGTAATGAGACAACCCACATAGCTCCCAGTATTTAGTTTATGTGCTTCCAACTAAATAGGCCAACAGCAAGTACATCTGAAATTCTCTACAAACTCTCCCATAATACGCATTCACTGTTGTCTCCCACAACTTGCAGCGTTTCCTCAGTTGCTTGCTTGACGCTGAGAAGAAATAGCAGGCACAAGTTTGCCTTAGCTGTGCAGGCAAGGCCTTAATTTCTTCAGCATAAATCTAGCTACAGATATTTACTTTGGTTAAACAGGGCCTGGGCTCCCATCCATCCTTTTGGTTACTTTCTTTACCTGCACTAAACTAAATGGCAGAGATTCTTTACATGGACAAGAATAAGGTCCAAGACCACATCATTTGTAGCAGCTGGTACATAGTTCATTCACAGTTTAACACAAATTAATAAATACAAAGGACATCAAAAACCATAACTGCGCTGAAATTACAAGGAGAAAAGATAAAAACGTTGTTCTGAAAGCATAGAAGAAGAGATCTTGCGGACAGAATTTATGGGAGAGCAGTAAACAGTTTGCTTCCATCCAACCCTCCCAAAGAAACCTCTCTGTTTTTCATTGAGTGATATTGCAAAATTGCTAAAAAGCACAGGTGAGAAGTTACGGAAACTCTTGAAGCATGTGACAAAGTCAGGAAATTTCAGAAGACATCTTTATAAAGCTTCCTGTACTACTGACACCGGTCATTTAACCCCTGCTGGAGTCCTTGCAGGTGCTAACACTTCCCACAGCCTCAACAGTACATAACTTAAAAGATTTTCAGTTAAGAATGGCAAGGAAGCATGAGATTTGTGGTATATGTACTTACTGCACAAGCCTAGAGCCCTCACAGAATCTGGCATACTGGACATTAAAAAATAATTGTTTTAGTTTGGTTAACTGAGACATATGAATACCTAAGACAAACCAGTGAGTTTTTGAGGTATTTTCCCCTACTAACCCATCTTGGGCAAAGACTTCTGTGTTTAATTTTACAGACCAGATCTTTCTAGAACGATCTGTAAGCAAATAATATTTCTCCTCATCAGAGGAAAACAAAACATTTCTCTAACACTGTGAAAAATCTGCTGCACTAACAAGAAAAGAATGGAGGGCTAATACTTTCAATATACCAGGAAAGCATGCTGTAAACACCAAAAAAATAAAGAGGTGGAACAAATACTAAGAATGCCCCAAGGAAAATAAGTAACTTAAAATTACTCTCTGCATCAGTATGAGCTGCTACTTACATTTCTTTGAGAGGGCAGAAAAATAGCCACCTCAGGTCTTCCCACCATCAGCTCTGCTTTTTATTATTCATTTCATACAGACAAAATTCACTCATTACAGGCTGAAGTTCCCAATAAAAGCATGGATGTTCTTCTGAAGCTATGAGTGGTTATCAAAATTCTTAGGTCAGCTCCTTGAGGAAACCAATTAATATTCCCTTGTAATGACGTGAAGACTCACTTCTACAGTCCTATGAACAGGATAAGTGACTTGCAGATTGATGCAGGTGCTCAAGACAAGCACTGGCTTGTGAAAGAACAGAAGAGCTTTTCAGGGGACAGCATTTTTTCTTGACTTAATTACAAGAGCCATCATTTTTCATTTAGATCAATTCTATTAATTCCTACTTCTGTAATTCAGCCCCAAACAGTGGAACTTCATTAAAACTTTAGTTTCTTCAGTATTAAAACAAGGAACTCAGGCTAAATGGCTAGAGAAATATTTTTGTTCCCTCACCCACAATGCAGTGATCACTGCCTTCTGGGAAGAATTTTCCAAGTCAGAGCAATAGACAGAAACACTGAGTTACAGTCATTCCCAGAAAGTATAAAATACTGCCAAGAAGGCAAAAGACTACCTGGTTACACAGCACTGGCTTCAAACAGGAAAACAAATTTCTCAACAGCTAGAGTTTTTTGTAGTCTACTCTTGAGGAAATCTATGACTAGGTTTCTACTGCAGCGCTCAAGTGTAGCTTGAAGAGGACCAGAGCAGGGCAGTGGTCTGGGCAGTGTTCCTACTTCTCCAGAAAATCAGCTGAAACATTACTAATGCATATATTCATTTTGGTTTGGGGTGAAGGTGAGAACAAGATCAACAATACAAAGGCAGTGACATAGTGGAAGTGGGATGGAGACACAAACAGGCTAGGAAGTATTGTCAGAAAAAGTGGAGAGTCCCTACAGAAAATTCAGATGTATGGACTTGTCCATAAAGCTCGTGAGAATTATACCCCTTGAATTGCAGGCAAATGACTTAAGTGTATTACGAGACATCTACTTGAAAATTATACACATTCTTATACTACATTGGGTAGAAACATGTATTTGTGTAGCAGAATATTTACAAAATATATATATGCAAGAGCTCTTCTCCATTAATGTTCTCTCAGCATACGTGGCTACAGACTCTGCAAAAAGGAAACAAAAGGCAATTCTAGCATTGGAAGTGATGAATGAAGACCACGCTGCTCAGTGTTCCTCACTACCTTCAATTTAAGTTTGTCTTCACCAAAACAGGTACCACACAACAGGGAAGAGAAACCACAGGCTGTTCCCAATTCCTTCTGGGCAACAAGGCACTCTATTAGCTTCACACTGAGAACCTCAGAACTGCAAGTAGCAAATATCTGCTAAAAAAAACTCCAGTAGACAAGCTCTAATTTTTTTTCCAAGTTGTTAGACAGTGATAGCTATATCTCCTTGTTTTTCAAGACCAGTTCACTGTAATCCTGATAACAAGACCCTACTATACTCTTTCCTTAGAAAGTCACTGTGTTCTCACTTCTAGAAGTTTTACATGCACCACAGAAGCTTCACAAGTTGTGAACAAAACTTCTCTGGTCTACTGACAGTTGCAGATTTGGAGAACTACAGCCAGCTTTGCATCTCCTCTTCATACTTCTGGGGATCAATAAAAGGCTTGTCAATGGACCGGATCATCAGCTCACCACAGTACACGCATTCAGCTGCCACAATATCATCAATGTCAGCTTTGATCTGTTCCCGACTCTGCTGCCCCTTCCCCAGGCTAGCAGTATCAGTGTCCTTGGGACGATGGTGACCCTTAGAAGGCTGACTGGTAGCTGCCAGCTTCTTCTGAAGATCTTCAAGTTTTGCCTGTTTATAGGCAGGAAGGTTTGGAAAAACTGCTTGAAGGAGACAGTCATAGTGAAACATGTGACCACAAAGGAAAAGGTAAAATGGGCGGTTTAGTAGTGGAAAGTCACAAGCAGCACATTTTTCCTGAGGCTCAACAGAGCCATACTTATTTCTCATTTCCTGGATGTCCTCTCGGATTCTCTTGGCACTCTGTGTGGCTTCCTCCATCTCCCTTTTCAGCTCCTCAATGTGCTTGTTGTAGTCCTCCAGCGAGTTACAGATTGCCTCCTTGAAATGGTCAATAGTGACAAAGTCTGGAAAGAATGGCAGGACATCTTCAATCTTCAGCAGGGCACAGCTGGAGAGGCAGGCCATTGCCTTCTTGACATCCTTTTCTTCCTGAACAACATGGCGAGCAATCTTCAACCAGAGCTTCTTCCGGAGTTCCTCATCATCTTCAGGGAGATCTGCACAGGACTTGGCAAGATCAACATCCACCTAAAAGGTCAACAGACAAGGAAACTGAGTTAAGCTTTCCTCTTTGTTTATCCACCATTCAATGCCTTCCCTTAGAGGAGGTATTTATAGAAAACTCCTATTGCTATTTCACTGCCTAGGGCTGCACTACTGGCCTGCTACTCAATTATCTGTCAAACATCTCTCCTCTCAAACACTATTCTTCCAGCTATAAGATTTGCACGCTACCCAGCAGAGAACAACAAATCCCAGAACTACAATAAGGGTAAATCTTTGTTGTAATATCTTCCCTGGCCACACATTTCAATGAAGACACTTCAATGTCAATAGAGAGAACTCAAATATCTCACTGAAGGTCAGACTAAGCTGACAAAGGCATTCCTCTGATGATTAACTCCAGCTAGGAATAGGAAGTAAATTGAATCCTGAACAATAGCTATACAAGCCTTGCATAAATGCAGATACTTTTAAAAGTATCTTCTGTTAGCGACTAGGATTAAGACAGACTGTACTTTCATTTGTATCCCGTACCCCCACTCTCAACTGCAGGTTGCCAAATTCAGTTGTCTACTTAAAACAATTGTGAAAGCACAGAAGCAAGTTACGAGTCTTTCCTCCTAGTCTTGCACAGCTCCTATACCAATGTGTCCATTTCTTCTCAATGCTTTGTTGTTCAAGGTAACTTGAAGAAGCTACTTTCCCATATGTCACAGCATGCATGCACAGACACACATACCTGTAATGCAAGATCCACAGCTTCCTCGTATAGTTCCATCACTTTGTAAATATGGACACACGCATGGTGGTGCCCATGCTCTGCACACAGGCGCAGTGCATACTTCAGGTCGTAATGGATCCTGTTTGGGTTGGTTCCTGCTTGTTCCAGGTATGATAGGAGCGAATCCGGCCGACACAAAGCATAGAGAGACAATAGGTAGTTGTGAATAGCTTGCTGGGTTTCCTCCAACTCATAGACACAGAACTCCATGTACCTAATGGCTTCATTTATCTGCTGGGTGCTGGCACTCTGGCTATAGTTAACAAGGGCGGGAATGAGGTTCCTGGCATCCAGTCTGGAGCCCATAGAAATCCAAGCATCAACTACCTTCTTGGGAATATGCTGGATGAGGACTGGAGAGAATTTGTAGAACAGCTTCTCATCTCTGTGCCTGGACAGCACGTTTAGAGCTTCATCGTACTCATCATGCTGGCAGTGGTGAGCTACAACTCGCTCGTAGTCCTGCATGATGACTGCAAAATACACCATGTGCTCCGTGTCCCCATGGCTTGCCAACAGCTCATAAATAGATGCCCGGTTATTAAACAGACAGTCTTTGTTTTTAGGGCTGCTCAGGAAGGTGCGAAACTTCTCCCGTGTATCCAAATAGAGATTTCGCTGTGAGGAATCTCCTTCCAATATGCCTAGCCAGTTCAGGTACAGTTCTGTTAGCCACGTGGTCAGCAGAGTGGTCTGCGTCTTCTCAGAAGGCTTTAGGTTATTTAGCTTCTTAATCAGAAACTCCATCAGGGCCTCTTCTTGCTTGGCTTCAATGAACTTAAGGGCAATTTCCTCAAAGTAGTTCTGGGTGAGTGCATAACACTTGGCACTGTCAAGATACCTCTTGTTTTGGAAGCAGTGTTCTGCCTCTTTTGCCAGCACAATATCAAGGCACTCTGGACGGTCTTTACAATACTCTTTGGCTAAATCAAATTTGTTCATATTCATATACATCTTCCACACATCTCTAGATTCCCGCTGGACGTGATAACGGAATACTACTTTCTCAGTGTGGATCCAGATCTGCTGGACTGTGGGATCTTTGATCATGCGCGTCAACGTGCCAAACTTCTCCAGGAACAGATCTTGAAAAACCACCTGCTCATTCAGAGTGCATACAGCCATCACCCGATCAGGCAGTAGCAACAGAAAGTGGAACTGGGTGAGCACAATGGATATTGGCTTGTTCACAGCTATGTCAATATCAGAAGGATAAACCCAGACCCGTTCATCACTCAGAATTGAATCAGGACGGCTGTAATCCAATGTACCATACAAAACGCCATTTCCCATCATCCAGGCAAAGGTGCGTGGGTTGGAGCGCAGTTTTGGAGTATAAAAGGCTATCTCACTGAAACCAAAGCTGGCCGGAAATTCCCTGAAGCTGGGCAAATGGTCAGCGTGCATAGCAAATATGGAGCTGAAGCCTTGCTGCTCTGTCCCTTCAGGCACTTTGCCAACAAACTGGAAGAGTCTCTTTCGAGTGGTGGCTATAATAAAAAATTTCCCTTCTATCCCTCTTTCAATCTCCAAACAGCACACAGGTGCAGGTCCTGATTCCTCTTCCAGAGTGTAGACCTGCCGGAAGTACTGGTCAGGATTAGTGCTGAAGAGGCTTCCCTCACTGACAGATATTTCAGCTTCATAGATTTGCCCCTGGGCTGTTCCCACTAGGATAGGCCCAGTATTGGTCTCCAAACCAAGAAATTTGTTCCAGCCCACACTTTCAATCAAGTGGCCTTTCCAGCGGGAGAGTGCTCGCACTTTCTGAACGCTTCTGTTCAGGTAAAGGCATTCACTGGTGTTCAGAGCAATCAGGAGATGAGAGCCTGTCAGAAGGAGAGGGGCACAAGAACATGAGAAGAAATTTACACCATGCCTGAGCAAGTCAAATTCCTGAGGCTTCTCAGCCTCACATTAGATAAGCACTAGTATCAACATAATTAATAGAGGACTTTTCCAGGCATTCATGAGAATGTGGGGGATTTCCATAATGGATCAGCATAGCAGTCCACATGTTGCAAACTAAAATTGCTAATTTCAGATGCTTCGGTGAAAAGTTATTCTTCTGTTTTAATAAATGTTCTAAGGACAAACTTTTCCCAGACTTCTCTCCTATCTCTGGCAGCTAGTGACACTTACGAGCATCTTTCCAAACTTGTGTTTTGTTCTTGTAAAAAAATTCTTACATATACACACATAGCACAAAGTGACTGCAAGGAATTCCATGCGAATCACTGTCTGCCACATTCACAGAACCAGTACTTGTTATGCACATTCAATTGCCTCGGCTGCTAGCCATCATCTGTAAATATACATAGCCCATTACCTCACCTGTGTGGTCCAAAAACATCTTGTAGACTTTGGCTTCATCTTTGCGTCCCAGCTCTACTTGATTAGGTTCATCTGGCTTCCCGAGATCAATCCTACAAAGAAAAAACATGAAAGCATGCTGCCAACAAAAGCTGACGAAGGCCTAATTTCTTAGTGCTTTCAATACATGCAGATTCTTACCCTTCACAACTTTAAAAAAAGGTGAAAACAAGCAATCACTTCAGGTCACTAGCAGCATTACCTGAGAAGGGTGTCTTTGCCAAGGCTCATACAGAGCTGGTTAGAGGAGACCACTAAGCTGTTAATTTTCTCTGGAGGAGCAAAGTCAATCCTTTGCTTGTTAAATATTGGTGTTTCCTTCTCCAGTCGTGCATTCACATATCCTGGAGAAAGAATATGAACACTTAAATGAAACTGCACAAGTTAACTCATACAACTGATACAGAATTCAGCTAGCCAGTTCACTCCCAACCAGCTTGGGAAACATGACATCCAGAAAGTTGAGAGATTACTTACGAAGATCTAGTTGGGAAAGGCAGAGAGCAGAGAAGGTCTGACCTGAGAGAAGTTACATACTTGTGGAGAAATATTTTAATAATAAATTATTAAATAAACAACTTAGAAACCGACTGTTTTAAAAAACTCTTACAATCTTCAGTGCAGATGGGCAATACTACCTCCTTTGGCTCCAACAAAGGCAAAGGCCCAGCCATAGACTAGCAGGCAACAAACTGAAAGACAGGTGGACCTGTAACACTGTATGGGAGTACTAAGAAGTAGTATGACTGAATTAATTTTCATTGAAGACTAGTAGACCTCGGCACCCAAAATTATGGGCCTTGCACAGACTACATCATTCTATTTCTTAAGAAGAACAACTGCTTTTTACAAGCCTCCTACGATTAAATGAAAAACTACAAAGGATCTCAGATATGCCAGATCTCAGAACTGTAAAATATGAAGGCGTTCATATAAAACTAAAAACAAGTGATGATAATCATCAGCAGAATCCTGGAACATCTGTACATTCACAAACAGATCTTATCACAAAGTTGCATCCATATCTGTCCCTTGAGACAAGTTTTCCCACTGACTGCATTTCCCATACGCACGAAGCCTTACATAACCCCCCAACAAAGAAAACAGCAGGAGATCTGTCTGACCACACTACTTCAAGCTAGAAAGCCAGACAGACTTGATCTATTGCTAGGTTAACTCATCTGCTTTGCTCCATGAGTGAGTGGGTGAGTGAGTGAAGGATTTCTAAAGCAAGCAGGTCCATGCAGCAATTAGCTTGGATAGGAAGATTAAAAGCAAAAAAGTAGCTATCCAGCAAGATGTACAAAAAGAAAAGAAATCTGAGTTTGTGTCTTCAGGGAAACGGACTTCTTGCATTCTGAAGAGCATAGGCCCAACAATCTCTGGACTAGGACAAACAGCACTCCTTCAAAGCATGTTGAATAACTATAGCCTCCCCCAAATTATCCTGAAAAACTCCAATTCAAGCTCTGTTGCTGTTAAACACATCAGTGTAGTAGTGGAAAGCAGCCTGCTAACACTGTGATTCCTTTCACTGCCTATTTTGCCAGTGGCTTCTCCTTGCTTCTGCCTCAACACTAGACCAGCTGTAGGATCTTTAAAGGATTCTTGTTTTAAAGGCAAGATATGAATGCAGAAACAGAGAAAACAACCATGAGCTGAGTAGGCAGCCTTCTGATCAGCATGCATTGTTGCTACACATTGAGCCACAGCTTAAACATCACCCGAACATGCAAATGTGCATTCCTTTATTTTCAGTCAAGCAGAAGTAAAACAGATGTTCTTCAATTCTGAGTAAGGAGCCACAATGCCATGGCTTAAACTTGGCATTATGGGCAGTGGTTCAAAACATGTAGACAAAGCTCCCAGGCAGAAGATTCACATGATGTTACAGCTAACCTACATATTTATATAACGGAAGGATGACTCTGATGGAGGGGAAAACAAACAAACAAACAAGATCTCTCAGTCATATTCATTCAGGGAATCTTGAATTTTTTTTCAGATTGCCATCAGAGAAAAGGCTGACTGTGACAGCAAGAGGTAGGGCTTTTAAGGGATTCTGTTTGGTTTTTATTTAGCCACAGTTAAAACCAGTGCATTCTAGACTTTTTAGGACTGTATCCATTATGGTGATAACAACAATCATCACTGACATAAGCACCATCATCAGTAACATAAGGATTTTACCTAGTGTCCATAACAGGAAAAGGATGGACTTCTCCAGCTTACAACTCTCTATACAGAGAAAATATCTATTTTATAACATACATTCCTTTCAAAAAGCTCCCTTCCTCCATCCTGGCCCCACTGTCCCTTTTCTGCTCAGGTGAGATTCTACTGCAGTATTTCCCATCCTGATTTCTGGGAAAACCTGCATTCTTCCTCAGAGCTTTGAATCTGTTCAAAGATCTAAGTTCACCAGCATCACTCAAGTCTACCAGGTCAAAGTAGGACTTTCCATGCTGGAACTGGAGTACTTGAAGTTCACAGGGCAGTTGTCCTTGAGATCTGCAATGCAATGTTCAACTTTGAGAAACAGTACCTGTTCCCAAGCACTGGGAACAACTGAAACAGAGTAACAAATTTTAACCTCCTCCAAAGTTTCCAGCCAAACATTCAGGACTGCTTTGAGGAAGTTAACTATTCGTTTACACTTCTTTCAACATCAATTACTTTGGTTGCCTACTGGTTGCCTACAACCAGTCCAAGTTTTTTTCCAAATCAGCCAAAGTAGCCTGATTTATGAATGATTCAAATCTTGATTATACCGCAGCTTTGCAATTAAGCAGTTTCCAATAGCTCCTTTGCCAACATCATTTGTCAGCGAGCAGGTAGATTTCTCAACTGTGAGGCAGCCATGACTGAAGAGAGTGTTGCAGCAGCCAAGAAGAAAAGATGAGTCCTTGGAAATGTACTTTCAGTTGGCAGCTTGTCCCAGCACTGCTTCGTTTAACACCGTTCAGGACTCTTATTTGTTATGTAACATCCCACAGCAAAGTAATTTAATGCATGTTAAAATGAACACAAGGAACATATCTACTTATGTAGACTCACAGTAATTCTATCTATGCATTTATTCCCTGTAGTACACAGAGTATGACAATTTATCAATTCTCACCCCACATACAAACCTCACAACCCAGTTTCCCCAAAGGCTAATGGTGTGCAACACTATATGAGGAAAAGACTCAAAAGAGTGTGCCCAAGCATTTCTAAATGCGTACCTCACACATCAGCTCTGCACAGCACCTGGCACCACCATGAATCCTCTCAGCCAACACTCCTCCCTCAGCACTCAGGGTGATGTTGTGAGGTGGCATCTGACAGTGAACTGTTATTGAGCCTAACGAGGTTACCTTGGATTTATCAAGAAATGTACTTGCCATTTCTTTGCTTTCGCTCATATGAAAGAACTAACTGACTGGTCATTGCACCATTACTTTACATTGGTTGCCCACCCTCCTGCAGAGGAGACAGCCTGAATACTGTGGTTGGAACAGCTGGGCTCCTCAAGAAGGATCAAAAAGAAAGCAAGTGAAGCAAGAGGGTCCCTGACAGCCACCACAGCTGACCGGAACAGTGCTGAGGGCTGGTTATGATGGCACTTCATGCACACGTGTTTTTGCCACACGCTGCTTCATGGCACACAGGGGTACAGAGCCCTCCCAGACAGCCAGCACCTCAGTCTTGTTGAGACGACCTGCATCAGCCCTGAGCTTCACCAGGAACCCAGCATCCTCTGTGCTGAGACACTTCATGCAGCAAAAGGCAGGAAAAGAAGGGGCAGCTGAACGCTGTACCACACAGACAGCGATACACCTTGTACTGAAAGTGCTCCCCACAGCCTGCCATGCCCTCCTCCCAGCCCCAGGCTGCCGCCGTGCCTCCCCTCTCCGTGCCAGAAGACCCCCAGCAGCCGAGGGCCGAAGGCTGCAGCAGGCCCCTGCCCGGGCCTGGCGCTCAGTACCCGCCCTGGCACCCGGGGTGGGCCCGGGCGGAGGGCTGGGGGCGCTGCCAGTGCTTACCGGAGTGCGGGATGCCCACGCTGGCGCGGCTCTGCTGTACGGAGGCGGAACGGTACAGGGAATCCTCGTACTCGTCCAGGATGGACGCCATGGCGCCCGACGGCCGCCGGCTCAACGGCTCCCCGCACCCCGCGCCCGCACCGGCCGCTTCCGCCAGCTCTCACGTGATCCGCGTCACGTGGCCGCACGGTGGCGCACTGCGCCTGCGCGGCGGCCGCTGGCCCCACCCCCGGATGCACGGGGCGGCTGTGCTGCTGCTTCGAGATGGCGGTGCTCTGTTCGTCCTGTGTTGCTGTTGCTGGGCACCCTGAGGGTGGGCAACGAGCCTGTCCCCGGGGCTGGGTGGGCGTAGAGGCACAGCGAGCTGTGCAGGCTTGCGTGGTGCCCGCAGCTTCTCCTCGCTGCCATCCTCCTGCGTGCAGGCTGCGTACTTTGGCAGTCAGCAATGTAGCGCACCAGCCTGCTTCACTGCGGCTACCGGGCTGTGGTGGTGCTGCCAACACATCTAATGGCTGCAGCCAGCAGCTGGCTGTGTGCAAACGCTCCTCTACAAACTGGCACCCTGTGACTTCTCCTTAGCACTGTGTAGTACTGTCTTGCCTTTTAGGTGAATAATGACTGTGGCAAGGCGTGTGGGGGTGCGGGATGGGGCTGCCCTCCAATGGGCTAGATTTGTTCTGCGAGTTCATCCCATCTTCCAGATGAAGCGTGTGGGACCCAGCTTCTGTACTGCTAAATAACGGTTCAGAGATGGCTTTTGTTTTGTTCTGGTTATGCCAACAATTGGTATTTAGCCCATAGCTTAAACTAGCAGAATTTGTAACAATGGTGTTAGCAGAAAACTAATCTCTTATACAACACTTTTCGGCTTCATTGTTAATAAAATGAAAACATCTATGTGTATATACAGTATGTGTGGCACGTGTGTGCACGTATGCTGCATGGTGTGGCCTTTGCACACACTAACACAGTTGTATCTCCTCCTCCTCTGCCCTTCTTCTGCAAACCTCGCCCCCATAAACCAGGGCTCCGGTCTGCAGCGCTCTGCCCCGGGCCTTCTCCGTGGCACAGAGCCAGACACGCACGTCCCACGCTCGCTGGGCTCCCAGAGGCTCCTGTGCCTGCTTTGCTCAGAACACGAGGTGGCCCTTCCTGACTCAGCCTGCTTGCAAGCAGCAGCAGGAGCCTGAACTGAGCTCCAGCCTCTGCTGTTTACCATGTTTGTGTGGCAGCTCTGAGCCGAAACAACAAAACCGCATTCCTTTGCTCTCCAATCATCCTTATCATCATAAACAGCAAGTGTTCTCATTAGGCTTCTCAAAAAGTACACACAAATTGCATTAGGTTTAGGAACATGAGGCAGGAAGGGATTTTATGGACTATCAGATCCATTCTCCCACATCATACAGTCCTTTCTCTATTCCTATCAATCTGTGTCTCAAAGCGTGGGTATTCTTCCGCAACTGCTCTGGCCTGTACCCGCCCCAGATACTGACTGCTCTCACGATTTTGAGCTCTGATTTCCACTCTAATGTAAGCCATGGCTAGTCTGAATCTATTTGTTCTTGTTCAAACACTGTCCCACTGTGTAAATAATCCTCCCATTTGGGCATTAACTTCCATCGCAAAAAAACAAAGCTTTAATTTTCATTCTGATTTACCAGTTGCAACTCCAGCTCATCTTTATATAACACAAGTGAGCATGATTTGACCTCTCATTTCAGATGAGGTCTCCTCTATTGCCTTAAACAATGATGCTTATGCTTTTGTCTTTTTAGTCACATTTTTAGTGGTAGGGGACTGAAAGGTTGTTTGGTAAAAGGAAAATAAACCATCTCAAAATGTAATTGGACATTATGCTGAAGTGAAATTTGTGAACAAATTTCTCAGCATTCAGTTCCATGGAATATTTCCATTGAAAGCCTACATCAGGACATAACTTTATAATCTTTTTTTTCTTGGTCAGGTCAGAAATGGTAGAGACTTTCTTTCCCATTTTGGCAGATACCAGCCCCAGTAAGGACTCATACTTCACAAGAAACCTTTGCTCAATTTTAGTGTGGTTAAAATGGAAGCCAGATCCTCACCTTATTTGGAAACGAAACATCGGCATAAAGCAAATCCCAGCCCACAAGCCTGCTCTGGCCATCTGCAGTATCATCTGCTGCAATTATTGAATTTACAAACGTGCAATAACTATGTCCTAGTGCTGCATTCACAGGTTTGATATTCTGAAAAGAATAGGGAAACTAGGATTGCAGGCAAAGGATTTATCAGCTCTTTGATTCACCGAGAGTGTGTGGAGAATCAAGATGATCACACTTTGTGTGTAGCAGTAGTATAATTTGATAAGAGGGACTCGAGGGAGAGATTTCAGTGAGCAATTCTGGTGATGTGTTTCAGTTGGAAACCTAAATTCTGATCTTGTTTTTTATGGCTGTGCTCACTCACAGTGGATTCAGCTTAAATGGTTAATGTTTTCTCCAAGCTATCGACACAGCTGTCAATATCTAGATGCTGCATAGCATCTAACCTCTTAACTGCCTTCGGGACAGATTCTGGATAATGGCACGGACAAACACGTGCGGTATCAGAGGCCCAGATTCCCAGGAGATTGAGCTTATCTAAATCTGAGCTTCCATAACACCATCTCTGCCATTCCTGGCTGCCCTGCCCAGCCCATGGTGCGTGCATTAGTGCCTGTGTGATAGCAGAATGAGCCATTCAACACCCTGCACCAGATGACCGTGTGATCCACGATCTAAACATGAGTGCTGGTGCAGAAGAGAGGGCAGGAAGATGTGGCTTTGGGAAGAGGGAAGGTCACAACAAATGCATCTCAGATTTAAATGACTTGAATTGCCCCAGAGATAACCTAACAATACTATTATAATGTGAATTAAACCCTGGACTTCCTCACTGATTTTCACTACAGATGTGGCAATGGCCATCACTTAATCTCGCTGTCTATAGAGTATTCCTTCGTTGTGGTCAACATAAAAAATAAACTTCATGAAAGACATAGCAAACACATGTTCTTCCCCCAAAGCAACAACATCCATGAGATACCAACAAAGATGTAATACGCAGCCAAGCTCTCAGATGCCCCTGTACCTACTTTGAGGAAAATGCTGCAGATGCCTATGTCCCCCAGTCAAGAGATCTTCTTTGAAGGGTGGCACTTCCCCAGTGACACAATCCGCATCTCTGAGCAACCACTTGCCTTCTACTACTATAGGGAAAAGAAGGTCTCACTGTTGTCTGCCCGTGGGTATCATGGTTGCCTGTGAGAACCTGAGCTGGAATCTATATGGGAAGCCATAAAACAATTGTAGTTCACACTGGAAAAGATCAAAGCCTGAAAGGAGCTTGCCAGAGCCCACCTACTAACCATTAACCTCCCCCCCCCATGCTCTCTGACCTCATTGTTGGAAGCAAACTTCCTGCAGACCAGCAAAGGGTGGATGGAGCTGTGTTATGCCAGAGCAACAAACACGGACCTGCTTACCACACAGCTCCTCTGACAACTCAAGAATTTCTTCCCATAAGTGAGCTATCAAAATTAGTTGATGTTACCCAAGCACTCCAGAGCATGCTGTCCTTCAGTAAGCACACCACATGCCCTCATGGAAACCCCACAGGGGTAAGTGCAAAAATGGGTACAAGATAGAAAGGACAGAACTGTGCTTTTGCAGTGAGAGAATTTTTTCCCAAGGTGAGCGCCCTGTGGCTAATCCCTCGGTTCTGATCCTCAAGGAAGATCTGTAAATGATAAGCTTGAGAACTGAAACTGATAACTCTTCCAGAAAGTAAGAACTGGGGATGTGGTGAAGGCAGTGATCTTGCAGCATTTTATGGTTTTGCTAACTACCCGGATTCAGCCCAGCCCCTCACTGTTTGGTGTTAGCTGCCTGCCCTTCCCTCTCTCACACAGGCCGTGCAACCTTGTCACCTTCCTCTTGCCAATTTCCTTGCCCTTTCCAGTTAAGCATTAACTCCTCTTTTCACTTAGAGTGTCTAATTGATTGACGTAATTAAATTAAGCTTGGAGCATTGTCTCCCAACTTAGCCTTAGCCTGAAGTTTGCTGTTTCTTTTCAGATTTAAAGGAAGGGTTTTCAGAGCCTCAAACCTCTCCCGCTTTTATCAGTTGATTTAATAAAAGATGTACTTTCTCCAGCAGATGGCAACATGCTTCTAAATTATTTATAGAACATCAAAGAGGTAGGACTGCTTTCTGTGCAAGTCACATAGAAGATAATTTGTCTTTGAGAAGAGGGCTGAGTACGAATATAGAAGCTTAATCTTTCCTTGGAACACTTAATACTTTTGAACCTAGTGGCATTGCCATTTTGTTTTAATTTATTATTCTGTAATCTTAAGATCTAGTATAATACCGTTGGCGCAGCTCTCTGCCTCCGCCTTTAACTAGCATGGCAGTGAACAGATGAACCAGAACATCCCTGGGCATCCCTCATGGCCCTGCTTTCAATTCCAAAGAGAAGGCAGGAAGACCGGAGGCCAGGACAGAGGGAGCTGCATTCTCACATTGTTTCTCTACTTTTTTTTTAAAACTAACATGCATTTCAAAATCACACATCACTGAGGCACACCAGTAATACCAATTAACTGCTGTAAAATTGCAAAGTATTTTTACTGCTGTGGACTCAGAAAGCAAGGAGTTCCTATCAGCCAAGAAATCTATATGGGAAAGCAAATATTACTATCATTCTTCCTTTTACTTCAGATGTGGTAATTTTTCTGTGAATACCAGAAGCCTGGTGTTCTGTGGGCTTGTGCTTTGTGGCTATTTGTGCCTCTGCAAGGCTGTCAGAAAATGATATGGAAAAAGCCCCTGACATCACTTCCTGCAGGCTGCAGCAACTCGACGAGGCATACCACATGGGAAAAACAGACTCAGGCTCCTTCTTTACCTTTTTGTCTGTCACTTCTTTTAAGTGGTAATTATGCTTGATTTTTCCCAGGGAGGATGTAACTCAGGTGCATGACAAAATGCCCTGTGACTCAGCATTAGCTGTCTCCCTGCTTGGGATTATGAAAGCGGCTTGCTGGCAGCAGCTATGTTTGACTTCTTCAGCGTTTCCCATGGCATCCCGTGATCCTGTTTGCTCTGGCACCTGCGCTCCCTTCAGCCCCTCTCCTAATCCACATCTTCACCCACCCTGCCCCGCTGCGTGCTGCTGTTGTGTCCCCGTTCTCATCAGCTCCCTTTTCTCATTGTTTTGTGCTTCCCCGCACACAGTGCTGTGAACAGGTTCAGAAATGCGATCCCAGTGCATCGTTTGCTAAGGGAGTGTGTTGACATACGCAGCCCCGATGTACAAATGCAGGTAAGGCTGCTGCTTCGCTCAGTACCCACAGGCCATGCTAGGAGAAGCCAACACATACTTCTCTCTCAGCAAGGAGGAAGCCCTGCTATTTTTAAAATGGAGGTCCACCATCTCCCATGACACACAGTGCTTTTTCTAAGGCAATCTGAGCAGGGTGTGCAAAGGGCTCTGATAGCAGCTCCCTGCCTGTGACAGTCAGGGAAACTGGTCTGCAGCCACACATGATTATGAAGTTATGAAGGTTCTATTCCTCACCTCATCCAAAAACAGTTAGTTTTTATTTAGTCCATAGCTGGACATTTCCTGCCACAGCTCCAGTGAGAAAGGTGGCTATAATTAAGAGAAATGTGCAGGGAAGCAAGTGTCTTCCTCTAAATGACTCTATTGTGTTTTTTATTTTTAATAATAGGACTTTGTGCAGTTGTGTAAAGTTTGTTCCATGGTGACAATCACACTCTGCCTCAGTATATAAACTGAATTTCCCCCGTAAGTCACTGTGTACTCTAATGGAGTACACATTGCTGTTTTGTTTGATTTAAGCAGAAGCTACAGGGGGTAGTGCGGCCCAGCTGAACAAAGGCTGAATGCTAACAGCACCTAAAATCTGTACCTGGTGTGCCTGAGAAGAGGTTGTTCTTCTGCACCTCGTTCCCAGTGCACAGGTATTCCCATCATGAGGAATGCCATCATAATTGGTACTAATTGTAATGCCTGGGAGAGAGGCCAAGTGTAGCCTTGGAGACTGTGCATGCTGCACTCAGCCAAGAGCGGATCGGTCCTGGCGTACCTGCTGCGTGTGCACAGCCCGTCTCCGTGGCTGGCGCGTCAGCAGCCCTAGGGATGGGACAGTTTCACTGCAAAACCAAAACCATATGAAAATCTTGCAGAATGTGTGACTCCTACTGTCTGATTCCTTGCTGCATTGTGAAACTAAACCTGCAACTTCTGTTAGACGTCAGGAGGAAGGCAAGTCCTGAGAAAGGAACCCATGGGAGCTGCCCTGTTTGCTTACTTAATCACTTAGTTTAAATATAGATTAAAAATCACTTAAGCTCATTCACAAGCTAAGTGCATGTCAACCAATAGCTGTCAGAAACTGCAAAGGAAAAAAAAAAAACAGTCACAAAAGCAAAAGCTTTTAGGAAGGAAACAAGAGAAAAAGGGATTCAGAGGCTGGAGCGGAGCAGTAAGTGTGCCTTCCCAGCAGGCATCTGTGCCCAGATGAAAACCAAATGGGAATCTGAAGCTGCTGACATCTTTCCATCTCACCCCTCTGCCACTGCTGGCACTTGGCAGTGAATAACTTGGTGAATAATCCCTCATTTGCATTCATTTCTTCCGATGGAATGGAAATGCCATAGTTCACAGAATGTCACTGTGCTTAAAATGTGTGCTCGGGACCTCCACATGCTGTGCTGCCTGTCCTGGCCGCGGTGCCGCGTGCCCTCCTGTCGGTCCTGTCTGCGGTGCGCCCACATCTGCTCATTACACGGGGAGCACAGCCTGGCCCCGCGCCTTCTGCGAATGTTCAGCTGACCCCCACTGAACTGACACTGCAGAGCCTGGCGCTGGAAGAGGCTCCCAGGCAAGCCAGTCACTGGAACGAGCAGCCCCTCGCTGCAGCACGACTCTGGCACACATTTTAGCAGCAGCCTCACTTGCAATGCCATCCCCGTTATAGCTATAAAAATTCAAGGCTGTGCTGGTAAAAATGCAGAAGAGGGAGATGGAAGAAACTATCAGAGAAAACTGCAGAGAGGAAGCCTCCCTGCCCAGTGCTGTTCCCAGGAAGCCTGTGGGCTGTCTGCAAAGAGTGCACGTTTGGTGAGTGGCATCACCCAAGGCTCCTCAACTGGAGGACCTGCAGAGCTTGTGGCCTTCTGTCAACCATGGGAAAAAGCATTTTAGACTGTGCCCAGCTTAGGGACATCTCCTCAAGCCTGGCATTGATATGGATGAAATAGCTGGGTAGCTGCTGCGTGTGGACACAATATGCAGCGAGATACAAGCTCGGGAGCTGCTACTCTCCGGCTTCCTGCATGGTGTGAGCAGCTCTCCCTTCCTGAGTGTGGGGAAGGACATTGTGTAAGGACATGGTGGCATTCATCCACAGCCTGAGTTCTGCTCCTCTACTTCCAGAGCCAATGTTGCAATACAAGCACTGCAGGCACTAGTACATCCCCCCATGTTTTCTGTCACTCGGTGGTGTCACATGGCGGTGCAGTGGTTGCTCCAACAGTGCAGCCGCTTCTCTGCGTTACAGGGTGTGCTCCCACTCCTGTTAGCTGCCCTGCCTTAGACACGGACCCTCAGGGCTGGCATGGGGCCGCCAGCTCAGCCTCCAAGGGCCCAGCTCACCTCTCCAAGGATGGACACGCACGTGCCCGTGCGGCTGGGAACGCAGGACACTCGCTTTGTGGATGCTGCCAGCACGGAGCAGCACTCGGCTGGGGCAGAGGCGCTCGGGAATGGGATGGCAGCGTTAACGAACAAGACGCGTTCTGCCGCTCCCACCCGGCCATCCCTGCCGGCCTGGCGCGGGCCGGGCCGGGGGGCCGGGCCGGGGCGGGCCTAGGGAAATGAGGCCGGTTTGGGTGCCGGGCGGCAGGTGTAGCAAGGAGGAGCGGGCTGGGGCGGGCCGCAGAGGTGTCACCGCTCTGCAGCGCGCAGCCCCGCCAGCAGTCCCCGGGCCGGGCATGGCAGCGGCCCCGCCGCGCCGCCGCTGAGCCCCCCGAGCCGCCCGCACCATGCCCCCCCAGGAGCTGCTGGAATACCCCCCCGCCCTGCGCAGGCACTGCCTGCCCCGGGGCAGCGGGCCGGAGCTGGGCATCAAGTGCGTGCTGGTCGGCGATGGGGCCGTGGGCAAGAGCAGCCTGGTCGTCAGCTACACCACCAACGGGTACCCCGACGAGTACCAGCCCACTGCCCTCGACACCTTCTCAGGTAGGTGCCCCTGGGGTGAGCGCACCTTCCCAGATCTCTGGAGGCTTCATAGGTGAGAAGAACGGGGGTTTGATGGTCAGTTGGTTTGCTGCTCTCAGAAATGTCACAGCATTGCACTGTAGGCTTTCTGTCTTCAACTGATGCTCAGCGAAAACGTGCTTTTTCCCACATGGCCACTGAAGTTAGCCTGGAACTGAGGCTGCCAAAAAACTGGACAGCTTTACAAGTCTGCCTCACATGCCTTCTCTGTTGGCTGATGAGCTCTTTTTCCACTTCTGTAAATGCCATCTTCGCTCTTGTTCTCCAGCTCTCTTCTTTTGGGCTCCAGCTTGTAGTGTAAAGCCCAGGAAAATAAAAAGCCCTTTGAAAGATTGCTGATCTTCATCTGATGTGAAGAAACGCTGCAGTATGTGGCAGCGCAGATAGGTGGATGGGCTCAAGTCAGACCAGGAACTGGGCTTGCCGTGTGTCATAGTCTCATGGGCTCTCAGAGGGATCATTTTGTTTGTCTGAATGTCCTCCCAGTTGCTCACTCTTGCACTGGGAACTGCTGGTTTGCCCTCTCCCTCTCTAGGCTCCCCTGCTGTCACTGTAAGGAGGTGAATTGGGACCATGCTGCTGTTCAGGGTCCTGCAGCCCTTTGGGGACAGATGCAAGGAGCCCTTACCTCCTCCTTGAGGAGCTTTCTGCTCTCTGCTCCCCTCACACCCATGTGTTCAGTTTGGGCTAAGAGAGTTTTGAAGTTACCACAGTCAGCAGCCTCCATGCTTTCTGAAAGGGCGAGTTTGTAGTAAAATCATTCAGAAAGGTGGAGGCAAGTATATGTTCCAAGACTTCCCTACTACTAGCAGCAAGCAGCTTGAGGGGAGCTGCACGTAGGGTTAGCACTGCTCTCAATGTCCAGACACCAACCCTGACTTCCAGAGGTGCACAACATTTGCAACTGATAGAAATCAAAAACAGCATTAAAATGTGTCTTCCAAAGTCTGGCTTCTATCTTATTGGGAGGAGCAAAAAGTGGGAGAATAGAGGAATTTCCCTTCCCACTCTTAACTTGGATAAACCTGAAAAAGTCCCTCCCTGGATTCATGAAGCACAGTTCAGGACCTACTTCAGAAATTTCAGCCCAATTCTCTCCTGTCTTGGGAAATACTTGTGACTGAAACTTCCAGCAGAGGTGAGCTTCGTAGGCTACATCCTAACTCAAATTCTGGCAATGGGCTGTAGAAGCTGAAGAAGGTCATGAGACAGGAGAAAAGTGCTGGGTTATCAGGGAACAGCACCGGGGCTGTGACCTGTCTGCCTGGCACTGCCTGCTGCTGGGTGCCGCTGCCTGGCTCAGCAGCCCCGAGTGCATGCGTACCCGCTGACCTTTCCCACCAGGCTATCCAGTTCTGCAGGCCCCTTTGCTATTGTGCCGAGATCCAGCCTCGTCCTCAGGGTGTGGGCCCAGTGCGGGTGGTAGTTGGAGTCGCAGAATTGCTGGCGTAGCTTAGGCTAGCAGCAGGTACGAAAAGTCCTTGTGCAAGCACTGGAGCTAATATACATGGTGCCTCTCTTCTGAAGACAGTAAAATGTTTCAGAGATGCTAATTCATTCTCTCAGCACACTTGTGAGGCAGAAGAAACCAGATACTAGAAAGGCAAATGCCCAGTGCCTTGAAGATCCAGTCAGCATCTAGCAGGTTCTTTGATCAGGAACAGGTTTCTCTTCCTCCTCTGGGGCAAAGATATGGTAACGATCCAACCGATTCCCAGTCACAAGGAAGCTATGACTTTCAGCTATGCCGCAAGGAGTGGCACTGTGGCGGACGCACCCACCCCTTCATTTTTCCTTCCCTTGCTGTCTCCCACCCAATTTCAGTTCATGCTTCGTCTGTGTCTCTCTCCTTTTCCCCAGACTGCTCCCAGGGAGAGCTCCCCTCCAAGAGGTTGTATTAAACTCTTTGGGTCAGTTGTTTCTGTCACTTTTGTCACCTGGCTAATTACTTCAGGAATAACAGATTGATCCCACTTCTCTCTCTCTCTGGACAATAAAGCCTTCTCCTGGGCACAGAGAAGCTGTTTAGCTAGCTAGTGTGAAGTGCCAGCCATTGTCACCTTAGCACAGGATGTCTGCCTCCATTCAGCAGAGCGCAGCTCCATCTGCATTGTCAAGACTTAAAAGCAATTGCTAGTTCCCCTGATACCTTTCCCTCCTTTTCCTCAGTTCCCAACCAGTCTGTGGTGTCTGTGCGCTTAAACATCTAACAGTTTCATTCCAGATTTCCATTAGAGGTCCTGCCAGCCCTCAGTCTGAGTCAGCTGATACCACATGAAGGCTTACTGTGATTAGGGAGCGAAATGGGAGCAGACCTCACATCTGTAACTCAGCAGTTTTTCAGCATGTGTATAGTCTGAAGGGGATTTCACTCATCACTGTTTCCTTAATAGCTTCTTTATTACAAAGTTGGTTTTGGGTATTTGCTTTCCTTATCTGGAACTCTTCTGGATTTTTTTTTTTAAATAGATAGGGAAAATCTCCAATAGCTCATTTAATGAAGACTGATTTGAGCTTCCTCCCTGAGCCAAAAAACTGGGAGCAAGTTGCTGAAGTTCTGTTTGTGTTCATCCGTACTTGTTTTGTTGGAGTGTGGAAGAACAACAGATTGTTCTCAGGGCACTGCTTGGCTAAGGGTTCTTTTTCCCTCTAAGGAAGCAGTTGCCCAGTGATGTGGAATGATGCTTTGAAAATATTGGAAAACATCCCAAAGCACCTGAGGGGTAACCAAATCACAACATCTGTAGCAGCTCTCCATTGCAAGCTTCAGCTGTTTTAGTGAGGTTTGTGAGGATGCTCAACAAAGAGGACAGACTGAAGTGACTTTAGGGGTCTCTTCAACAGGGTACAAAGCAGAGTGCTCTGGGGAAAAAATGTGTATGTGTATGCTGGAAAATTTCCTTAAATTCATCCTTATTCTCCTTCTGCTACAGTGCAGGTCCTGGTGGATGGAGCTCCAGTCCGGATCCACTTGTGGGACACTGCTGGCCAGGTAAGCTCTATCAAAGGAGCTGTCAGCTCTGGTTCTGTGGGACAGGGACCATTTGCAGGTTTTTGTGGAAGGCAGTGTTTAACTGGAAAGGAAGGAGATTTACTAGTCCAGCATCAGCCATTCACTGATATGGCAGGCACAGACTGGTGAATGTCCTAGTTAACGTGTGAAAATGTCACTGCAGTGTCATGCTCTTAGAGTTCAGTCCAGTGAAGACCTTTTTTTCCTCTCTCCATTTTCTACAGGAGGACTTTGACTGCTTGCGCTCGCTTTGTTACCCAGACACTGATGTCTTCCTCGTTTGCTTCAGTGTGGTAAACCCAAGCTCATTCCAAAACATCACAGAGAAATGGATCCCTGAGATACGAACTCACAACCCTCGGGCCCCAGTGCTGCTAGTGGGGACGCAAGCAGACTTGCGGGATGATGTCAATGTCCTCATCAGCCTGGATCGCTACCACGTGAAGCCTGTGCCCCGGCCTCAGGCAGAAGGTCTAGCAGACAAAATTCGGGCTGAAGCCTACCTGGAGTGCTCAGCGCTGACCCAGAAGAACCTCAAAGAAGTGTTCGACATGGCTATTGTTAGCGGTGTTGAGCACAAAGCACGGCAGGAAAAGAAGATGACAGCCAAAGGCATCAAAACTCTCTCCAAGTGCCGCTGGAAGAAGTTCTTCTGCTTTGTCTGAAGTAGCTTTGGGGAGAGATAGAAGAAATACATGATTGCTCCACACCTTCTTGGAGTGACTGCTCCTGTGGCCCCAGCGAGGAGGGTATGATAAGCTGCTGGGCTTGGAAACCTGGCTCTTGTTGGGTTGCAGTATCTGATGCCTGGGAGCCATGAACTGGATTTCCATTGTCCTGGGATGTGGAATGGTCCAGGCAGCTCTAAGTACCTGCTGGACACACCTGTAGTGTCCCAGACTAATGGGAGCCTTCAATACACCAAGACTCTGTACTGCAGAACAGGCAGGTTCCTTACATTGATCAAAATGGCCTTTTTTCTGTCTGAAACTAACACGCTTTCAGAGTCCTGACAGAGTGAGCAGGGCAGGGGCAGCTACGGGTGACCGAGGTGTGGTCAGACACGGGCTGCTGAGATCGTAAAGCAAGACTTGGGTTTCTCCTCTAATTCTGCTTGCCCAAATAGGTAGAAGTCACTTGGCTGTGAAAAAGCAACACTCTTTCTTAAAGGCCCTGTGTTGAGAGTACTCTTGAGGATTTTCCTAAGTAAAGGCCATTAGCCAGCTGAAGAGAACACGCATTGGGGGCTGCATTGATTCTTTAAGCAAAGTGCTCTCTGAAGAGGACTCTGGACTCCAGTGAGTGCTGGTGCTGCAGCCCCATCTGAAGAGGCAGGCATGAACTTGGGGCCTGTTTTGAAAGGCCTTTGTGTGTGTGGTGATCTGAGAGTAAGGAGAGGTGAGGAGCAGCCATGGGTGCCTCTGTCTGCCTAGCAGAGAACAAACTGTGTCAGTGAAAGGTTTGTAACACTGCCAAGAGGTGAAACGTAGATGGAGAGCCAGTGTACGTTAGGAAAGAAAAGGAGAGAAGGTAGAAAAGGAAGGGAATAAAAGGGAAAAAAAGAGATAGAAGGAAGACTGAGAAGGATAGAAGAATGAACAGTGTTAAACGAAAGTTGTGATTCTACTTAATTGAGGGATTTGGGGAGTCCTCTAGGGACCTGGAAAATTTTCTAGGTGATCTCAACTTAAAACTAATGTTGTCCATACATTAAGTTCTGAATCCAAAGGATTGATCTGTAGGGTGGCAGTTCCTCTTGGTCAGCAAAATCCTCAGTTTCAAACCTAGGCAGGAGAACAGAATTTTCCTCATGCTGTCCTTCCTGAGGTTGCTGAACAGGAATGGAGGACGCAAGGCTTCTTTCTGTTGTGCTTTCCTTTCTTAAAAATCACAGCTTGATCTGCTGAAACCAAAAGCAAAGGAAATCCATGAGGTTCTTGCCAGGCATAGACATTTGCTATGTTTGCTCCATTGCCCACTTCCCTGTTCCTCGGGGGATTAATTTACCAGTGAGTCTACTCACTTTATTGCAGAACTTGCATTAATTTCTAAAACTTCTCTCACAGAGACATTTTGTTCTGGCTTGTGTAGCAGTGTGTGACAGGTCTGTCAAACAATGCTCTCAATACTCAGAGGGTTCTCTGTATCTGGACATCTTCCATCACTTTGGGAATACTCTGAAATAACGTGCTGTGTGGGGATATAATTGGGAATGTTTGCCCTGCACTGAAAGGATGCATACCTGGGCCAGCGGGCTTGTACAAAAATGGTAAGTACAAGTAATGCAATGTGGCTCTGGATCCAAACAAATGCCTGCAAATATTTCTTTTTGCGGTGCAGCTCACATCGTCCCCAGGATATAACACAAACCTGCTGTTACCCTGAGTGGTCTGAAAGAGATGGGCAAATCTTCTTGTAGCCATGGAGCTGCTTGTAGGTCAGGGCTTAGAGACCTGAACAGACTGGTGTGTCAAAGCGAGCTGCAAGTTGACAGGACTCCCCCAGCCGAAATGCCGTCTGGGTCCAGTGAGGGATCCAAAGAGAAGGAGAATACAAAGGCAGTCGCTAGAAGTGAGATGTCCTACACATCTCTAGGCAGGATACCACTTCTTGAACAAAGCTCTCCATCATCCATGTATCCCTGCATGCATCTCTCACCTGTACAGGCACCTTTGCTGTACCGCTAGTTCAGTTTGTCTGTTGGGTCTTTATGCATTTCTTTAACCTGTGAAAGCAAGGGCTCAGGTGTGACCTGTTGAGAAGCGTACCACCCTCATAAGGAACAAATCCACAGGTGCAAAGAACAGCAGCCTCACCTCATGCTGGGGAGAGCAGATATACTGCAGTAGCTTGGTATAAAACAGGAATTCTTTCATTCTGGAAAAGAAACTGTACTGAGCACTACTTTCTTCCTCTGTGATTGCGTGAAATATTTGTTCAAATAAATTCTTTTCTAATGCCTGCAATTTGCATTTGTCATTTTGTCAAAGTAAGCTTGGACTACAGATTGAGGAGGAGTTATTCCATTTTACTGACAATAGGGTACGAGGGAGATTGCCTCACTTCTCCCTCCTTGTCCTAACCCCCAAGGTTAGGGGACTAACAAGGGTAAAAATACCCTCATCGCTGAAACTCTTCAAGATTCTCCCTTGGCCTCAGCTAATGTTTCTCTCCCTCAGCAGCCGCTTGGGGTGGAGGCTGCTGAAGGGACCAGCAATAAGTCCGGAAAGCTCTCAGTGCCTCTCCTCAAGCCACCACCCAGGGACGGGGCTGGAGGCCCTCACAGCACTCAGTGAGACAAGCCCAAATGGGACCTGCATTTGGAGCCTTAACAGCAGCACTCTGCTCTGTCATTAGGCTGATGGGTAGTTTAGCCACCCACCTCGCTTAACTTGGGAGTTAAGCACTACCAAGTGCTTAACAACGTGCTGAGAAGTTTTGTCTCCACCACATACAACATAAAGACTCTACCCTGGAAGTTCACAGGACTCACCCCTTCAGCTTCATCAATAGCTCCATAGACAAGCAGGATCTGCGGTGGTTTTCTTCTATCTGTCCACATTTGGGGCCCCAAATGAAAAAAACATGGTGGAGCAGAGGTAATGAGCACACGAGATTCAGAAACTGGAAGGGAATTACTGCTGATAAATGATGATTTGGGAATTTCTTTTTTAACAAAACCTGAAACCCCTCCATCCTGCAGTCTGCTGTTTCTAGGTGTAACCTGTGGAGCCAGCTCCTAGCTTTGCAGCTTCCCAGCATTCAAGCTCCCAGAAAGATCTGTGAATGGAAACAGCAGGAAAGTGTGAATTAACTTCTCATGGAGTGAATCATTCCACTGAGCCATATCCTGTCATGTGCACAATAAGCACACTAAAACTCATTGAAACCCATGAACCCAGATGAGCTCCCAGGAGGGGTGCGGGTGAAGCTATCTCATTAAATGGAGCCTTGGGTGGCTCTGCTGGGACAAAGAAAGCCTTGCAGCACTGGACATATGCTACTACCTGGCTCTGGTACAGTTCAGGCTTGTTTCTGCATCGCAGTGCTGCTTGACCAACCTGTATTTTCAGATGATGCTGAGAGCACAGCATTGTTCCTGGGAAACTGTTGCTAATACAAACCACCCCACCAGGGTGGATGAAGCTAGCCAAGCCTATTGCTAGGCCAGCACAATTCCATACAAGTGCTACTTACTTTAGACCAGAAGAGATCTCTATTTGATCTGGTTTGCACAAGGATCAGCTTTAAGTTCAAAAAAAAAAAAAAAAAAAAA
>WBMW01001028.1:288417-314767 GCA_013396635.1 Penelope pileata | reverse complement strand
TAAAAAAAAAAAAAAAAAAAGTGCACACAGGGTGGAGACTATCTAGTACCTTTCTTTCTTAGGTCTCTGACTTGGATCCTGATCAGCAGACTCTTGCTTCCAACTGAGTAACTCATCAGGGGTTCCCACTGGCGTAAGCAACACCACAAGTCCTTCAGCACAGCCAAATACTACATCACATAATTCTACACAGAGCCCCAGCAGAGCTCTGGAGCTGTTGATAGTAAAGCCATAGTGTGAATCAAACCCTTTTGTTTCCTTTCTCTGTAAGTAGCACTCCTTAAATGGGCTCAGCTGTGCCAAGCAAGTTCCCAGCTGGCAATACTAAACCCTGACAAGGAACTAATCCCCAAAATAATACCAAGTTTCGTCTGACTCAACACAGCCTCCTTTCCAGAGCCAGAAGGGCAAGTCCCAAAGGTCCCTTCAGGAGAACTTGAAGCCCTGTAGGTTGTGTCCTACTTACTGTGAAGGCAAGGGCTGATTTCTTACCAGGAGCTGACAGGAGCCCAGCTGAGGGGACAGCCAGGGCCCCCCAGAGCCCTGCTGAAACGCAATTACAAGGGCTTGGCACCCTCCTCCATTTTCTGAGAGGGGTATGATTGTGTTAACAGCCTTATCTCCTTCCTAATGCCCCCCAGTTTAATTCTCAGGTGCTAACTAGCTTTTTTTGTCAAATTGTCTAATGGATAACTACCATTACTCTCACAGCAACCATTTCCAGCTTGGAAGCAGGGAGGCAGTTTGACTTTTCCCAGCTGTAGTGGCAGTACCAGCAGCGTGCTCCAGCTTTGCTCCTGGTGCCCCTGCCTCTTGTGTGGCTCTGATGGCTGCTGAGAGCCACAGGGATCCCTGAAGGTACAGCAGTGAGCAGAGGCCCAGCTCCAACAGGCCCTGCCAGTGGGAGGTCCTGCTGCAGCCCATGTTGGCCTGGCTGCAGCTGGCTCAGCCCTGCTGGAGGTCATCTGCACCCAGCAGTCCTCTTCAGCCTGCTTGTGCTGCTTAAAGATCTCGGCCCCCTTTACGTTATTGCCCCTCTTGGAGCCAAGCTAAATCATGCTTTTGTGCATCCGGGTGAAAAAGTGTTTATTCAAAGTAACTATTTGAATTTTACTAGACGGCTCCAAAACTGAACCCCCTGTGATGGGAGATGCTGCTCAAGGCCCAAGTCTCAGTGTGCATCTGCTCCCAGAAGAGGAATCACAGGGCTGGCCCAGCCAGCACCTGGGTCTCCTGGAAGCTGCTTACTCATGCATCTGCCGAGTCCAGCCCTGGGCTCTCCGTTCCCATCATATAAATACAGCATTGTACTTGCAAAGACCTATTGCACAAGAGAGCAGGGTATGTTTCAACGTATCCCTGAGACAGGTTCCCTCGGCTGCAGCACCACGTGATGCCCGTTCCCAGGGTGACACCGTGCCCTTTCCAGCTCTGGGACCCAGCCGCTCGGCACCCAAACTTGCCTGACCTGTTCTGGAAGAGCAGGAGGAGATGTGGGTCCCATCCTCCCCCTCCGTCCCCTCACCCCCAGCACTGCCCCTGGGGCAGTGTTGTGAACTGAAATACACTGGTTTCTGCTGCTGCAGAGGAACATCAGGTGTGGGAAATTTGGCTCGGGGACAAGTTTCACCACGAGTCACTGAGCCAGGCTTTTCTTTCCCATGAGATAATCTTGGGCGGGGCAGACAATCTCTTAAAATTAAAATACAATGAAAATACATGGGCTTCCCAGGGTTTAGGGTAAATCTCTCTTTCCTTGTTTTCTCAGAAAGCGAGCCAGGCTTTGCTGCAACCTTGCACAGGCCTGTGGCACGGAGGGCAGCGCTGCGCTGAGGAGCCAGGCCAGGTTGCTGGCCGCGGCCTTGTGCCCACTGCGAAAAATGCCACTTGTGCCATCAGCGGGTGGCTGGAGGCACCCTGCAAGGCCATGGCCAGGCTGGGGCAGCTCAGCCTCCTGTGGGGGCACCTCCATGGCCCTGTGGAGGAGGGGGGGGGTGGCAAGTCAGGCAAGAGCTGCTGAGCCCTCTTCCCACATCATCCTGCTCACATGGGTGTGCTGCGGGCCGTGTGGCCCCTGGCATGGTGAAGCTGCTCCAGCACCATGTGAAGAGCCAGGCTGGACAGAAAGAAGTCATGGGCTAAGGGCTACCCCCACAGTGTTGCCACTGTGACACTGAGCTCTATGGATCACCAGGGACAAACAGATCAGCGAGGGTGTGCCTGCTGGCATCCCGCTGGAGGCTTCCCTGTTTTGAGGCCCCCAGCCCTAGAGCCTGCATTGCTTTTGAATCCAGGCAACAGGGCCTGTTGTGAGAGGACCCGGCTCTCCCAGCAGAGGCTGGGTCCCTGTGGGGTGAGACGGGAGAGAGAGGCTGGGAAAATGCTGCTTGAGCAGTGCAGATGGGCTTGAGGCAGTATTGCTGAGCATGGGCTGTTCTCCTGCCGGGAGCACCGGGTCCCTGCAGCGGGCTGGGAGGCAGGAGGAGCACCAGGGCATGGGCAGAGCTTCAGAAAGTGCGCATTCATCTTCCCTGCCAGTAAGCCAGAAAGCGCCCGGGGTGGGATGATGACGCACCACACACCTGAGATCGTTTTCATGGGAATAGACCCGTGAGAGACAGCGAGAGGAAGAGTCGGGGAAACTCTCCCAGCACTTCAGCCAGTGTCAGCATTCACAGGGCAGATTTCATAAGATAAACAAAAGCCTTTAATAACCACAGTGGAGTGAGGCTTTGAAACCCTGTGCAATCCCTGCCAGGAAAGCAGAGCAGCAGAGTCCTCGCACAGCACTGGAGCCATCAGCCTGTGAGAGCCTCAGTGGCTGTGGACAAAAAGGCCTCGCAAACACCCAAACATACAGAACCAAGTGTGGGTACCCAAGCTGTGCTCCCAGCTGTGGGTAGTAACATGCACAGTGCTATCTATAGCGCTGATGAATATTCATGCCCTTTGCTGAGGGGTTTTAGTAAGATGGAGCAGATGAAAGATGTCAGCCACCCTGGAACACTATCTGGGCAGCAGTGTGTAATCTGAAGGGAGGGTAGGTGAGGATATGTTATGCTGTGATCTCTTCTATTGGGCGATTGTTTTTGTTTTCTGCAAGCCATATAGATTTGTAGAATAACTGGAGTTATTAGCATATAACAGAAAAATCTGAAATATACGAGACTCCTGTCAAATGACTTCAAACTAGAAATACAAGGATTATGTGCTAACCAGTAAAATTCAACTGCACCCTGGGAGGAGCACGGCATCCTGAAATATCTGGTTAGCTGCCTCACAGGTACCAATAAGAGCTTCCTGGTCCTGCCTTTCCTTACAGTGGGTTTATTCACTGTCTCCAGACATCTCTTTTCAGATGATAAAGGCACCGTTGAAGGTGTTGGGAGAGAGGAGAGGTCTAAATCTGATTTTAGTTATCAAAAACTTCAAAGTGCTAACTCAGGGTTTAACATCATCCCTCTGCGAGGCTTTGTGTAAATGACTGTCCGTTTTCCAGTTGAAAAAGAGACCTCCCTCCCCTCCGTGGTGTGCAATACACGCTCACTAACAGGTCCTCACAGGGTGCCATAGCGGATGAAGAGTTATTGACAGGAACATCACAGAATTTCTCCTTGTGTTGCTCAAAATGGGACAAATGCCTTGAGATGTGTCTGGACATCTGCCTCCATTATTGTTTTTTCTGAATTTAGTGTATCTGGGAAACCAAACACTGTGATGATAGCTCCACCTCTTGGGTTCAGGTAGCAGGTAGCGAAGGGAGTAATGCAGAATTCATTTAGAGCAAATGTCTCCAGCCCTCAGAGGTGGTGAAGGAAACCTGAAGCTGCACGTTCTGGAAAACGGAACATTCTGAGCAGAGAACAGCACACTCTGGAGCCCAACCTTCCTTGCACCTCATCGGGGTGAAGTCAGCCAGTAAGGGACAGCTTGCTTCTGCTGAGTTCACTGATGCCACCCTTTAATAGTTTATTAGCACCCTCTGGAAATCTTTGGCCACTGCTGTGGTCTAGGTAATTACAGAAGGGATGAGGGGTCAGTATGAACATTCAAATGTTATAAACAGGTCCCTACAGTGAGCATTAACTGCTCTTACTCAACCTTCTCTCTATGCTTGAAGGAGCATAACAGAGTAGGAAGAAACCCAGTCCGGCTCTCAACCCTCTGTCCTAGAGCATGACTTTATTGGTAATTAAAAACTACATCTCAGCTTAATTTCCTTCCCACACTTGCCTGTACTCTATCTTGCCCCCATCTCAAAGAGACATGTCAGTCCTTTCATATCCTCACCAGAGTTCACAGAGGTTTGCCAGCATTAATCAGAGACAATTACACCTGCATCTTTAGGCAGGGATATCAGACCTGAGCCTAGGGTGACTCATTGCAAGATCACTATCCCCTGTGAGGTTCTTCCAGACATCTCCTTTGCCCAGAGACCTCAGCACCTTTGGTCATTCCACATTTGGGAAACTCTCCTGGCATGGGGCAAGCCCCAGCTAATACCCAGCCCCTTGTCACATCCCTGTCTTTTCACCTCACCTGGTGGAACTGAGAGTAAGGTTACAGGCTAGTTCAGGCCAGGCAGTTTCACATTTTTATAGATTATCCAATGGCTTTCAGGGTGAAACAGTGATGTTTTGGTGAGCATCTGCTGCAAAGCAGACAGAGCTGATGGACCACAAATCCATTCTTGGCACTTGGTCTGGATGAACCCTGGAGCAAACCAACCACACTGACCACTCCTGACTTGGACATCTCCAGGATTCCCATCTTCCTGCTGAGAAGAAATGAGCCACACCTCCAGCCCTCACAGTTCTGAACCTAGATGCCACTGCTGCTCTGTTTCTCCTCTTCCTCTCTAAGCAGTCCACCATCTGGGATAGATTTCTACCATTTAGTGATGGTTCAAAGGTGAAACCTATAGATCTGGCTTCAGGGTGCAGATACAATGGGCTTCTATTCTGGGTTTGGGTTGCGAAGGGAAGCGATTGAAAATAAACAATGTCTCAGCAAACACATGGAAGTCATTAAGGGATAATCTAATTCAAAAAATTTTACAGCCTCTCCAGGCCACCACAGCTGGGGTGAGCCCTATTTCATCAATGCTGACTGAGTGGAGTATGACTGATTTAAGCAAAGCATTTCTCTGCAAATAGATACAGCTCTGGCTGAAAAGGAATTGTCTGGTCATAATGTTGATCACTGACTGCCAGATTGCACAAGAAGCTGGTTCTGAAGTCAGCGAGAGCAGCATGGTGAACACCTTGAGATGGCAGGGCCTGGCCAGGTCGGGGGTCACAGCCCACAGAGTTGTCCACATCCTGCTGAGTGCAGAAAGGCCACGAATCTCAGTAGGAGACTAGTGAGACTTGTGACTATTGAGACTATCGAGTGAGGGAAAGCAGGCAAATGAGGCAAAAACACAAAGATCTCCTGAACACTCAGTCAGGGCAATGTGCTCAGCTGTTGGCAGAGAGGGCAAACTGAATGAGTTGTCACCTCCATCTCAGAAGTGCTGCCGATGACAAGGAAATCTTCTGATAATAGGAGCAGATTCCCAACAAAGAAAACAGCCCTTTCTTTGACTGGCACTTTCCTTTTTGATAAAACCTGTTTTCATCTTCTTAACCAGTTTCCGTTCTTGAAAGGTGGACAATAGCCTCCTTACTGGTAGGAATTACCTCTGTGCTATGAAGAGGGCAGTGACATGAAAAGCAGACTTGTGTGATAGGGCAAGCCTTTCCATCACAGCAAAACACTCCGGTACATAACATGCCACAACACTGTTTTGGTGCCCATTGTTTCTTTGCATAAAAGTCTTTGAACCAGAGTTAGTAATTATGGGATCCACGCTGTAGACAGCTCCTCAGCCGCTGATATGTTTATCAGGGGAGCATCAACTTGACTGACTTCCAAGAGGTGGAGATGGCATGGGGTCATGCTTGCGTCAGCTCATCAGCCCTGCAGAGCTGGGACAATCTCTTTCTTTTCTCTCTGTGAAGCAGACAGCATCAGCGGAGTCCCTATCCCTGGTTTAGATTGCTGCCTCAATTCAACAGGGACAACACACAAGGATTTAAAGGCACTGCAAAGGTGCAGCAGTGCTTCCTGCCACTTTTAGGAGGTAGGAAACAAAGGGGGCTTTTACATAAAATGAAGAAAACAAATCTAGCTAGGTTAAAACACATGCTGTCTTGAAAACACAAAGGTTTGCTTTCCTCTCACCCTAGTTGAGCTTTGGCTGAGCGCTGCTGGCAGACAAGTGACTTAGAAACAGTCACTAGGAACAGGGATGCTCAGGCAGCAGGGCAGTCAATCTGATCTGCACTGGGGTGAACCAGCAAGTCACAGCCTCCTTGGACACCCTAGTGATTTCTGAAATTTCTTATGTCAGATATATTGCTAATCCTACAGGGCTATAAGATCCAGTGCTCTAACCATCAGATAGATATAGCTTGAGAGGTAGCCACCAGCTAGCCTCCTCACTGGGTTCCGAGCTTTCTCTTGCAAATTAAATGGACAAAAATTAAATGGGCAAAATTGAAGGCAGGTTGGAAAGTAGAAGATGATTTCTTGGTCACAGAGCCAGGAGGTTCTGGAGAGGTTTCCATCTGGAATACTGTGAGGACAAACCCCTCCCCTTGAAGACAGAGTATGTCTTGTTTATGAAAACTAATAGATGACAAAGTTTAGAGAACGGAAGGTAAATGGACATGAGTCAGGAGGCCCCCTCCAGCCTTGCATTCAAAAACAGTTTCAAAGGATTGCTGTACCTTGCAATTAACACCGCGCTGGGGATGGTTCCCGAGCTTTGCCTAGCTCTGACACTCATCTCTCTGAGAAATTTGGACCATACCGTGTGCAATGTGTATTACTCCACTCTAATTGCATCACAGACAAGCACAGACTTGGTCAGGAACCGAACACAGTTTGTCTCATTGCTAGCTCCCAGTGGCCAGTTTTAAGAAGCATCATAGCAGCATCTTCAGTAGGGACCTGGCCTCCCAACCATTACTTTTTTCCTGGGAAAGATGGGCAGAGAGCTGATTTCCTTGCTGCTAGATTTGGGGCAATGACTCTGCCCCCATTGGCCAACTACATGTCTGGGCTCACAAAATTTGCCCCCAGACACCAGAGATGGGAGCACAGCATCCCAGCAGACAGCCCCAAAGCCACGGCATGGAGGCAGCAGGCTTTTTTGGTCGCAGGGAGGTGGCCAGTTGAGCTCTGAACATAGAAAGGCAGATTTTTGTTTTGCTCCCCGCTCCCAGGAGATGAAAGGCACCTTGAAGAGGAGTTTGGTGCTCCAGTGTTTACATGTGGGTCTGAGCAGCTGCAGGGCAGGGTAACCTGTGACAGCAGGCAGAGAACAAGAGCCACGTGATGGCTTGGTGGGTGCCCACAGCTGCTCTCTTTACTTCCCACATTCAGGCTTAAGCAGAATCCCAGATCAACATCAAATTTCATCAAAGTTGAGCAGAGCTTCCCACAGCAGCTTTCTGCTGGCCCAGTGTTGGAGCAGCAATAACACACTGAAGGATGCAGTGAGGTTTTGTGAGGAAAGTCACCTTTAGGCTTCATCAGCTTTGCTGAAAAGCACCATTGAGCGGGGTGAGAAGAGAGCTAGGTCATTTTTAGCTCCACACAGCTGCTGGGCATCCCCCATGGGTAGGAGCTGGGCTGTGGGTCTCACACCAGAAGGACATTTCCTTATCATGAATTTTGCTGTCAGACTACATTTGCCTTTGTTGGAATTAGAGGCACCATTGTTTTTGCAGCAAAGGCACATTTTCTGTCATTAGGGCTCCTGTGATGCTTTCTGCAAAGCAGAAGTGTCCCACACCAGGCATTGCACAGTGCCAGTATCTCCTCAGTGGTTCAAAAACGTGTTACCATTTCCTTTCCTGGCATCATCACGCGTGGTGCAGAAAGGGTCCCAGAGACATTCAGAGCAACATGCTTCCTGTGCGACAGCTATCAGGCTGTTTGGTGCTGTTGTATTTGGGTTGTACCACATGTACACATGAGCACTTCCAGACATCTTGCAATGCATATCAGAAGTCCCACCCACCACTGGAGAAAAAAGAAAAAAAAAAAAGGAAAGACACAAAAGAAGGGAGCGCTGAGAGTCAAACAGAGGTAGAGTTTATGGGAAAGTGAAGGGGAGGGGGGGCAGGCACAAGGAACAGGAAGTCAGGCTTTGAGCAAGCCCCATCATGTCGCAGGGACCTGCTCTACCTGCCTGCCGCGACCACAGCTCTGCCTGCTGCTGGCTGCAGTGGGAACACGGCTGCGCAGAGTGGCAGGAAGGGCTCCTCCAGCCAGGACGTTCCCGCAGAGCCAATGCGCCTGGCGATGAGTGCACCAGTCAGCCATGGCCTTGCCAAAGGCACATGTGTGAGCACTGGGTGGCTCTGGAGAGGAAACAACTGCTTACATATGGTGTTGCCTACCAGGCTTGGGAAACTGGTTGTGGGATGGTGACAGAAGAGAGTTCAGTAGTTAGAGGTGCACCTGGTTGCCAAAAGGGACGAGGGATACTCACAAATCATCACAGCTTATCCTCCATTCCCCTCTTTATAAAAGAGGAACAATGCAAGCTGAATTTAACCATTCTCTGTTTCATTAGATATGTACCAACAAGGCCACCCCAGGAGGAAAAGTCATCAGGAGCTACACAGTAGAAATGGCATTTCCTGGCAGGAGTCTGGTGGGACTGTGACCTCCAGGGAAGGACAAGCACCCTGTGCTCCCCACTGTCCTCTTTTCCCCAATTACTGCTATTGAGTCAAGGTCCCAAGGCAGTGACTGTGCACTTTGTTTTTGGCAAAGAGTAAGCAGAAGCAGAGTACCTGTCCTACAGGTCGTCTGACGTTTGAGAGCACCCCAACTACAACATCCTTCTGGAAGAACTGCTCTGCAGGGCAGAGTGGTGCAGGGACACAGGGCTTGGCCCCCCCTAGCCTAGAAACCTGGAGAGCTTTAGAGCTTCCCCACCAAAAGAAAGTGTTACCACCACTGGTTTTCCACACAGAGGGAAATCCTGACCAAACAGCCTTCTGTACCCGCTTCATGCACAGCACACCTGCATGAAGGAACAACAGAACATGCAGTGCTAGGGATGCAGACCCCAAGGGCTGGGGCTCAGGGCACTCCTCTGGCTCTGGAAAGGGCTTTTCTCCTGATCCACTAACTGCCACGCGCACACACAGCTGAGCAATCCTGGTCCCAGCAACTCAAGTCAGCTGTGCAAGATAAGCAGCCCCTATTGTCCTAAATGCAGGTCCTGCTTGAGCCTTCACCCCGGGCTGTCACAGCCAGCCGCCTTCTGCTGCAGCAGGCCCAGCTGCAAGGCAGAAGCCACCGATGAATGTTTTCCACCACTGCTTCTCCCTGGCTGCTTCCTCACAGCCTGCTTGCAGCGGGCTCTAAGAAGAGTTTCCAGCCCACAGCCAGTTAATCACCCACAATTAACATAAACCCGAACAGCAGCAGAGGAATAAATGAAAGCTGGGAAAGCCCCCTTTTCCCAGCAGCTGGATGAGGCAATTTACAGAGAGCCTGGAGGTGTGGGGAGGAAGGAGCCTTTCATGAGGTTGCTGGTCCATGTGGAAGGCTGGATGAGGACAGTCTGGGGCAGGGCTCCCCTCAGCCCCAGCTGGGTTAGCTGCCCTGAAATGCACCATGGTTTCTGTTTCTACAAGAGCCCAGGAGGTTTCCTCCTGCCAGTCCTGTGCTCAGCCAGTGCCCTGGGGAGCTGGCTCAAGGAGAGGCACCAGTGGGAAACACGTCCCTGAGAAGTGGAAAGGTTTTTGCCAACGTGTTGAGGAGCAGTGCTAATGGAAGGAAAGCAGGGGATTGCCCCTTCGTTTGGCTCAAGTGGATTGCAAAACTTCACATGAGATCTCAGATTGGCTCCTTCCATCTGTGGCCTTGCAGAGGAAGAAAGGCCTAGTGGTGAAAAAATACTGACAGAAACAAATGGCTGTTTTCTCAGCGCTTGGGCTTCCGTCTGGACCTCACCCAGCTGCCCCAGGGTTGGCCAACAGAGGAAGTTCTCCTCTTTTAGCATTCAAAAGGCAGTATCTGGCCTCACAGACAGCTTGCAAGCTTACTCATTTTCCTGGTGGCTGAGTAGTTTCATGGGTTTTACAGCCCTGCGTGCCTCAGTAGTGTGAGAGGAATGCAACAGAAAAGGAAGGAGATAAAGTCTTGCTGGCTGAGAATGTGCATATATCAGATGGTGGGAGAAATGATACTGGGCACATGCGTTGTACCAGCTCTTTCCTTTATCTATGGGCTTGTTCTCTGAGCGGATCCTGTCTCCGATCCGTCCCTCAGAGCTGAGCAGGGAGATAAGGGAAAGGAGGGTGGAAATCGTATGGCTGAGCAGCAGAGGGGTGCTGGAGGGATCAGTCAGCAGAAGGCATGGCAGGAAAGAGGCAATTCTTAGGTGCATTTGCTTTGCATTGAAAACCAATTGGTTTTCCCCAAAGCTCAGGCTTTGGGGAAAGGTAAGAAGACCTCCCCCTCTCCCAAAATACTAGGGCAAGAGGGAAAGGAAGATTTGTTGACAGGGTGTAATTCTACAGCATGAGCAGGGATAGTTTCTAAATATGAGAGAGAACCAGCTCAAACTGGTTCAACAGAAACCGTGCACCAAAAAACCTCTAGTGAGGGCATTAGAATAGCAGCGTTGCATCCCCAGCAGCAGCTCTGTCTGCTCAGCTGCGCAGCCACGCGGTCCTGCAATGACCCCAGCGCTCCTCGGTGCCTGCCCTCCTAGCAAAGCCTCCCAGGTGGGTCACAAATGCCACTCCATCCTCTAATATAGCTTTGCAGCTGCCTCCAAGACAGAGAAAAGGGGTGTATGGTGAGGCTTGAAAGGCACAGCTGCCAACTTTTCAATTTGATGACATTCTACAAAAGGGCTGTTTAGGTTTGGTTTGGTTTTAATGAAAGCTCTACTGACTGAAGTCCTGTGATTGCATGAAAAAAAAATCTTATTTCTGTAAAAACATGCTGTGTGTGTTAGGGGAAACAACAGAAATCAGAAAAAAATCTAGAAAACAGATCCAACTAATTGATAAAAAACAAAAGGGAGAAGCACCCCTCACTTTTTCAAAAAAATTATTGTTTGCAAGATTTTCTGCTGGCCTTTTGACACCAGGAGCTGGGGCTGGCTCTGCATAACCCATACAAGCCCAAGGGGGAGGAGACCCGGTGCACAGAGGACCCACAAGAAGCTCGGTAGATCTGCGGTCAATTTTCTGCTCTCTGAAGGTTGTCCCAGGTCTGCTCTGCCTCCTAGCTGGCTATGAGGCTTGGAGGCTGGCTGGGCATGGTAACATGGGCCATACCAGCACATGGGCCCACAGCTTGTGGGGCTCATAGACGGTCGTGGCATCTCACACCTTAATGCCCAATGCCAGCAGTGCAAGATGTCCCTGCTGGTTTGGCATCACAATGTCCAAGGCAACACCGAGTGGGACACTAAGATATTGCTGCTCCTCCCTGCGGACACCTCAAGGGGCTGGCATACCACTTTGGGAACCTGCTCTGGCTGAACAAAGGCACCCAAATGAATAAAAATCTGTATCAGTGCAGCCTGCAGTGGAGGCACAGGCAGTAGAGCTTGGTCCTCGGGTGCAGGTGGTGAGGCTCCCACCAAGCCTACATGAGAGGGACGCTATGGCTTAATTTAAAGAAGAGTTTCTGGCCGAGGGAGTCCTGGCAGCTCAAATTCCTGGGCCAGCACAGACAATGTTTTACTGTGAGAGCAGCTGCAAGTATTTTCTGATAATCTTGAAGCCCGCAGCATGCGGGTCAGGTGTGTCGGAGAAGAGAACAAAGGCACAGACACCTTGTCTATGTTGAGATTTGTGGAAATTTCCCCTCTTCCTGCTAGAGTGCCTAGCTGGCTCTTTGGCCTCTGCAGCTCACATCAGCTGCTGGCTGTCATCTCCTAGAACCTCTCATGCAGGCAGGCTCTGAGCAACTCAGTATACAGTAATTAAACAGTGGGCCTGGCCTTTGCCAGAAATCTCTTAGAGCTGTTACAGGAACCAATGGCAAGTTTCAAAACTCCTGACCTAGCTGCAGATGAGGACATTTCGGAGAGGCAATCATTGATGAAGGGCTGCGGTAACTCTGTCACACCTAACGTGGCACCTTGCCTAGGAAACAGTCACTTCCCTGTGACACTGGTCAGCCAAGTTGCCTTGCAAAAAAGCTCCTCCAGACCTTTCTACAGTCCATGCTGCCGAACAGAGTGAATTGGCTTTAATTTCTCTGAAATAAAGGTTGTTATTGCTGACTGTATTTCCCTGCGACTGTAAGTTATTATAGTAACACATAGTTCTGTGCTTGATGACCAAGGGAGAGTATTTCCAATTTCACTCTCCGTTTCATCAAGGAGAAAAAATGAGTGTTTGGGAAGCTTTCATAGCCTATTTCCCACACAGGCACTGCTTTAGAAAGCAATGTCTGCTTCCTAAATTCTGGGATAGCAAGAGTACTTTATATCTGCATCTGATCTTACTCTGGAAGAATGTCTTCAAATGGGACAAGTGTTGTAGACACAGGCTCCGACTGACGCCATCAGCTTGCAAAGACAACACCAGGTCAGTTCTTTACACCCCTTTATTTGAAGACTGCCAGGAGCTCGCTTCCTCATTTAAACTCCAGGAGGCTGTTACCCAAATGTGGAAGGAAAGAGAAGGGCAGAGCAATGGGGCCTCGAAGTTGCAGGAGGGCTCCTGTGTGCCTTCCTACCTTTTCCCACAGCACTAACAGAGGTATTTTGGATTGTTTAAAAGCAGGCAGAGATGCAGAGTGACTGAACTTCCCCAGTGACCTCTTCCCCTTTCTCTAGTCTTGGCTCTGCTTCCTGAAAGGCAGAAAGTACTACATTACTGTGGCCTTTTTGCTGGAGACAACATCCTGGCCTGCCACCATGGAGCCATTCCCTGTGGTGCCGGGGGCAGCTGCTGTGTTTATAGAGCCTTTGTGCCACAGGGAAGCTGGAGACACCCAGTGTTTAACTGTGAGCTAATGCTTCCTGCCTCCAGCCCCACAGCCGCTCAAGGAGCCCCAGGGATTGGAGGGCCCGTTGGGATCGAGTCACCCAAGAGCTGAGGTGAGACCTCAGCATCCAGAGCGAGGTGGTGAAAAGCTTTGCTGGACAGCTCTGTGGTCTTTCTTCTGCAAAGGTGAAGGCCGCGAGGAAATCAGAGTGGGCAACGTGGGACAGGCGCAGCTTGAGGGAGCCCACCACTCTCCCCAGGTTCTGGGGCCCTCTGGGCAGCAGCACAGCAAAGTGGCTGCCATGGGGCGATGGGGATATGGGGAACAACCCGCACTGCTTGTCTCTGGCTGCAGGCAGGGGAAGAGCTGGGAGTTGCTTACCTCCAGGCAGAAGCAGGGAATCGAGGCTCAGCTCACAGCAAAGTGTGCAGGCAGGGCAGGGTGACCCCACACGGTGCAACCTGGGCTGTGCAGGGCTCAGGTGCACACATGTACAGCCGGCAGCTGAACAGTAACTGAGGCTCTGAGCTTCCTTGTGGTGCGTTATACTGACATCCTGATGCCCCTGGTGCCCTCCATCACAGCTTGAAACACAAAGGCATGCTTTAAGCGAAAAAGAGTGTAGCACCTTCCCTCTTCGGGTATACCAAGAGAAGCAGCCTTTGCTTCCAGTGCCCACACCATGAGCTCCCCACCCTGTGCCAGGGCTGGTGACACCATCGGCTGCCCTGAGCACCTCCAGGGGTGGCTCTTCAGAGGACACACACATGGGGATAACGTGGGCACAGGAAAGCTGGGGTGGGTCGGGCATGAGGGGAGAGGTGGCAGTGAGAGAGCAAAGCACAGAGCAGAGAGCAGGGGAGAAAACCTTCCTGCGCAGGGGAGCAGTGCTGGGACACCCAGTACTGCCAGCTCGGTGGGGCAGGGGCAAGTTTACTGCACATCCACCATCATTAGCTAGTGCCTGAGCAATCCCCAGCCCCGAAATGCAGCTAGAGCCAGAGCCGGTCCTATTTGAAGTGCGGTGTCTGCTCTTGGTTTCAGACCAGAACCAGTCTGACCAGCTGGAACCCAGTTTCAGGTTACACCCTGCCTCATCTCACACTGCCTTAGCGCACAATGATCTCACTCCCAGCGCTCCCAAGGCAGGACGGCTCTCTCCAGCTAACCCTACCTGCCGCATTCACCTGTTCGTGCTGTGCTCCCTCCCCCCTCCCCAAACCACAGGACCGTGGCTGCAGCAACATCTGCAGATGAAAGGGTGGGAGATAGCAGCCATGGGAACTGTACCTTCCCCTCTGCGGGTCATTGCTTCTCAGACACCACTCCCAAGTCAGATAAGACAAACAATTCCCTTTTATTGCAACCTGTATTATCGGTGAGTGCACAAAAAGTAAATCAAGATGGTAAGCTTATTGCATAGGCTGTAGGAAAAACAGAGCAGTGGAAGAAACGATATAAGACAGACTGTGAAAAGCCACGGAAGAATCCAGCCTGCCCCAGGGACACTGAGGCAGATGTCCCTGAGCAGAAGCCCTCCCGTGACAGGGAGAAGCATGCAGCTGGATTGCCACCGGTCCTCGGGCAGCCGTTTCCTCCCTTCCAGCCTTGAAAGGGTCCAAGCATTTAAACTAAAATCTGTACATAGATCTGTGCTTTCTTACACATGCACACACACACACACACACATACTGATTTCCTCTTCACAGCAGTTTTCCAGGAGCAGCAGGCACAGGGGTTCAGGGACTGGTACCAACCCCGCACTGGACAGTGTACTAGGGGCTACAGAAACAGCAGCTTCTGCCCACCATGGAAGCCCTCAGCAACCAAAGGCACAAGGCTGATGCTGGAGATGCAGCCGTATGAAGCAGGGGGCACCCTGCTCCATCAGCCTAAGGGAATATGCAGGACCTTGGCAAGGTGGGGATGTCACATGCTGCCATGGGGCCAGGAACGAGCACTGGTCCTCCTGGGGCTGGGCTCATCTTGCACCGAGAGGGACAGGCCAGCAAGAAGGAGCAATGGGAGCTGGGTCCTTCTGCCCTTCCCTCACCTTCAGCAGGAAAAGTCAGGGCACTCCCTTTTATTTAATGTGAGAATAAATAGATGTTTTGTCAGCGTGTTCAGGGTCAGACTGAACACTGGAAAGCAACCAGGGCAACTCACAGAGAGAAAATGGTGGACATGTACTGTACGTAGGTGGCTGTAACATGGCAGCCAGGCAGAAAAAACCTAGGTGCGCTTTTCTGTTAAAAAGCAAAGCCTAGTGATTAAAACAGGTTATTTCTTTTTCCTTCCATCTCAAGAACAGAAACCCCTGGAGAATGTCGCAGGGCTCTCAGAACAGGTCCAGCCGGTTACCTGAAGCACACAGCCCCCATGGGGCTCACCACGACCAGGAGGAGAGCTGGAAGGCAGGGCCACTTTGCAAAGGTCTGGGGGAAAGGGCAGAAAATGTGAGGCTGGGTGGAAGGAAGTGGCACTGCAAACAAAAAATTGCTGGCCCTGGTGAGCTTGCACCACTCACCAATATGAACGCTACACAGATTCAATCTCAGGATCCTTCAGTAAGCAGAGCTGAGTTGCGCTCCAGGTTTGAGCAGGAAGAAAGATGTCATTCAGAGTTTCACTGGATTGTTTGAGGTTAGGAAGGGATAGACGTCAGAGAGCATCAGAATGCTCCCAAATCCTGAGTCCAGAGCAGCCATGTAGCCGGTACAATCACAACCACATTACTGCCAAATCACAGCTAGATCTTGGCCTCATGCTACCAATGTCTTCTAAGAAAAAGAGCCCTCCAGGCACAGGCCCCCATCTAAAAGCAAAACTCCAGAAGTTCTTGGGAATGTCCCAGTGCATGGCTGGGAGATGGACTGGAGTAAGTCAGACTGGTTTGGTGGCACCGTTGTAAAACAGGTGCTCCGTGTCCTCTGTGGTGGACAGGGTGGAGTTGGTAGCAGTGGTCGGCTGGCGGCGGCGGCTGCTCTTCCTCCTGTTCTTCAGGAAGAAGTAGCCAATGATGGCCAGGACCACCATGATGCAGATCCCAAGGAGCACAGCAATCACCACCTCAAAGGCACCTGCAGGGGACATACAGACATGTTAGCGGGGCTGCTCCATGAGCTCCAGCACAGCACATCAGAAGGAAGCAAGCACAAAAGCTGCTGGAGAAGCTGTGCTGGCAAAGAGAAGGAGAACTGAGCTGGCAGCAGAGTGGGCACTGCAAAACTAAGTGACGAAGACAATCACATGGCATAAGGGTCTGGCAAGGGTATTGCCTTTCTCCCAGATCACAGTTCCCATCATTTCTTGGATGCACCACGCCCTCTAAAGGCTATTCGGTGACTTCGGCAGGCTTGGCCACTTGACATACATACTGTAAACATCAAACCCGTCTCCAGCACTGTTTTTTCTTCATACACATATGGGGAGGCCACAAAAGAAGATCACAGAGAGCACCCCTAGCCAAGACAATGCCGTGGGAGTGAGCTGTGGTGGTGGATGGACTGGGTTTGTGGGGAAAGAGCTCACAGCAGTGCTGCGAGTGCACAGCAGCCAGTGGTTCTCTATAGGTGACCAAACTCCCTCAGCATGGATGGAGATCATGTCAAACACAATGCATTTGAGAGCCGGAGTGAATGTGAGCATTAAATCACTCTCTGGGGCTGAAGAACAAATGTGTAAAAAATTTTCAGTTTTTTATTAAAGAAAGAGGTCTTACAGCTCTGTGGTGAAAGGACACCAAGCCTGATGTGTTATTCTTCTAAGAACTTCTAATTCAATAGCTTTGGTGTTTTTTACCATTTGTAGAGAGGGTGTATTGTGTCTTCAGACACCCCCACAGTCTAGCATTATTCACATACCCACTTGGGCATTCTTTTTTTGCAGAAGTTGGTGGTCTTTCTGTAAACATGGCCCTCAGGAAGAATTTTCTGTGACTTTTTTCATGTTGAACACTGCAATGTTCATGCATGTTGATGGAAAAGAAATGAGCCTCTGCTATGATCTACTAAGTCACAGACAAAGGAGAAATTGGACCAGAGATACACAGTTCACTGAAAAATCTCTCTACCACTGCAAGCATCCTACAAATCCCGCATTGCTCCCCCGGTCTCAGAAAGGACATGGGGAATTGGTGAAAAGATGGCCTTTTCCAAGGGAAGGCAAAATATTTCAGGACAGAGTGAAAACAGTAAATAATCTCTGTATGAGGAACTGTTACTCACTTAAAATAGCACTGTGAGGCTCAAAGTTTTCCCATCTCCGGCCAATGGCATCTGCTTCTAAATTGGGAGCAGAGAGGAGGGAAAAAGAGTTTTACTAAGAAGAGAACAAGAGCTGAGATAGGTTTCTGAGGAGCATATTTCCAGTACTGTGAAGTGACTGAATGCATACAGCATCCTCCTTGACAGCCTGGTACAGCTGTCATGGCAGGCCTGTGAGGCACAGCACAGCTGAGGCTGGCACTTCAGCAAAGCAGAAGCAGACAGCCTCCCAACAGAAGCAGTTTGTCAGAATTCCTCTTATTTATGCTGTTGGTCTCCACAGCAACACCTACAGAGCACTATCGTGTGAAAATTTTCATTTTGGTTGTTTAAAACTTCTGCCTAATAGGTGCCATTGAGGATTTTCTTCACTTCTCTCCTCCCACGTGCAGAGAACTAGAGACAAGCTAGAAAATTATATTCTCTTTAGAGAGGCCACATCATATCTCTGGCTAGATTTGCCATACTCCTCTGTACCTTTTTAAACATTCGTACCCAAAATGTTTTTCCAGCTCTGAAAAATGACAGGCTGCACTGCAGAAAGATGCTGTAGACATGCACTGTTCCCCATAAGCAAATAATACATTGCAGAACATTGTGGGGCATGGCCAGGATTTGAGAACAGAGCTGCTTTGTCTGAAGGCTCCCAGGGTACTGCTTCTTTGTCACCACAGAACTTAACCTGGAGGGATTTTCCAAGTCTGATCAGTAGAACTCCAGCCCTCACTATGCCTGCTTACTTGTGATGCCTGAGCACACTTTCATGCAATCTTCCTCTTCTTTGAAGTTGTTCTTGTTGCCACCACAGCCCCCGTAGGTGAAGCGGACACATTTCTCAGAGAAGGGGTTATAGTACCAGCGGGGGATGCTGTCCGTGCACTGTCCAGTATCAGGCAAGTCCACGCAGTGAACTGGCAAAGCAAAGGAGAGGTGCTCTAGCCCAAGCAGCACGTTCCCAGAGCATCAACATCTTCTGCTCACGATAGAAGAGCACAAGCACCATAGCAAAGGGCAACCACAGTGAGACCCATGGCTACTGGGTGCCCACTGCCCAGCTGGCAGCTGCTGTAATTGGCATGGCCAAGGTGAGCAGCCACAAGGAAACAATGGGCTGAAGAAAAAGGCAAAAGCTGGCAGATGTCAGCCGAGTTGCTCCTGACAGTACATACCTGGCTTACGTGTGCCATTGATTTTCTGCAGTCTGTTGAACTCACGAGCATCTGCAAGAGAAATACATTGTGTTAAACTTCTCATCAGCTGTATTAAAAATAAATAAATAAACAAAAGCTTCCATCTACACAGATGTGGGCAAACAGGGCTTTCCTGCACGTTTATTTGCTATAAAAACCCAGGGAAAAGGAGATACAACCTTAAGTTCTTAGATATCTCGAAGTTATGAAAGGAACACGGGAAAATAAAATGTCACAACTAGAAATGACTTCTGATTTGAGTTTCACAAATACAGAGAAGAAACTAAGGAAAGCAAAGGCTGCTTTCTTAGAATTTTCCATCAAGGAAGAAGGGGAAAATGCTCTCACTCCAGATTTTAAGAAATATGAAGAAGCACTAATCTAGGAAATGAGAGGGCAAGTGAAATGAATCATGCGTTTGAAGCCTAGAAAGGTAACAAAATACCCACAGATAGGGAAGAGATTATGGGAATTCAGTGAGGAGAGAGTAAGAAGGTGTTACAGACTTTGGCAGCTCAGCACTGTGCATTTATCTCAGTATAATGTGAGGATGCTAAGGGGATTGTGACTCTGGATAAATTGGGAGAAATAATGGTTTAATTTCCCATCTCCATACACTCGGAGAGAAGGTCTGACAGACAAGCACAGAGAAGAGGGTGGATGGAAAAATCCCAATAGGGAGATCAGCTGTAGCTGTTAGCAGAGATATGGGAGACGGCAGAACATGCAAATATGAAAATAGTGTCCAAAGAGCTCATGCAGGGTCAGGAGGGAGAATACAGGGCAACAAGAAGCATTGAGGCAACAGATGTAGCTTACATTGCACTCACCCCTGCGCAGTTAGTAAGTTTTCTAAGCCAGAATTTGAAGAACTTACATTGCTCACAATACACCTCGTCTGATCCATCAGCACAGTCTGGAGTTTCATCACACTCCAGATAGGCATCAATGCAGCAGCCATCCTTGCATCTGAAGGAGGGGACCTGACAGTTCCCATTGCATACTGCGTCAGAAACAGTTCAGATAGTTCATTACAATTTGTTCACTCTCCCTGCCACACAGACGTCTTATGAAGGACTTATAAGGTGGTGATAGGACTGGCAAAGGTCTCTCTCTTCAGGGCCACTCAATTCAAAAAAGAAAAAAATCATTTCTTGTTTATAAGCCAAGCAGTGCTCTGGGAACAGCCATGCTTCCTCTCAAAACAGAAGCTCACAGAAGCTAGAAGTAAGACATAGTAATGCCCCAGTCACCATGGGGACACGGTGACAAAAGAACCAGAAAAGGCTAAAGTACTCAAAGCCTTCTTTGCCTCAGTCCTTACTGGGAAGGACCGCCCACAGGCCTCCCAGGTCCCCCACTTAAGGGCAGATTCTGAGGCAATGAAGCCACAGCAGAGGAATATCACTTAGAAATTTGTGAGCAATACCAAATGGGGGAAGCAGGGGACACTGCCATGCAGGGAGAGCTGGGTGGGCTGGAGAAGGCTTTCAGTGCAAAGGCAAATGCAAAGACAAAGCAGCAAGTTAAAAGTCCCACACCTGAGACAGAACAACCCCACGCAAGAGCACCGCTCGGATACCAAGAAGAGAGAAAGGAGTTGTGCAGAAGAGCCTTGGGAGTCAGGATGGACATGGCAGACTTGAATCAGCAGAGAGCTCTTGTAACAAGGATGTCCAACTGCACAGCAGGCTGAGAGAGCCAGCAGTGACAAACAGTCATCGTCCTCTGCCCCGAGGCGGTCCCAGCTGGTCAGTGCTGTGCCCTGGTCTGAGCTCCCCAGGGCACAACAGACACCAGCGTGCTGGAGTGAAGCTGTAGAGACACAGCGAGAGGTTGGAGCACATGACCTAGTATGAAGTCATGGAAAAGACAGAGACAGACTCTTTTTGGAGGTGCACAGTAATAGGATGAGCAGCAACAGACACGATGCAACAAGGGAAATTGATTTGATAGAAAAGAAAATATAATGAGGGCTGTCCAGAGAGAACAAAAATCTCGTTTGTCAGAGATACCCACAAGTGGCTTTGACACAGCCTTAAGCAGTGTGATGTGACTCAAAGCTGGCCCTATTTTGAGTAGTGGGTTGGACCAGATGACCTCCAGAAGTAATTTCTGTCCTGAATTATCCTGTGACATGGAAGTGAAAGGCTTGGTAGAGAAGTTAATCCCCAACACCTCACTTTCCATGCTGAGTGCTAATCAAAAAGCCACAGGAATGGATATGAGACACTAAGCCTGAGCTTACAGCAGGATTACACAGAGGTGCAGGAGGCTTACCTGGTAGCTGTCGCCCACTGACAGTGCCTGAAGAGACAAGGAAAAAAAATAAAGTAAATTTACCACCATATAACTTTGTCAGCTTAGGATCAGCTTTACATTGCCTTCATGTTTCACCTAAGAAATGTACCTTTTCTGGAACAAAGCCCTGTAGTGGTGAGGGGTGGAAATACAAAATCTAGCTTTAGGACATGGGATGAAAATTTGGTGAGGGTTTCTGAGGCCAGAGACACACCAGGGACAGCTGGTCCTGAAGACACTGTGCCAGAAGGAGCCAGTTCTTGTCACTGCCTGTCCTGGCTGGTTACACCAACATGCAACTCCTGGTCATACTTGACGCGGACTAAGGGAAGCTGATCTGGCACTGACTGGGGGTGCAGAGATCCAGGAGCTGGGCAATGTAGGACTCCTCACCCATAATGAACCTGGTCTTCTCAGCTCTCCAGACTTCACCCCCTAGCTGCCAGCCACAAAACTGCAGTACCTGCCCATAGGGATATCCCAGTCCTATGAGAAAGAAGAGGATGATTTTTGAAGCAGACTCACCTTTTACATTCTTGCAGGCAAGTCTACACTCCTCTTCCCGTAAGTAGTTATTCTTGTTAGGCTTGCAGCCACCAAAAATGAACTCCTGACACTGCTGGAGGGTTGGGTTATAAAACCAGCGTGGAAAAGAGCCCCGACACCAACCAACCTTCTTTGGAGTCAAGCAATGCTCTATCAAGAAAGTTAACATGCAAGGGTCTGGTTAGCTTGTTTTACCTTCACATACAGAAAAGAAAAAATCTTCCAACAGAAGGTTTGTCAGCAATGTGGATACTTCTCTGAAAAATCTACATAATCCTGAGTGTAATGGAGAAGGCAAGCAGGGAATCACACTATACGTTTTCTTATACAAGAGAGCAGAGCCACAAAATCAAATTAGAAGGTGCCACATTCGTAAAAGCACACAGCAAAGAGTTCAGCTGTGAAACTCCTTGTGTCAGGATGTCGCTGCTGTGCAAAGATTCAGCCATGGATATTTAACACAAAGACACCCAGTTTGCTTTAAAAAGCTGCAGATTCCTTGGTGAGTAGCCAAGCATACCAGGGATTTACTGACAGCGTGTCATGTTCTTGCTGTTCTCAAGTGTCAAACTCTGGACACTGTTGGACAGAGCATACTAGATTTCTGACAGACTTTTAGACTGAGCCGATATAGCTGTTCTTATATTTTTATGGTACTTGAGGCAGAAGAAGAAATTCTCTGCTTGACTGCTAGTTGAACATTTGTCCAAGAACTCATTGCCCCTAATGCAGTTGTAATGCTGAATATTTCATCATTAAACAAGGCTATTAAAGCAAAAAATATAGAGAATGCCATGGCCATTTTGAACATCGTGCAGATGGCTCCACCTGTCCAGTGGCTTAAGGGAACTAGGCCCTTCACAGCAAAACTGGGGAGTCAGGACAACCTTTCGGGTTCTCCTTTTACACCCTCAGATGTACCCCAGGCTCCAGCCACTCCGGTGTTACCCAGTAGAGGGGGCAATGGCATGCAGTGAGGATCAGATTACTGCAGGCCACCTCTTCTGCAAGATGAGAAAACCCTAAAATAGGCTGCTATGAATGCAGAAACCTTTCACTGTTTGTCAGGTGCAGACTTTTACTGTGAAAAGTTGACATGCAAGCTCAGTCTGTTGGCTGTGCTCTTTTCCCATCTGCCCCTTGAGAAGAGCACTGACAAAGCCAGAGCAGCACGCAGGCTTGGGGACTCCAGCTAGATGTCCGCAGGCTCACCTTCGGTCTGCTCAGAATTCAGCACCACGATGGTGATGTTGGTGAAGTCTTGCTGCTGGGCGGTGTCCGTGACAGTAAGCTGGAAGACATAGGTGCCCGCCTGTAGGTTGGAGATTTCTACCTGGTCTTCTTCATGCTTCTGAGAATGCAAAAGAAAGACTTATGCAGAAGAGAAACATATAATGAGGGCATGAAAGAAGCCGTGCAAGGCCCATGCTTCTGCTTCATTAGGAAGAAACAAGCTTGGCTGAAAACCACCAAGCAGAAATTTGGCATTAAAAATGTCTCAGTGCTATACAATCCCCCTAGATCCGTGGGCTGGATTCTTACTGCTGATACCCAGGGGGAATAGCAGAGCAAAAGAGTACCACGAGCCTAATTAGAAAGTACGTATTTGAGGATGTTGTGAAAGAAGAGGACTAAAATAACTGCAGTTTTTATTTTACTTCTTTAAAAATGAAAATTATTATGAATAATTTCTTCACCACATAAGAAATGTGCTGATTGTCTTTAAGAAATACATGCACTTCCATTTTGAATATAATAAGTGTATTTAGTTTCAGAGATGGAATAGAGTGCATATTTCTTTGCCTGCTAAGAGGTTTCTAAAACAGAAGAAATTGTTTCATCAGAATAGAAACCTTCATTATTACCGACACAGACTTTTCCCCAGTGTTTGTTGACAATGCTGGGCCTCCATCTCTATGCTGTCTCTGCCTTTTTAGTTACATTTCAAGACAGTGTTACCATACATCATCTTAATGTGGTAAAAACACTAAACACATTATCTTCATACTAAGGACCAGTGGTAAACTTGTCCTGGAATTTGCAGCCAGTGTCATGGAGGAGCTCACATGGCAAAACAAAGAGCAAAGGGCGATTTGCTCATCAGGCAGAGTGTTTTGAAATGCAGCAACTGCGATACCTCTAAAATACTTAACATACATGTTTTTTAATTATCTTCACATATTTCCAGAAGTTTAACAGCAACTATTTGTTCTTCTAAAGCCACAGGTCCCATCTGACATCTACAAGGTAGTGTTCACACCCTGGAGATCTTGGAGCTTGTCAGGAGATGCGGCTTCTGCTCCAGCCCAGCTAAACCTGGATAGCCCAGCCCAGAGCAGACCGCAGGTGACACAGAACAAGCTGCTTCCTTTGTGCATCTCCCTACCTTCATCTCCGCAGAGGGGTCACCGAGGACCTGTTTCCATTCATAGCTGACAATCCCATGGTCGTCTGTGCTGTCTGTGCCTCTCAGCATCACCGGCTCCCCCGGCTGCACCCGCATGTCCATGCCAGTGCGGGCTATCGGAGGACGGTCATCTGTGGAGGAAGTGCAAAGCAAGGTGTTGGCAAGAGGCTCCAGTTCTCATCTTCATTATGGGAAAGGGGGACTCCTCCAGGCTAAATTCAATACAGACTCTCTCCACTAGAAGGAAAATACTTTGATACAGCTGTGCTTCTTGCAGCCTGAGCAAGCAACAGGCAATTGGTACCGTTACTGCTGCCCTCAGTCATTTAGTAACTCCACAACCCACCCCAGCAGTGCCTTTGAGCTGCTTCTGCCCACAGGAATCACTGGAGGAGGGTGTCCCTGTGGCTACAGCCACGGCACTTTGAGCAGTCGGGCCACAGCCTCGCAAACAGCACAGAGCAATCTCCACCCTGCCACTTATGGAGATGACCTGATGTGGGTGGTAAAGAATGTGGAATGGACTCTCACCATTCCTACTGCCGGCTCCAAGTGCTGCATTGTGTACTTAACTGGAGCTGTGCAAGGTGGGGTCTGGATGGAAAACAGCCCTCCTCCACCTCATCTTCCACCCTGCTCTCTGATAGGGGTGCTTTAGAAAATGCCATTCACACCATTATTATTTTTTGTTCCATTTCACAGAGTAGCTTACTAGTGGCCTCCATGGGCCATTAAACACTGGTACAAATGGTGAGTGTAAGAGATGAAAACCGATCTCAGCCTGCGCCAGCAAGACCAGGCTGCGCAGTGACACACAATGAACCTGACTCATTGTTCCTTTTGGCCTGAACGCCTCCTGCGTAGCTCAGACCATAAAACCCCACCTGGTAGTTCCTGTACCAAGACTCAATGGTCACATTCAGCCTGAGCCTTTTGGAAAGGCATCAATTTTCACGTCCAATCTAGATATGTCACTCTATCATTTTTATACAACTGGAGCTGAAGAAGAGGATTAGTGCTCAAAGGCCTTGGAAAACTATTGCATCGGCCAGCTACTTTTGCTGCTACAGACCTGGTCCTAATTTCCTGCTGTTTCTGCATTCTCTGCTGCTCACTTCCAAAGTGCTGCCTGCCAAGGTGATAGATCCTGCCTCGATTAGGCACAAAGACTGCTGGAAGACACCAAACTGGGCTGGGCAAGCCTGGGCCTCCTGACTTCGAGCAGGGCTGGATGAACAAATAAATGGGAGTTTTATTTTATTTTCAAGAGATTTTTCCAAGGGTAACAGGAGCATTTGTAGCCAAAAACACGGCTGTGGCTGGCAATGCTTCCCAAACAAAACAGGAAACAACAGCCCTACAGGTATGTGGTGCACTGCACTACGGGCTCTGGAAAGGGACACTCCTGCCGTTCCTGCCAGGCCAACACACGCCATAAGCCTGACCCAGAGAAACGCAGTCTGATCCCTGCCACCTCCTGCCAGGCTCAGCCTGTCAGGGGACAGACACAGGGGAAAGACCAATGAATCATAGAATGAATCATAGAATGGCTTGGCTTGGAAGGGACATTAAAGATCATCTGGTTCCAACCCCACTGCCATGGGAAGGGCTGACACCCACTGGCTCAGACTGCCCAGGAACCTGTCCAGCCTGGCCTTGAGCACCTCCAGGGATGGGGCATCCACAGCTCCTCTGGGCAGCTATGCCAGTGCCTCACCACCTTCTGAGTAAAGAATTTTCTCCTAACATCTAACCTAAACCTCCCCACTTTCAGTTTAAATGCATTCCCCCTTGTCCTATCACTATCTACCTGCGTAAAAAGTTGGTCCCCCTCCTGCTTGTAAGCTCAAGACCAGTTCTCCAGCACCACAGACTGCTGACTAACCTGCCAGCCCAGGTCATGCTTCTCCTTGACATTTTTAAGCATGCACACTTAAAAAAAAATAAAAATAAAAATACAAACCAAATGCTTTACCGCAGGTCAGTAGAGTTCCTTTGAGTTGTGTACAGTGAAGTAAAAGGTTGGTTCTGATTACTGGGTCAGCTAACTCTCCAGATCCCATCTCTAATGAACAAAATCCCCCAAGCCTGCTCATCCCAGGAAACCAGAGGGTTTGCCTGTGTGCAGTGACTGCCAAGAAGGACCTTTTGCTAGAAACAAAGGACTTCATTTTCAGAGAACTCAACTTTTTCTCCTTAGGATGTCTGAAAGCCTGTCAACTTTGGAGTATTTTCATTATGCCAACTACATGAAGCCTTCAGTGGGCATTCTCTACCTGAGCTTCATAACCAAGTGCTCACCGAGCCAGGGTCAAAATCAACAAACTGCCCTGGGAAGGAAGGGAGGTTCTCCATTCAGGCCTTGTTGCTGTGAAAGGCTGTCTGAAAAATGAAAGCTGCCTTTGCTGCAATGCTCTTTGGACTCTGGAAAGTTTCTGTAAAAGTCTGTAATTAGCTGGGAGATTAAAGCTTTATGATGCTGCTCCATGTCATGCTCTTTACTGTGGAGCACCAGCTCCAGGAGTCACATCAAGTGACAACTTCAGCTTCCATTCAGAAAATATATAGGAAAAAGATTTTTTTTTTTAATGATCCTGGAGGAAACAAAAAAAAAA
>WBMW01001028.1:185625-288334 GCA_013396635.1 Penelope pileata | reverse complement strand
GTTTTTTTTTTTTTTTAAAGCATTGGTTTTGTTTCAAGGCTTATGCAGTGAATGGTTTGGCTCGCTTCACCTCTGCCAATGAGTAAACCTGAACCGAAATTGATGGGGGACAAATCTTAAGGACACCAAATCCCTACAAGGGCTGCAAAAGAAGGCACAGGGGAAGGGAGGGGAGAGGCACCCCAGCAGGGACCTGGCTGCCAGAAGAGGCAGGCACCAGTAAAATCCAGCAGAAGAAGGCAAGGCTCCCAGTTCAAAGATTTCACTTTTGGAGCTCACATACCAGCTATTGCCCTCAAGACACAAATTCACAGAAAACCAGATTTCCTCCATTCCAGCGCTCACAGAGATAACACCCTGGGTGCTTGAGACTGTAAAGCACTACCTAAATACTTCAGAATGTGCTGAGATTGCCTCTGCTTGTTTACTGTCACTCCCACAGCCCACCTCTGCCCAGCTCACAAGCACAGTGAGGGGGACACTGAGGCACGGCTCGGGGAATGACCTCGCTGAGGCCAAAAGGCACCGCTCAATGCTACAAGGCAAATTAGCAGGAGCAGAAATGAGGCCACTCAAATTCCATGCTGGTGTCCATGAGACTCGTGGCCTCGGAGGTGTGTTGGTGCCAGCTGAGCCCAGGCAAGAAGGGCAAATGCCAGAGCTGTGCCCTGCCCTACTTGCACGAGCAGTCACGCAAAAGCAAACAGCAAGGTCTGCTCACACAGATCTTGCTCATCCACACTAGAAAACCTCACAGAAACAGGCAAGGAAATGAAAGACATCGTTGTAGTAGTGTTAATTTCCCTGAGGAGTGAGAAAGGGGGAAGGCAGGACAAGTTGCCTGGAAAAGAGAAATGCAGACCCTTTCTGCAGGGACTTGTCCTGGTTGGGCAGCAAATGCAATCTCAATAAAGCTATAAAGCACACGTCTAACCCACTGGTTTGATGTTTCTGTTGCCCCACCTCCCCCTCCCCCCTTTTTTTTAAATGTTTTAATAAAAATATAAAAAAGTAGAAGCTTTGATACTTTTATACGTTAACTATATGTTTTATATGTGGCCCAAGACAATTCCTCTTCACCCAATACAGCCCAGGCAAGCCAACAGGTTGGACACCCATGCTATAAAGCTTTTTGACAACACATGCAGCTCTCAGCATTCGTTTCTGGAGATTTCCGTGAAGTTTAGTAGGAGGTGCACGACGCAGTTGTCCTCTTAACCTCTCCACAAGCCCCCAGGCAGGGCCCTGGCTTGGTGTGCAAGGCCCTTCCTGTCCCCCACCTGTCTCCCACTCAAATTCAGTAGGCAGAGTGTGTCACCTGGCATTTCACAACCCCACAAAGGGTTCAGTTCAAGAAACGGACAAAGGTTCAGGGAGGTTATTTTCCAGCCTCACGCCCAGAACTGGTTTGCCCAGACCAGAATAAACTCGTGGTGGTTACCTAAACACTGGGCTCCATTATTACTGACAAAGTGCACGGTGAGCCTGCCCCTCCCCAGTGAGCCAGGCAGAAAACTCGCAGCAAAGTTCAGGCTGGGAAGCGATTTAAGGGGATAGTGCCTCTCAGCAATGCCAGCAAGAGGCTGCGGGCTGTGCACAAGCTGGAGCAGACAAGAGAGAACCAAACTGCCATTGTAGGCAGAGCTCAGCAGCTCTTGTTCTCCAAAATACTCAAAGGTGACGTGGAGATGCTAGATTGCATCTGTATTCACTGTTGCCAATACCCACAGGTTTCCTCTGAAGCCATAAAACCCCAGCAGTGGCCGCAGTGGCACAGATGGAGGCCGCCCCTGTCCCCATGCTGCTTCCAGCACTCTGTGTACGTGCTCAGTGAACAGCAAGAGAAGGGCAAGCATACTCACTGCTTCCCTCACTGAATTCTCCCAGCTTTCAGCTCTTTCCATCAGGCTCATGAAACACTCCAAAATTAAATCTGTTTCCAGCAGTCCCTAGCCATGCTTGCCTTCAAGTGTTATCTACTCTCCACTTGAACAGACATAAAGCTCTCGATTCAACAGGTCAGCGGCAGTAGCACTGTGAGTCCTGCAATACATGGCTTTTCCCTTTAACATCACCCACCCTGGCTACTAAGTCACATAAACACACATTTCACTATTTGCTAGACAAACATGCTTTTGATCCTCGTTTTTGCAGAGACCATCTGGGGATTGCCACATGAGCATACCCTGGAGACTCCGAGGACACCTGACAGCACATACAGAAACGGAATTACAGAGCTTCCCACCACCCTTTGGAGCCCAGCCCTGGGGGTGATGACAACCCAGGCTCCAGGACAGCCACAGAGCTTTGCATTTTCACAGAGATGCAGCACAGCAGTGGTCAGACAGCTTTGCCTGCAGTGCAAAATCAGGTCCAAGAGTTTTTTTTGCCTAAAAAAGGAAGATCTACTGTGCTGAGAACAGCTTCCTTACCACCCACATCCTCAGACATCCACAACAGGCCCAGAAGCAAAACCCACATCCAACTTCCTTATTGCTGCCAGGTGGGTGTACAGGGGTGCCTTGATTTTGACCTCCTACACCTGCTCCTCTGCTCGTCACCCTCCACCTGGGCCCACCCAGTGCCACGGCTGGTGGGGGAAGGCTGTGACTTTGTGGGTTTTTTGTTGATTTTTTTTGGCTATCAATCAAAATCAGGACCTGCATTCTTAACTGTCTGCTCAACTACCCCAGGGAGGAGGGCTCCATTGGCATTCCCTGATTTAGCCCGTGACAGCATGAACACTGCAGCCTGATGCAGACTCACAGCAGCAAGCTTCCCAGTGCCCACGGCTGGAGACCTGCCCAGCACACCGCACGCTTTGAGAGGGCAAACATGGGACATAGAAGGATCAAGCCCTTCCTACACCCACACCACATCGTTCTCCGCAATGTTCCTAACTGAGCATTTCTCCCATGTTTTCCCTTCTCACCACAGTCCTCTTGCTCCACCACTGCCACTCCGGGCGTGACCACGGAGCCAGCCTTGCCCAGCCACCCATCCCAGGGGCCAGGCACGAGGCCAGGGCAGCTCAGGGATCTGGGGTCTTTCTGGTGACTGCATGTGCATGGTGCTGGGCTCCGTGAGCTGCCAGCCTGGGGAGGGGGCCACAGTCCACTTGTACGCAGAGGTGAAGGGGCCACATTGCTCAACAGCATATTTTCAATCTAACCTTGTGAAATCAGGATGCACCGGGGATGATACACTCCCTTTTCCTCCTACAGCAAAGCATGTAGGAGTTGAGACAGCTGCCAGCATGCCACCTCTGCTCCTGGAGATGTGGCTCCAGTCTCTCGCTAGCTGCAGCTCCTGTGGAGAGGCCTCTGAGCCTGTGCTGAAGTCACAGGGCGACTATGCAACAGGGAGCTGAGATTCACCTGAAGGCCCCAAAACACAGTGGGAGGTGGCTAGGGGGCAGAGAGGACAGGAGAACCACCTCTGCTGTGACAAGTGGTCAGCCTTGCAGGCTGCTACACATCCAAGACACTCAGCTCACACGATCAAGCCCACGCACCCGGGGCTGCTCCCCTGGACATGTGCACTGTGCCCCAGGGGCGGGCTGTGGGGACTGAGGAGGATGTCCTGCACGGCTGCCCTGGCAGCCCTGCCCACCCCTCAACAGGCAACAAACTAGTTAAGGCTGCCAGAGACCCAGCCAAACCAGAGACTTGCTAGGCGTCCTCCAAAACAAGGCAGAAGGAAACAAAAGGAGGAATTGTTTGTAGTGTTTCTGAACACTGCTTTTTCATGGAACCACGGAGTGCGTGGCAAGCAGCCAGCTACAGATGAGCTTGTTTTCCACCTGGGTACCTAGGCCAGGTGCAAACTTTCCGAGCAGGGAAGCAGAGGCTGGAAAAGAGAAACTCAGCTCCAGAGGGGAAGATTTCCCATTGAAACCCACCCAGCAAAGCCAAGCAGCCCCAACAAGCCCCACAATACTGAGGCACCTCGTTGCCTCATGAGATTGGGGCTGTGCAAAAGGAAAGGTATGCGGGATGTGCCCTGCCTCCAGCTCCCGAGCAATTAGGAGTTTAAAGCAGCCCCATAAATACAGGGATGTTTAGATTTTAGGGGATTTCACTTTCCAGCCTTAAAGGCCCAGGGAGAGGGTGAAGGGAGGGAAGGAGAAGAAAAACAACACCTCTTTCTCTACCTTGTCAAGGATCAAAAACACAGCCTGTGTTTGGTAAACACTCACTCCACCTATTTCAAATAGGTTATAGAATGGCACCCCCTCCATTTACTAATAGGTAACCTGAGGCACAGATCTTAAATTGATCAAAATTAGGGAAAACCTCTGCCGCGGAGGGGCACATAGAAACCCACGTTTAAGACCACTCTATCCCAGCCATTTGGCAACGCAGTGGCGCAGATGATAGCTGGAAGAGCTGAGTCCCACAGCCCTCGGTTCTTGCCCAGACCCAGCTTGCACAGATCCTTTATGGGCTCCTTACCACTAGATTCGTGCTTCTGCATTGCCTGGAAGGTATCGTAGACGTCCTTCTTCAAGAAGTTGAGAAAGCCGACCTTCCTGGCAAACCTGCAGACGAAAGCCTGCTCGTAGAGGCAGTTGAGGAGAAAGCAGCCCTGGATGCGGTCTTCCTCTGAGTCCCGGGCCTGCTCCACGAGGGCCAGATTACAAGCAGGGTCCTTACAGCAAGCCCTCATGCAGTCCCTGCTCCGATGGACCATGGGGGACGATAAGAAGGTAGCTCCGTTCTGGACGGAGGCATCTATGTCCAGCACCAAAGCCGGCATCCCCGCCGTGAAGTCATCCAGACACGTTTCTCCAAAGGGTTTTGCCTCCTGCTCTTCGCCAAAGACCACCGCCGCTACCAGCACCAGGCAGACCCAGAGTCCAGATTGTGGACCTGGTCTCCCTCTGGCCATCTTGGTGCCCCGATCCTCCCTGCCTTGAGACCCTATTCCTTTCCTAAAGGGAGAGAGAAGACAGATGAAGCTAAGAGGGAGGGTGTCCAGGTACATGCCACCATGGAGTGAATGGGGACTGGAACATGGCCAAGGCCCCACTCACCCATGGTGGCCAATGTGTCCCCCCACCCTGCAGCTCACCCCTGGACCCACGCTCTCAGCCCCCACCTGTGTGATCTTAGACGGGACCGATTCTGGGAGCGAGGTGTCCCCCTGATCCCCTGCACCTTCACCCCTCAGGTGTGCCCTCAGCAGCAGCCGGTGGAGACAAAGGCACAGAAGAGGGAGGAAGTGAAAACCAACTCCCAGAGAGAGGAAAAAAAAATCAAGTCACTCCCCTCCACACTGCCTTGCGTAAGAGGAAGGGGAGGAGAGCAGGCTGATACCATCTCCAACTCCGCTGGCAAGGGGAGGAATGCAAGGGAGCATCCAGGGCAACCTTAGGCATCCGGGAGCAGTACGCTTGCTCGCACAGGTGCAGGGGCACCCACCTCCTCTCCGTGCTTCAGCCAGCCGAAAAGCCCAAATCTGTTGTGCTGAAAGCCAGGGAGCACGTGCTTTCTGCTCTCACAGCCCAGCATCACTGGGGGTGGCACGGAGCCCAGATTTCACTGACCCAAATGAGTCAGCCCCCTCAGCTCAGCCTCGTGGCCTGCACCCACTGCCAGAGGTTTCATGCTCAAAATCATTAATTCCCTCTTTTTGGGACGCAATGGTATACATCAGTCACAGACAGGAACACAAAGGCTGCTTGCCCTTGCTTGGGTGCATTTTCTACCTTTCTGCTTTTGTTTGCAGAGCTGAGATCAAATTCTCCTGTTCCCCAGCTACACTGGTGTCACCCCCTCCCTCTGCAAACAGTCCTAAAGCCCCCAGGTAAACTCTCCTTATTCCTCTGCCATAGTGCTTAGGAGTGCAGGGAGTGCTTGTAATTTGCCTGGACATTATCTTTAATGAAATATTGCATCACTTCAAAGGCAGCAGCAAATGTGAGGAGGTATTGACTGGCAAATCTTTGAAAAGATGCTGAGCGACAGCTGTCCCTTGAGCAGCATCTGGCTTTGAGTTTTGGGGACTTTGCTGATGTCCAGAGTTTCAATTCCTGCTGTCTCTGTCTGCAGCACCCCTGATTCTGAGGAAGTAACAACACCACCGCGACTGTCTCCTTTTGTTCAGCACTGCCTGAGGCACTCAGCACCATCCCCCACTTTTTTATAGTGTTTGTGGAAGGAATGAGCCCCTTCATAGGCTGATCCAGCCTAGCCTTAAGGGTTGCAGTTCTATCTCTCTTGCTCCCATCAGAAGGCTGTGCTACTCTCCTGCTGCAAGCTTTTCTGCCCCTCATCCTAAATGTATTTATAATTACTTTACATCCATTTCTCTTTTGCATTGTTCAAAAGCTTCTCTCCTATTTTCTTCAGTGAAATCATATTCTAACTCAGTCTTCATTTTGCTAGTGCAAGCCAGTCGTGATGTTTTAATCACTTATTTTATGGCATAGTCATCATTCCGCCTCTGTTATCTCAGTGGCTTTTTCTTTTTTTCTGTAAGTTTTCCAGCTTTAAGGTTGTTGGGTTTTTTGCTTTTTTGTTTGTTTCGTTTTGTTTTCTAATTATTACATTTGTTGCAAAAGTACATGCCATAGGCTAAAGAATGAATCACCAGGAATCTCTCTGCTGGAAATCCATTGCTAAATGCATCTTAGGATCACACTGGCATTGTCCCTAGGCTCACTGAAGAGCCATCTTATGAACAGGACATCGCTTATGGATTGTGGTCTTGTTCTCTCTGCCATTTTCAGCTGACCAGCCTCCAGCTAAAATTCTTGTAACAAGTTCCCAAAAATGTGACTTCACTTTTTATATTCTTTATATTCCTAAAATTTGACCCACTTCTGCTTGGCAGATGGATATGGCTTGTTTATTGGACTTTTAAACATCATGGTTTTGGCCGTCCACTGAAGGAGTGATGCATCCCACCTCTGTGCCAGTGACGTTACTGAATATGCCTGTTTTTTTCTGGAGAGGTTCAGTAATGAGCATTTTAATTGAGGTGAGTCCCAGGACCAAGGGCTTTTGCAAGAAACCCTTCTCCATTGCAGCATCTTTCCTTCCAGCTCAGTCACCTGCTCCCTGCCCTCCTACCCCAGAGCTCCCATCTCAGTCGTCATCTTCTGCCGAACACATTATTTCCCATGACTCCAGCTGAGCCGTGTGTTACTCAGTGTGAAGAGAAAGCAGACTGTGTGATTTTATGGCTTGGGAGTGTTTTAAAAGGGGTCCTGAAATGGTGAGTCATAGTTACTGTTTGCCTTTCATGGGCTGAGAAGTGTCTGCTCCTAGTTCTGCAGCAATAACAGCTATTCAGCTGCTTACCTAGGGGAGTTAAACTACACCATGGTTTAATATTTGACTAGGATCATTGCAGCCCTTAGACACGCACAGCTTGTCACAAACCACGCAGGAGCCTGCGTCATCCACCTTGATGTGATCGCCTTGGGGACCCCAGCACCATGGGCGCCTGGCTGCCGTGAGGCAGAGGCCCAAACAGGCAGAAAAACCAGGAAGACTTGCTCCAGGTCCCCTTTGCCCTGCCAAGTGGCACCATGGCTTGCAGTGGCTTCCCAACAGCACGCAGGCTGCTGCAGATGGCTCTGCTCTGCTTGGCTTTATCTGGGAGCCGCTCCATGTGTAACTAACACTCGGGAGACAGGTTTGCTTGCTTGCTTGTTTTGTCATATTTGCCTCAGGTTAAACCTCCTGGTGTGGTTTAGGGGTGAGACCCGGATGCAAGTGACAGCACAAAGATGTGGCAAGGGAAGGAGACAGGGAGGGATCTCAGCAGGCCGTGACTAACAACCCGTCCTGAGGAATGGAGCCAGGGAAAGGATGACAGGCTGCTGAGTCCTTGCCAGAGCCTTTCCCACCACTCCAAGGACAGCTGCAGGGAGGGCATCACAAAAAGGGAGTATTGTTTCTTTGGGGAGGTTCCTGCCTGCCATTCTGTGTGGCATTCTGGCTCTTATCGTACTGTTACTAGTCACAGTAAACTGTTAGGGACAGGAGCTGGGAAAGGAAGAAGGTGAGATTGTGCTGAGACTAGTTAGGCCACAAAGCATCTGCATTTTTGCCATGTCTGTGCTAAGTTTTACAGAGAGATAGGTATGGAAATGGATCCTTTTGTGAAGCAAAAAGCCCTCCATTTGCAGGAAGTAGAAGAAATTTAACATTTCCCATTGAAGTCCCCAGAGGCAACCTTGGCTGTTCTTGTTGGGCTGTGGAGTTCCCCAGGGCTCCTCCTTCCCCTTCTCTTCTTACAGCAGCAACAGCCCCTGTAGAGCTGTGGACTTCCAACACTGTCAGGCCAGCTGCCAGTGCCTCCTCTGGTGGCTGCTCTCCCTTGTGTTTGGGGATGGAGGTTTCCCTGCAGGTCCCTTACACCCCTTCAAGGGGGTTGTGTCACAACAACTATACAGACAAGAACTATGCTGACAGCCTGAAATGCTGAAAGCAGGTTGGGAAACAAGGAGGATGCCCTTCATCTCTTCAGCCTCTGTTTCTGTTGCCTCCAACTCTACCATTCGAGGACTTACATGAAAACACCAATCATGCTTTAAGTGCTGGGGAACAGCAAAGCAATATAAGAGGCAGAGCAACAAAACAACATGGATGGATTTTTCAGAGACCCCCAAATAATCCATCTGGAATCTAATTCACATTGACAGCTTCATCTAAGTGTTAAAGGATGGGGGTCTTCCTCCTCAGTGGAGATCCTTTGTAACACTGATCTGCTGAGATCTCTGAGGTGAACACAGATGAGCAGAGTTAATATGGCATGAGCCTGGGGTTTGCTGCTTCCAAAAGCATGAAGCACAACTGCTTCACCCATCCATGCTGCTGAGGAGCCATTAGCCCTTGCCCTTCTGACTGCCTTATCAAGGGCTGCCTCTTGAGCCCCATGTCTTTGCTTCTGGAACTGATCTGTTTCTTGAGGTGGTGCCAAGCGGTGCAATTTTGGGTTGCTGAATCAAACACCACATTGGGAGATGTTTGTTTCTGTCTCTCGGTGTTCCTCCTCCTCACTGTCTTTTCACTGTCCCGCGTAAGGCAGCCGTGCCACAGAAAGGGGGGCTGGCTGGCAGTCAGGAGCAAGGTGGCTGCTCTCCACCAGCAGGCAGGACAGCAGCAGTGCTGCTTGGGTGAGGCCTGTGTGCACTGGAGACCCCTAGCTGCTTTCACAGCTCTCCAGGGACTGGAGTGACAAGATGTCTCCTGTTCTAGCAAGAGCTCCGGGTGGCAGAGCAGCTTTTTCAGAGGAAGCACTGCAGGATGAGAGCTGCTGGATCTTGGGGTGCTGGGGCTGCCCACCTGGGGCTTGATCCACAGAGCCATTCCTGTGCCTGCTCCTGTCCACGAGTGGATGCAGGACGTCCTTACCTTGTGGTGTCAACTTCACATTGGTACAGTCACCTCTGCTGCCTTTCCTGGCTTAATTTATGTTAACTACCATGTTTGTAACCACAGGGAAAGTGATTATTTTCTAAAGCAGGTGGAGAGTGGCTCCTGGCTGTCTTGAAGGAAAAATGTTCTTTCTGGGCTGGGACTTGAGGGAAAGAGGCCAGCCTGCTTCTCCAGAAAGAGGAGCTGGGGCCCTGCTGAATTATTGAGGGTGCGTAACAGCCATTGCCTTGCAGAGAAAGAGAAGCACCCGCTTCGGTCACAGGCGTGGGATGGTGGTTGTCAGCTCCAAGAGGGGAGGACTGTAACCAGATCTGTCTCATGCTGGGCTGCTCCGGTGTCACAGCTGTTTGGCGCTCAGCGAGGTGACTCTCACTGACCCAGGCTCTGGAATGCCACAAAAGCCCATCTCTGCAGTGCTGAACCTCACCCTCCTCCTTTCAGAGGCAAAACCTCCCTGGAGAAGGTGGCTGGTGCACCCGTGGGAGACGCGGCCTTCCTCGTGGGGACCAAGCATAGGGCCTGCCGAGGCACCTGGTGCTGTGCCCGCAGGAACCTGCACCGCGCCCTCACGGGGTGCTTTTACACATAGCCTTTGTGCTTCTTCCTCTTGCTTTAATTATTGATTCAAATAGCTTATTACTGCAGGAGGCCTACTTTACCTGTAAACACTTATTTCTGTATCACCACCGTCTTTTTACAAAGAACCCATGACTAAGCACACATAACGCAGAGCGGCACAACAAACATCCTGTAACACAGCCCGTTTTGGCTTGCAGCTCTCCTGGAAGGCCTCTGGCATTCCCCCGCGGCTGACTCGCTCCCCTGTGTGGTGACAGTGCCCACAAGGCACCAGAGCACCACAGTTTGTTGCTGTGTTGATAAAGTGTGGGTGACGGGGTGGGTCTGCCCGTGGGCCTTCTCACGTGCGGTGGTATCTCAGCCCACTGCTCATGCTTGAGTGGGGTTACAAGGAACATGGCTTCAGCTGTTTGCAGAGCAGCCGTTGCGGCAAGCTGCCTTCCCCTCTCCCTCCCACCCATCCCATGCTTCATAAATTCAGCTCAGCTGACAGAGCATGGACAGGGCGAGCCCCATCTTCCATCTACAGCTGAGGAAGAGCATGATGTGGCATGGAGGAAGGGGGCAACTTCCCTGTAGGCACCTTCAGCCGCTGCAAATTTTGGACTGATGGCTCTCCCTGGTCTAAAAGCCAGCCTGCCTGGAGCTCCTCAGGAAAATCTGTCAGTGTTTGTGCAGTGGGACCAAGGAAAATACAGGAAAAATGCCAGTCTTTGAACACCAAGATAGAGCATTTCTGTTTGGAGGTGACTTGATACCTGGCAGAGCATGCCCTTTGGTTCAGATTTACCATGTGCTTGGCTAGCCTCTTAACCTTTGAAAAGTCAATAGTTATAAACATTAGAAGATATCTGTGGTTTTCGAAAGGTTTTTAAGTGCTAAGAATCTCCCCTCAGGGAGTGTGCTTCCAGCCTCTCATGGTATGGATTTTTCTGGGAAATTCTGGTGTAAATAAGACAGCTTCCAGAGTGAGATTAGAGGAGGAATACAGTCAAATAGTGAGGAAAAGTGGGAAAAGCTTAGTAAATTATTTACCTGACAGCTGTCTCCTGAATAGAAACTCCAGACTGTCTGAAAAGCAGGGTTCATGATTCAGGTATACTTTAGTACTTCATCCTTCACTGTAACGGTGCTGAAGCGAGCTTCAGAATCAGAATTTTGTGAAATTTTCTGTCAGAAAATACTTTATTTTTGCTCAAACTCAGGCTGAAAAGAAGAGCTGGAAGACCCCTGGCCATTTTTCTACCAGCCTGTGTAGGAGCTGCTGCCAGCCGGCCACCAGGACCCCTCTGGGCACAGTGACACGGCTTTGGCAGGGGGACCAGGACCAACTTCCACAGGAGGCCTGCCCTGCCTCACTTGTTTTTCGCACACAACCCATGGGACTGGAGCTGCTCATCTGCTTCATGGCGGAAGGTCTCGGCAGGAGCAGCCATTTGAGAGGGTACTGCCTGCGGAGGAGCACGGGAGGGCTTGGGGGACAAAGGATGGATAAAGGGCTGTGACGTGGCATCTGGAGGAAACGGGCACCCCATAAACGTATAGTATAAACATGTACTACCTGATTTCTGCCCCTCTGATCAGCACTGCTCACGTGTCCTTCTAAAATGAGACAGGGCAATAATGTTGCAGACCTTTAACCCCTCTTCCAGTAAGAAAGAGATTGTAAAATAAACAATGGTAATAAATGTAACAGTTTACAGTGCTTCAGCAGATGGACCTATTTACCATAAATATCTTTTATGAGAAGGAGATAATGCTTTATCCCTCAACGGCTCTTCACCTGCAGTACATCACCACACTACATACTGCTTTTTTTTTTTTTTTTAAATAAGAGCAATGATATTTCGTTTTATTCCAGAAGCGCCTCGCTCAAATGATCTCAAACTCAGCTCACCAGGTTTTCTGCACAGAAATTTTTGAGAAAGCTAGTAGAAACATACAGATTGCAGAACAATGTAAAACGGGGCTGCTGAGCCCCAGTTCAGCTTGTGACACCACTGACCTAGCATTCCTGCCCTTGTCGCAGAGTGGACATGGCCAACTGATTGGTTCTTCTTACGTGTGCTGGGTCCAGCACTGCAGCCCTAACATCCCGGCTACACCACATCATCAGGAACTAAAGCCTGTGTGTAGCTGTAGGTGTCAGGAGCCTACAGAGCCTAGCGGAGCTCACACACTGCAGGATTCAGTACGTTATGTACGGATCAGCCCACTGGATTTGCACATGCACATCAGTGACACCTGCAGGGAAAGTAATTTAAAACCTCCTTCTTCCCCACCTCCTGCCACTTCTTGGAGCTGACTTGTGTTAAATATTAACAAACTTTGCTCATTGGTTCCCTGCTTCACTTGGCTTATTTTAACAGCAGATTTTATTACACCAAGCCCTCTCCCCTCCCTCCCCGCTCATCAGCAGCGCCCGTTGTGAAACCCAAGAGCCTGCTCCAGTAACTCTGCCTGTGGCACCCGCCGCTGCCCCGGCTGTGCGCTGCTCCCTGCCTCGCTCCCTGGCATCACCAATGCTGCCTGCCTTTGGCACCTGCGAGTGGCTCATGCTGTGAGCCACGAGCTGCAGGGAGGCATCAGTTGCAAGATAGAAGAGAGCAGCCCTCAGGAGGGCCCAGTCTGGCAGCCAGAGAGGAGGAGGAGGAGGAAGCGGTGAGGATGGCCAGCAACTCCAGCGCACTGCCCCGGGTGACTTTCCAGACTCCAGAGAAACCTGGGGAGGAATCATCGCACAGGAAATTGGGCAAGCTAACCATAAAGTACAACCGCAAAGACCTACAGCGCTGGCTAGACCTGGAGGAGTGGATCAATGCCCAGCTGCAGGAGCTGTACCAGTACCCGGTGAGTAGCTGGGGCAAACCAGCCCCTCGCTCATTAGGGGAATGGGACGAGGGGCTGTGCTGGGACAGAGCTGTGCTTGCTCAGCTTACTGGAAATAGATCCTTGTCATCAGTCTTTGCCAGGTGTCCTATTGCCACCTGCTACAGCACTCTCTCTGAATGGTGTGTCCACAGTCACAACAGCTCATGCTGATGCAATCCAGCTAGCTTTAAACTGCTCAGTATTGCACCTGCTGGTAGGGCAGCTATTGCTCAGTGCGAGCAGCAGAACCTGGGCAGGTGTGCCGAAGCAGGTGCTGCCTACTGCTGAGCTCTGTGTAGTCAGTGGCTTTGCCACCAGCAGTACCTGAGCTAGCTGGGTTAGAGTTATTCAGTGCATCTTTGTTCCTTTGGTCACAAGTGCATGGCTGTAGCTGCTGTTTGAATGAGGCGCGCAGGATAACACGGTATCTGTATCTGCAGACTCTGGACATGCTACCGGCAGCAGGGGAAGAAAGACAAAACACATGCTCAAACGATGTGTATAGAGACCTTACACCTTCACAACTCCTCACAGTGATCTTCCTGGCCTGTGTTTTCCTTACCATCAGGAACAGTCAATCCTAAATCCTCCTTGTGTACCTGAGAGTTGTCAAACTAGGAGACTTCGGAGTGACTAGGTCCAGTGTCTGAATGGCACAAGTATTTACTTTGAGCTGCTGCAGGATATGTGGCATTTCTGGAAGAGATGAATAGCCACTATTTACAGTCAGACAGACCAGACTTACCTCATCTGGAGGTGCCAATAAACTGACTAAATTAGACGTAGGAACACATCAGTGTCTATGCTGAGCCCCTTTGGAGGCAGGTTAGACCCTGGCACTCCTTGGAAATTTAGGTATGTAGGCAGCTCAGTCTGGACCCGTCTAGCAACATGTTCTCTCCAGCCTTCTTGTGTCAGAAATGTGTCTGCTTTTTCCATTGTGGTTTATGTAGCTCTAAAAGGACTAGAGCCATTTACTTTATTTCATCCTTTCATTCAGGATGATGCTACACCTGCTTTTACTTTCTTCAGTTTTACTGGAATCTCTCCATTTGACACCACTGTAAAGTTAAGTACAAGCAGCTCAAGGCTACTATGAGGAAACCTGCAGATTTTACCTATCCATGTTCCCCAAGGGGAAACAGTTCCACTGAGCTGGCAGCCACACCAAAATACCACTGTGCCCTGAGAAGAAACAAATGCTCCTGAGAGGCAATGTCTGAGGGAGGAGATGGGAGAGGGTCTCATTTACAGCTTAAAATATGTATACATTTCTGATATTTTCATTTATGAAGCCAGCAAAAGGAGAGAATTCAGAGTCCTACTGAAGAGGATTTCCATGGCGGAGGCTTGAGAGCTAGGATTGGATGCTCACAACTTGATGGACTAAGCAAAAGCGACAAGGTAGCTCTGAAGGGATGAGCAAGGAGAATGGCTACTGCTTTGAGCAACAGGACCACTTGCCCTTCGGGGAATTATTGTAGTTTTCAAGTATTAGTTAAGTTTTTTTGAGATAGATGAGAAGCGCTTCTTGGTACCCCCAGTGACATTACCCAAGACGTGACTCGCTGTGTACTACTCTCACTTGTCTAAGTCTACAGACAAATACTTGTAAAGACGCTGAAAAACAAGTCAGGGTACATTATTACTTCTGTTTTTCTGTGAATCGACTAATTGGGTGCTGCTCACTGTCACCAGAGTATCTCCCCAGAGGAGATATTTTTTTCCAGCAGGAACAAGCGAGAAACGCAGCCATGCCCTTATGGGAACAGATCGCAACTTCCTGGTGTACTGGGTCAAACTACGACATTCCTGCCAGGAACTACATAACGCTGATCCAAATCAGAGATTGTTAATAGGGTACACTAGAAGTTTACATAGTATCTTTTCAAATAAATTAATGTGCTACAGTAAATGGCTTGTAAGCACCCAAGTGGCCAGCAGGTCCTCCTGCCCTGCTCTGTGCACTGTGGCAAGACTAGTTAGTCAGCCCTGCTAGCCTGGGCTTCGGATCCACTGACTTCCATTACATCATCTCCCTGCCAGCTTCTTCCTTTGCTCCACCTGCTCTTGGCAGTGCAGTGTTCCTCAGCATCTTCCAGAAAACTATGTAACAGTCAGAATAAACGCAGATTGAAATGCCAGCAAGGTTAGATCAAGCATCATCTCCAGACAGAAATAATCTGAATGCTATGCTATTTACTGCCATGAGACTTTTCTCAAAACTAAGACTCAGAAGACAATTTGGGTTTTCGAGACCTTTTCCTGCACTTGGAAACAGGGCCACAGTCCCTACTTGGACCAGATCAATACCCGTTGTCTAAACAGTCACTCTTACGAAGAAATGCTGTTTGAGTCACAGTACAGTACGTGTAACTATCTTATTATTAGCTGTCAACTGTGTAACAAATCTGAACTCCTACTGTTTTTCTTCTTCCTCTCTGGCATGGTATCAGACACTGATCAGAAACAGTTTCTTTTTTTCCATAAATACTCCCTTTATTGTTTAATGTTTTACACACCCATCTATTAGGTGCTGTGCTGCCTACTCATTACCCTTATTCTGTTGATTACTACGTTAAAATATCACTAGCGTCGTGTTGTTAAAGGTTCATTTTGCAAACACATCGGAAAACACAGCCTGCCATCGTCACAGTCTTGTGGATGCACGTGGAGCTAAAACACGTCTGTGGCCAAGTTCACAAATGTTTCCAAATAACATTCACTTGCACTACAAGATTATTGCTACAGTCACCAAAGCTTGGAGGTCTCTCATACTATTTTATATCTCTCCCATTCCTATTAGAGAAAGCTGACGTAACAGTAAGTTACACCTTTCAAAAGCATAACTTTGTTTCTTCATTACTGCAAAAATTATTATAAACACCAACTATGTGAATGGTTTAACCAAACCAATGGTGATTTAACCAAAAAGCTTAAAATCTCCTCCTATGTGTAGTACTTCTTTAAGGTTGAGCCTGCTGGACTTCTGTTTGGTGAACACTTTCTGCACATTCTTCACAGAAGTAGGTTGTCCCAAGCTAGCTTACACTGCATTGCAGTTGGCAATTGACACTGGATATTCTTGAAAAGGGGTGCCCATCACAGCCCATGATCCCTGAGCAGGGATCAAGTGTTGAGGTGGGAACAGATGATGAAGCAAGATGTGTGGCTGTAGCAGACACCACAGAGGGGCTGGAACACACATCCCCTTAGAAAGAAGTTCCTTATTTTGAGATGATTTATATCTTGACCTCAGCTTTGCAGCATGGTTCTCTTGTAACTAGTTCCTTCTCAGCTGCTCAGTTCTTCAAAGACGACCTTCAGAGTTCTTAAAAGTTTGATGGTTTACTAACTGTGGTTTTTTTCCTTTTAGCTAAGAGAAAAAACAGATGCAGACGTTCCTGGACCAGAAATTGATCTTGAAGATCTCCTGGAGGTCCCTAATGAAGAACAGAAATTAAAACTACAGGTCAGAAAGAGTGACTTGGTGACTGTAAGATAGGAACTGCTGGCATAATACAATATAGCAGTGGTGTTTGGGTTGCAGAATATACTGTATTGCATGCTGCTTCCCTGTGTCTTGTAGCCAGTCAAGTACAGTAAGATTATCTACTCTTTTCACAGCTGGAGGGAAAAGTCAACTTATAAAATACTAAAATGACTTCTCCTTGGCTTTCAGGAAATCCTCCATGAGTGCTCCAGCCCAACAGAGGTGAGTCAAGCACCATCAACAAATAGATCTATCTATCATGCTGTGCAGTAAGAGTATGTTTGTTGCTACTTGGCTGAATAATCAGGATGTTATTTTGCCCAACACCATGTTTGTTTAATTCCCAATGGGAAGTGTTTGCCAGTTTATTCTGTGTTATAAAAAGACGTGTAAATCTACATGGCTGAGCTGAAGGCTGAGCAGTGGAGCAGATGAAGGATTATACTGTGCAGCCAAACAAAGTTAATTCCATGTTTGGGACAGGCTGAATTGCTATTTGGTCCTCAGTATAGAACAGGCATTGTTGTGGTTTAAACTGGCAGGCAGCTAAGCATCACAGCAATACAGTTCATGTAACCATTTTGCATGCTGTTAATTAAACACATTCCTAGCTTAGAACACTCCAGTGTATAAGAGACAAGAACACAGGATGATCCTGAGAATGGTTTGGGCAAATCATTGTTGAACAGTGGCCCCTTAGGTCAGTTTTATGCACATTTTTTTCCTCCTCCTGTGAACGTTGCAAGTCTTGTTTTTGAGTTAGGGAGTTAAGGAAAACATCACTAGCTGTCACAATATTCAAAGGACAGAGCCCAGACTTTGCAGCATGGTGCACGCATCAAACAGCAACTGCCTTCACTGCACACCGCAGTGTGCAAAATAGAGTCCCCCATCTCTGCTTCAGTCACATGTGCTGTGTGTGAACATTGTGCTCAGATGTTATTCATCAATCTACATGTCTTGTCCAGCCTTTGTATTTAGCTGTACAATGACAAATATACAGAAAGAAAGATGGACGCATGAGTCTCATTAAAATTAAACTTGGCCATAGCAATCACCATGGACAGTCTTCTAGCACGGAGTCAGCAGACAAGGCTGGCAATAGGGATATGTTTTTCAGTGTGTCTAAATTACAGATCTTGGGCAAGAACCCCATTTTCCCAGAGAGATAACTGAAGAGAGTTCACTCTAATGATTCAGCAACAATACAGACAATGCTGTCTTGCTGACAGCATGCTTCTTGCTAACTACAAATGGATATTGCTGCCCCATTGGCAAAAGTATATACATTCACCCTGGTGATCTTGAATCCAGTCCTTGAGGAAGATCACAGCAGCCTATTCACAGAAAGCAGACAGGAAACAAACTAGTTTCCACTGAAGGGACTGAATAAAAAGGTATGATCCCAGACACCTCCAGAGCATGCTGTGGCAGCCAAACTCTGATCACTCAAGCAATTAAGCTGGGCTTCCAAACAGCACAAACTGTAGCAAGCCACAATATCTCCAGAGATATTGCCTAATTACAATTGCCTAATTACAATTACATATCTTTGGGTGAAGAAAAGCTGCCTTTACAGTGATGTTACTTGCCATGGAGAGGGCATGGTTTGCACTAGTCAATTAGGCTTCTGTTTGGAATAACCAGATGGCCCAGTTTGGTTCATAGTGCTTGTCTGTGTCAGCAAAGTAGCTGGAGTTTATCTTCATTAACTGCTCATCCACCTGGTCTGCCAGTCCTCAACCCCCGCTTCAGGTTATCATTAGCCTTACATGCGTCCTGCTAAACCTCCTTCTCTGTCAGCCACTTCCTTGTAGAATTGGCACAGTTCCCGCACGGTTTGCAATTCACAACATGGAGCTATACAGGTTCAGCAAGGAAGCAACAGCTTGCTTTGCCCTACATTGGGAGGGCAGCAGAAATGGGCACGAGGTTATGGTGGCAACAGGAAGCAGTGGTGTCTAACTGAGACAACAGCATCTTGAGGTCATCTCAAGGTGGAACAAGCAGGCATTAGGAACGCAGAGGGCAGGTTAGCTGCTGCAGAGAAGGCAAACGTGGCTGCTCCGGGGGAGCCAGGTGAAGGAAAGAAGAGAGGCTTTTAGACCCTCTTCATTCATCAAAGCGCCTCACTTCCTAAGCTAAAAGATACATTTGCTCAATGCACATGAAGAGGAACATGGGAATAATGCAAAAGACACAGTACTCTTTGGGCTGGTGAGAAAAGGAATTAATGCAACATCCTTCTTCCTACAACTCTCATTGTAGGACTTCATTACAGAATTGCTCAGTCGATTGAAAGGTCTGCGGAGAATCACCAATCCTCAGAAGAGATTACCTCACCCGTAAGGGACACCCAGCTTTCGTCACAAGGAAAAATGCATCTTCCTCACAAAAAACAGGATCAGGAAGATCACTTCAGAATATGTTTAGGACTTACTGTTCTTGAGAAACATCACCAAGTCAGTGAATTTTGTACCAGTGGTTTTGAAGTCTCCACTCCTTCCAGATCTACGTTCACAGCAGGAGGCTAAACTGTATGTTTTCCTGATTCTTAAAGGGCATTTTAACCCGGGGAATGCAACAAGATATCCTTCCTTTAGTTTATTCTAGGAATTTCCATGCTGGCCTGGGAGCACTGAATATAATTCTCAGGAGCTCACGAAAACTTCTTTCCGTCCACTGCAAGGAAAACAACGCACTGGTTATCATTCATTCATCAACATGGAAAATCAGTTACTGTGAAGCTGTTTCAAGTCTGGCTGGGACCCAACCATGATCTGTTGCCTGTTACTGCTGTGTCTGACTCTACAGCATTGCACATACTTTGTAAATCTTACTAAGCCTCTGTTATTCATGAAAGTTCAACAGACAATATATAGTAGGATCAAAGGAAAACATCCAAGTGCATCTGGTCAACACTTAAAGGAAAACTGGTGAAACAGCTGCTAAAGCTAATGGAAGAGATTGTTTTTCTTCTTCGCGGAATTTAGGACTTGATGATTTAGAAGCATCTTCTATAGGAGTGGGGCCTAGGAGTGATTTTTCTCATCATTTAAAAAGATGTTCAAAAATACTTATTTTGTATATTAAACCAGAGAAAATCAGCTATGTGCTGCTTCATTTTGCTCTTTTCAGACACTACAGAAAAATGGAACTGAAAACATACCTGCTCCTAATTTCCCTGCAGGGAGAATCACAGAGCAAGTTTTTCAAAGACAGGTAGGTCTCACAAACGAGAAGTAGGACACAGCCTCACTGCAGAAACTCTTCAGGCTATAACTAATGTGTGGCTGGAAAAATACAGAGGAAACCACATCCAGGCTCTCAGCAAGTCAGTAACTTGACACGTGTTGCAAGGAAATAAGACAGCAAATGGAGGATGACTGCTTAGGCACAGCAGTCTCTCACATTATATCCCTACATGCTCATGCTTGCCATCCAAACACAAGAGATAAGTTGCTGAGTTGTATCTGGAAGGGCTCCTATGTACCAGTATGTTCAAAGTAGCTTCAGAGTACATGTTCTGACAGACAGAGGGAGACAGAAGGAGCCAACTCTGCAACAAAAGGGACATGAAGGTTAGTGAAAACAAACAAAAACTCAGGCTGGACTAATAATATCTTAAATACATTAATAACACGTTGATGACCATTACCTTTTGCTTCCCTCCTATTTTCCAGAAGCGTCATTGAAACAGATGTGGGCTGTACAAATCTCTCAGCAAGGACAAAATGCTAGCTCCTGTAACAGCTGTGATATAAGGGCTTGCTTCCCTTCGCATACTGTTTTTGTATGAGATAGCCTCGTGGAAGTTATTGAGCCATGCAGCTACACTTGTCCTATGGCTGCTGCTCCCAGAGGCTCTAAGCCTCTCACATTTCTGTATTAGGTCCCAGGGCATGTGCCTGTCCTTCTGAAATCTGCAATTTGTAAGTAAAACAACAAAAAAAATACTCAGCTCAGGTCTGCATCTGCTGTAGATCTGGCATTGCTCATGGATTCACACCCGCTGACACTGCTGCATCACAGCTCTCAGGAAAGGAAAGCAGCATACTGTCAAAGAGCTCTGAGCACTGTTAACATCACAAACTAGGTTCAAACAGAAGTTCAGGTGGAAGACCCTGGTGGACCAGCCATGAGCCATGTCCTAAACTATAGCTGTAATTAGCTTCAGCACAAGTTCACAGGTGTCTAGATTAATTACATACTCTACTAAGACACCTTGTTTTATTCTGCTGAGCACAAACACCTGAAGTGCCATTCCTCTGGCACAAGAAATTTTCCATGAAGGGAGTTAATTCTGTATCCGCTCAATTTGGAGTGATGCAAAAAGAATTTTTGGCAACACTTTAAGGTTGATGTTAGAACCCAGGAGAAAAAATGGCATTTGAAACTTAGCTTGAGTGAAGTTATCTTTGTGTGTTCTCTTCCAGTAGAAGAAAATGAGTAAATTGTAGTACTTGATGTGTTATAGCAATATTCTTGTGTACCAGAAAAACTGCACAAGAGAGCACTTCAGCTAGCACATTGTGCTTGTCTGATTTCTCAGCTCTGATGCAAAATTAAAAAAACAAAAAACAACATAAGGCAGAACAACTTCTCTTTGATTAGTTCTTAAAAGAAATAAAGCAAACTTGCTTTTACTCACTTTTTGGCTGCTCTCAGCTTAGAGCATAAGGACACACTAAAGTGCATTTTGTTTACAAACAGCTTCCAGTCACCTTTGCTGCTACTCAGCACCATCACTACTAGCACAAGGTTGCAATGTTTGGTTTGCAGATAACTGTGTAAGAATCTTTAAGGGAACTTTGCCTTCTTGATTATACCAAGGTAACTCAGAACATGTGAATTTTCATGCATTTTTCTAACTGAAATTTTACGGAAGTGTATAAAATAACCTTCAAATCATTTTTCATTTATTATGAGTAACACTTAATTTCCCTTAGAAATATTCAGCCTGCTACCTCTGGACACATTTGTTACAGCAGTTGAGACAAAGGGCACCAGCATGAACCACAGCAACTGCCAGTTAACAACTGCCAGTTAACGCAGCTTAACCTCTCCTTGTAAACCAATCTGCGTTCAAACTCATTTGTTAATATTATTTTGAATTCTTGTTGGGGAGGAATCTACTTTCAGTGGTTCACACACAAAACATTTTGAGAGGAAAAGAAAATCTTCTTATGCCCTTATGGCACGCTACAACCACAGAAGGAAAGAAACTAATTTTTTCTTGTAGATACCAAACTCTTCAATCCTTGAATCGCTATGATAGAAGTTGACCTGGCCAGCGATGGTTTACCAGCACCTCTGCCGCTTTCCCAGCACCTTTTACAAAGCCAAGGTCAGGGAACACGCAACACAGTTAAGTGTGTGCTGCCCAGCTAAAGGTCACACAACATTGTTCTTCCTAAAGGAGGAAAGCATACAGTTAGATGTGCTTTTGCAGACAGCTGATCAAGATAGCCCTCCTGCCTATCTTACATGGAGGTCACTGAGACACGAGCTACAGCAGGGATGGCTTTTCAAGGGGAAAGTGATTGGCCTGCCACTAAAATGGCCAATTACATGCAGAAAGCTCAGCAGCCACAAAAATGTCCATAGGTGTTGCAGTGAAAGAGTCAGCATGTGAGTACAACAGAAGAGTCTTCCATGTATGACTAAGTTCTATTTCAGGTATTGGGCTGGTCTCATTTCTGGATTCCTTGGGATGAACCCACAGAAACCAATCCAGGAAACTAAATAAGCTGCTTCAGGCTGTAACCTGCTGCTTTACTGATATGCTCACAGGACTCAGGCTGCCTAAATTCACAAGGAACTCAAAGTTTTGCTGTGGCTGATGAAGCATTCAAACTGTTGCAAGTAAATCACCAGCCCACAGATGAGGAAAAAAAGCAGCAACAACAAAAAAAAAAAGCTGTAAAACAAGAATTCACCTATTAGCTGCTTGGAAAGGATCCAGGCTGAAGTCCAAAGGAGTGGATCAGTCTCAGAAGAGAGATAAGAGCAGGTATTTGCATCTTCTGTACACGCAAAACACTAAGGATTTAACCTAAGAGAATTTTCAGGGGGCTGTCTTGGTGTCAAAAGTAATTATGCCAGACAAATAACAATGAAAAAGTGTCACTCCCACAGTAACATGAGGCCAGAACCGCCAGAAAAAAAAAAATGTTGTTTTCATTTTTAAGACTCCAAACTCTTCAGTTCAGTAACTATCTACTTAAGTTTTGTGTAACATAGGATTCATTGTGAGCTCTTGCATCAGAACAACTCAGTTTTCCTATCTGTCTGCTCTAAAGTGAAGGCACTTGTGAAGGATGTTCTTTCCCCTAACAGCCCATGCTTCACATGAGCCAGGTTGCGCTATCCCTCCCCAACGTAGAGTTTTGACAGCACTGCCAGGTACACTGGCAATTCTTGCTGGGTCAACCTGCAGTCTTACCACTTCACATTGTCTGATACAGATTACTGCTGAATCTCCTGATCCAGTCCAGCATGTTAGCACAAATCCACCTTAGGATGCAGTTTAAGATACATACTGTGCTTTGACTGCAGGTGGCTGAAGTGCATGCAAACATTATTTTGTCAGCTCACCTACAGAGGCAGTGACCTCCAGCACAGGGGCAGGGCAGACAGCTGGGAGTGGCAGTGTCAAACCAGACAGGCAAGATTCATTGGAAACCTCCGTCAAAACAATTTTTTTTTTTTGACATTCATGGAATTCATCAACCTTAGACAGATGTCTCCTACATCTTATTCTAGTCCTGGGAAGAGCTCACTCTGATGGGACATTAGAGCTGATTTCAAGAAAGTGTAGTCAGGCATTTCAAGCAATTCTGGGCCACTGGCATGTGCCACGTGCATCTGAACTACGTAAAGGTGGTATGTAAGTATATTAAGCTGAGCTCTCATAGCCAGGTAAAGAGCATCACACAAGTACATGAGCAACACTGTCCACCAAGGCAGAGTAGCCATCACTGGAATGCAGCACCCCTGTACCATCCCAGCAACACCACAGAAGTATTTTTTGTGACTTCATGACTTCCCCTAAGCCACTTAGCAGTGTGACTGAGATATCTTTAGAAGAGGGTGATGCTTTATAGAAAGAGCTATCTGTCATTTCCAGGAGAGACTTCAACCACAGTCCTCTGTAAATAGTTTTATTATATTTTGGAAGCTCTTGTCACACACATGATCACAATGTTGACGGTTTCTTAGTGCAAAGTGCTTTGCTGATTTGTGAACCAATGCGCAAGCTGTTAGCAAAAGCAAGAGGTTACTTATCAACCAGCCAGTACTGCCTCAAACATACATCTTCACGATTAGTCACGTTGCATTACTGTCTATATTTATAGACTTGTATCCACCTCCTCACATCAAGTCCTCATTTATTCCAAGCATGCATGGCAAGCCCAGCACTCCTCCAGTTGTATTTGTGAGGACAAAGACACACACCCTCTAAGCCTCTCTCAGATAACAGCACATCCTTTTACTGTCCAAAACATCACCGTTTTGGCTGCAAGTCCTCTTGGACTCTTCCCATCTGGCCGACTCCCTCTTTTCCCATTCCCCCGTCTCCTTTTCTGCCCACGAAGAGCGTGATCACCACTACTTGCAAGGAAGATGATAATGAGAGGTGTGATGGTCCTTCAGGTCAAATTCATCATGGCCTTCCCTAAGAAGCAAACACAAACTGCAGTCAAGAGTAAGTATGCAGGCAGGAAACTCACTCTTCGCCACTTCGCATGAACAGCGCCTGCAAGAAGCCTGTCCTAAGGGCTCGCTGATAGGACCCCGCCAGTAACCATACGGACTGGTTACTCAAGGCACTTGTTTGGAACAGAAGTCTCTGATATGCTTTGTGAGAAGCTCTGTTCATCCTTGCCTGCTGGAATGGGAAATGACAGTGGGCCTGTCTCCTTCCATCTTTGAGAGCTTCATGTAGCCAACAGCTCATTTTCAGCACCACATCTGTGATCCACAGGCATGTTAACAACTCCTATGACAACAGCCAAAATGACAATCTACTCCACACAACTCTGAAAAATAACTGCTGTGGCTAAAATGCAGTGGATTGGCAGATGCCTCAGCCACTCGGAGAAGCAGGCAGCATTAAGACAGAAGTCTGCATCTCCAGCATGTAAGTGATATACTTTCCTGATGCACTGTTGATTCTACTTCTATAGAGGTTTGCTGGCTGATACGTTTTTGTTTGTTTTGTTTTTCAAGTCACCAGATATTGCCAGTCATGTTTTCTTACCATTTTAGTATGTTTTCCTTTCTCATCTCTCTACAAAACCCTTTGCAGGAAATGAGAATACACATAAAAGCATCTCTTACTTCCCCGATCAGATCTTTAGCATCTTTCTGTCTAAACATCATACAGAATTCATGTGAGAACCCTTTCAACTACCCAATACTTTTGAGGCACAAAAAAGAGAAATAAGCTGTGATGAATAGCTTTGCACTCAAGGGAATTAACCCTCCAGATCTGAGGCAGCAACTTTTTTTGTCAAAAATCAAGTTGCAGGAGTTTAGGCACTAAGACTGTGGCTACTGCAAGGCCCAAATGAGGAAGATGGGTTTGTCCACATATATTTCAACACCCTGACATTTTTAATATGGTTTAAGACTTCAGAGTCTCAAGCTAAGAAAATCCTCAGGAAAGTATACTAGCTGATATCCCTTCTTGTGAAAATCCAGCCCAGATTATCCATCAGGGTCATTAAAAAGCCATAGGAGATGCTGAACAATCGTCTCCCTTATTCCATCCCACCCACATCAACTGCTATGCTCCGAAGAACAGCTGAAACAATGTACCCAAACATGCACTCAAACAGCACAGACAGAACATTCCCTCTCAGGGCTGATTTAGTCCCTAAGCTTGGGTATCTACTTATCATACAAACTATTTCCATTAAATACTAGCATTCAGCTCAGACTTGGGTTCCTCATATCTTCCCTCCTACTTTGTTTTTCTGCCCAACAGAAGGAAAAAACGAGCGGCCAAGCTTACCTGTGACCTGCCCCTCAGATGCAGAGGGGTTGCAAGACTTACCGAAAACAGCGCTGGCAGTAGAGGTCCCCACTGCAGCCATGGCAGCGCAAAGTGGCATCTTCATTGCAGATGCAGCACCAGGGTAACTCATCTTCATCACTGTCATCTGCCTTGGCAAGAGCTATGGCAGTTGGAGTCTGGCTCTAATTCACAAAGAAAACAAACACAGAATTCAAGCCACAGACAATACAGGACTTCTATTGTAATGCAGTGACAAGTCAAATAGCCCAAGGGTGTTCAGTTTCCATTGATCCTTATTCATTCTAAGAAAGATGAACTTGTCCAGAACCAAAGGATCGGCTCCGTATGTACGTATCTAGACTGTTAAATAAACATCCAAAATACTCACTACTAGCATTTGCTCCAGAATCTGTATTGCTTGGAAGGTAAACACCTTCATTCAGTGTCTACAGCAATATATATCAACATTGCCTGTACTGTGTTAAAGGTTGAAGCCCAGATCTTCCAGCAGGCACCACAACAATATCAAGTAACAGATGATTCCTGCTGCAAAGGCAAGAGATAAATCAGTTGTGCTGAAAGGAGTTGTGTGGAGGGAAAGCAGTGGAAAGGTGTCAAAAACAGATTTCAGTTTTCTCCATGTTATAAAAAGGAAGCTGAGGGACAAAGAAAACAATTTGCCAGAAGGTCCCTAGCACTCATTTGTCCCTGAGGCTGGGCTGGAAAAAATATGTTAACATTATAATCAAAGATGTATCCACAAGGTCATGCATTGTCTCCTTCTGCTTTACAAAGAGCCCTTGTAGAACTGAACAGCCTTACGCACACCAAAACAGTGCCTGAACACTGGCAAAGGCAGCTTTCTAACACAACAGCAATAAGATGGCTGTGACATCAGTGATCCTGAAAGTGCAAGGTGGCATACCCATGAGATGGTAGTTTGCAATAATGCTTACAATTAAATAATTTATTCCACCAGGGACAGGCCTGTCAGGTGTCTATGACTCACAGGTCCACTTAATTCTCATAACATACATTAAAGAAGGTGTATACATTTCCATAATAGGCTGGTATCCATTCTGAATGTAGAGTATCTTGTTACTAATTCCTTCCTCTGACATTTAAAAGAGAACACAGCCAGCTGATTACTATCTAGAGATTCTGTTCTGCACATGCTGAAAGCACTGGCAAACCTCCCACTTACCCTAGTTCAGGCTCTGGTACTAGACCATGGCTTTCTTGATCTAATTATACTGGTGAGTTAGAAATTCCTTCTCTAATATCCACTTTGCTAGGTCAATTCTGACTGACTTCTCTGGGTTTAAATGGACACCATCCCATTCAGCAGAAAGCCAGCCTGCAAGGCTTCCAGACAGCAATTCTTTTTAGCAGTAAACCATGACTCACAGCTGTGCTCAGGGTTGGTCAGCCCTGCAGAAGCCTCTGATATGCTTCATTTCTCAGCTTGTCTGTTCTAGAGAAGCTGGCTTTTATTCCTCTCCAAAACTGCCCCTAGGGTGCATCAAACTTTTGCTGCAGAGCTGTATTCTCCTTGGATCCTGGAACACATAATTTGAAGAGGTCTTACCAGCCCACTGACCTTTTGCTTTGTTTTTTTATGCAGGTTCTGTTGTGAGGGTCCTGGCTGAGCAGTCTCATCTGGAGGAATGTTGAATCCACTTGCTTCATCCAGGGCTGATTCCTCTGTAAGCTGGCAATAACAGAAAGCAAGAAGCCTCTTGTTTCAAATACATTTGGAAGCCTCATTCTAGGCTCTAAGCCTTCCTCCCTTCACTTTGCCCCCATACAGTAACCAGACCACTCTGAACAAATCTATCTAGTCTTATCTGGACAAATGTGTTTGTTCTGTCTGCACTCTGAGCAGTATGTGTACACTGAACAGTCACTGTGACAGCAGGGGCCCTCATCTAATGCACTCAGTTTTGCAGTACAGCCATCAGCAGATGCGCCTCCTGTAGATGAATGGCTGCACAGGAGCTAGTATTGGAAAAGCACTAGGAAGGAGAAGGAATGAGACTCTGCCCAGGAACAGAAACATCATTTGCATGCTCACTAGGTAACAAAAACACTGGGAATGATTGAAAGGGAGGTAAACAAGGCCACAGCTGCCACTTCTGACCTGTTTTAGCACTCTCCGAATGGCTTCCTCCTCATCCAATTCTTCATCACTGTCAGGGATTTTATAAGCTTCCAATGTAACTGCAGGAATGAGATATAGGAGACTGTAACCCGCACCTGCCTCATACCTTATGGCTACTTATGTTCCAAAAGACAACCCCTTGTGGTGTGAGCTGGTTGAGGCATTCTGGCTCTGGCAGAGACAGATCCTTAACCTTTTCAGAGGGGAACTTTTCAGAAAAAGTGCATTTGTGTGTTTTTCATGTTGGAATGGGAAGACAAAAGACACCAAAAAAAGCTTTGCTTTTAAAAAGCCTCTTAACCTAAGAGCATGATAGAATTATCTCAAAGAAGGGTGCAAGACAAAACACTGTCCTTACAGCTCCAGCCTTAGTGGCTTAGACTTACTGTCTTAACCTTAACTAAAATCTTTCATACTGATTTCATCATTTACCAATCTCTACAACTTTATATATAACAAAATCCCAGCCTGCCTCTTGCAGAACTGAGGAATTAAACTGATAAAGGCCTCTCAGAAGAGAAATTACTCTGACACAGAAATTACCCTGGGACCGCATTCTCCTTTGGTACCCACCTTTCTCTGGGTCTTCACCTCTGAGTGCTGCTAATCTCTTAGCAACTTGTAAGATTTTTTCCTGCCTCGTGTTTTCTTCTCGCAGCTCAGCAGCAGCCTCTGCCAGAATTTTATTCTTCTCTTCCTCTAGCTGTTTTGGGTCCAGATTTGCACGGTAAACACCATCTCCACTTTCCCGACTGAGGTCATTCAAGTTTTGGCCACTAACAGCTGCAAATAGACACACAGAACATGCTAGTGACTCAGCAACAGCATTCCTTGGGTACAGCCAACACCACTAAAGCAATGGCATAGGAGCAGCTTGATGCTTCCCATTAATTTATGGGAGAAGCTAAGTCACAACAGGATCCACACTTTATGTGAAGAGTAGAAAGTGAGTTAATCTGCATTTCACAGAGAAATTACAGAGAAAGCACTGCAGCTGGGAAGACAGTGGTATCCCAGATTCTGATGTTTTAAAAACAGAGAACAGACATTAGGAGTAGCAACAACTTCTCCCTAGGTAAGCATCAACTAACAGAAACAGAGTGGAGCAATCTATGTAATACAACCCTGAGAAAACAGAACCATCTCTTAGGCAAAGACAATGAGATCCTGGGCAACGCATATTCCCTTCTCGCTATATCACATACATTAATAGACAGAAACAGATCTAGTCAAAATAGATACCTTGAGGCTGGACTCCTGGACTGTAACGCTCAACAATGGCAACTTCCTCAGCCAGCTGAGTTAACAGGTCATCTGTTTGCTGTGTCAGACTTCTGGTCTCAGGGGGCTGGTGTACCTAAGAAACAAGGAGGGCATGAGAGAAAGCAAAGGAGAGGAAAGTGGCATACTCAAAAAAAGTGGGTAACCATATCATCCTAGAAGGATGCAGTATAAAAAGATGCATCTACTTATTTAGGAGTCTTAGCTTATGGGTATCTGGTGTAAGACTTTCAGGGCTACATGCTCAGAGTTGTTGAGTGTTGACAATTCTAATACAATCATCCAAATAAGACAAAGATGTTGAATGTATAAGAGTAGATGCTGCTGAATCCCATCCTCAGCTCTGCCACTACTTCCAACGTAAACAAAGCACTGTTCTCAACAGTGCCTGTCACCAGCTCCACTGAAACCCACAAGAACAGCTGTGTGTGTATCACTGCTGAAAAAGGAGCACAAGGAAACAATTTCTCAGGGACAAGATCATTCATATAGGCTCCGTTGACAGATATCCAACTCCCTCCTTCTCAGTCTCAGGCTAATCGCTTTACCCCTCTGTTTCCATTTCTGGAATAATTAACAGGATTTTGTCTAGATGGGATGCAGTAACAACTGTAAGATCCAGCTAGAAGGCAGGCTGATAAGCCCCAAAACACAGATAAACCTCTCAGAAAAAGTATCACGTCAATTAGGTATACAGATAGGTTGAGAAGAGATAGCCTAGCATCTGCTATTAAAAAATAACATGAGCTATATTTGATATAAAACAAAGGAATATAGAGCATTCAAATTGATTCAATGTATTGGTGAAAGCTGGCAATTTGCTACGACCAGCAATGATGCAAACAAAAAATGGAGATTTCTGAAAGAAGCCACCTGGACAAAAGAAGCTGAAGGACTAAGGAAGGCTAATGTGCTGGAACACAAGAATTACTGTACCAGCTCAGAATACGCCGCTGATGAAACAGCTAAGAAAGCTTACCGGTCTGGGAGCCTGGGAAGGAGGATCTCTCCCCTGCAGGATAGCCAGCCGGTCCTCCATTTCTTGTGTGGATGGTACAGGTCCCCGGTAGTCCTCCTTCAATGCAGCCAGCCTAGCTTCAATCTCAGCCTGAGAAGGGATGGACTCTGCAATTCAGAATAACCCAAGGAAGGGGTCATTGAAAACAAGTAGCATCAAGTTGTTTTTTGTTGTTGTTGTTCTGGAATCAAGCTCTGAATCCGTGAGCAAAAACCTCCCTCAGCTCCTAACCTGAACTAGGGGACTACCCCAATGCTAACAGCGAACCTTTTCTCCCAAAGCATTGCCTCCTCCAGAGTTTATTCTTCCAGTTGTAAGACCAGTATTAGTGTAACCACATTTGACAATCAGCTGATTAAAGTTACAAGGGACAGGCAGAGAAACGTGTAATTTAGGGAGTACAGTCCACTGCTCCCATACCCTTTAATGTATCCCTAGGCACCAATCTGAAGAAATCCCCTGCATAATCAGGTTACCACTTTGCAATGTGTCCTTCCCTTTTAGAAACCATACATAAGTTTTAAAAAGTTTATTCTCCTACAGGCACCCCAAAGCTGTCACAGAGCCTGACAGCTGTGGACTGGGATTAGAGTCTGGTTTTTGTCCTTTGTGAGGCAAGGCGGGCCAGAATATAATCCTACAGAAAGCAAGATGTGGCTGCTCTGATCACATCGCTGCCTTCAGTTCACTAAAAGGGCAGACACTGAATGCCCAGCACATCCCTTTCCCTCCCAGTTTCCCATGTAGCAGTGTTCCCACCCAGGGAATTTCTGGTGCCCTCCAAAACTCACTGGGTTTCCTTTCCTCCCTGAGCTTCTCCAGTCTCTCTGCAATAGCTCTATCCTCTTTGGAGAGCCCTCGGTATCTGGAGCCATCTTGGGGTTTTGCAGCTGCTTCCTGTCCTTCCAGTTGTTTTTGCTTAGCCTCAAAAGCTGCTACACGCCTGTGACAAGGGTGGAAAAAGCCATGACAATTGAAAACAGAGGTTTAAATCCTGAGATATGAAAACATCTTCTGTGAACTCAACAAGCTATTTGAAGAATATCAACACAGAAGAGAACAGAAGCCACTCATTCCTGCACCAGGCTCTCCCATACCGGCACAATGAGGTACTGCCATGAGCAAGGAAAACCATAGCTCCCAGGTGCACCATTTATGAGGAGACAGGGAACATTTTATCAGCAGAGCCTTGTTTCCGAGCCAACCACAATCAGTCACAGATAACCATAGGCAGGCTGCTGTTCATGGGTATATTCAAAACTAAAAATTGCCCCCTCCCACCCCTGCAAAACAACAAAAACCAACAACGAAGCAAAAGCCCCATCCATAATCTAACAGTGAACAAGCAAACACACACATCACAACCCCCTACTTTTGGTGGTGTTTATAGGGAAAGAGCAGAAGGTCTCAAAGATTACCTCACAGTAGAAAGTGATTGGCTGATTGGCAAGCATAACTCACTTTTTGTAGTTTTCCGGTGGTGACCATTTTGCTGAACTACTTTGAGATTCTTGTCTGAAACATAAAAACATTGTTATCTCTGAACTCAAGGCTCCAGCAAAGCTTACTCACCTATTCTCTCAACCCAGGAGGAATCAGTATACATGTTTATTGACCATCTGGTGCAGTCCTTTCATAACCTCATTAATATGGAGATTGATCAGCTTATCAAAGTGATTAAGATATAGCTGCTCCGAACAGCATGGGACTTCACTTCTAGTCGTATGTTCCTGTTGTTTTGCTTCTGGACAAAGTTGGCTTGATTTAATATGGACACCAAGAGGAGCTGAAGTACCCTTGCCTCCCAGAGCCTGCACATCCCAGTTCAGCAAGCAGAGAGAGAGCAGTTAGGTAGGACTCCCAGTGTAATTAGCTCCCACACAGTACAACTCTCTGAAAGAAGTTGTGGCACGCAACAAACACAGAGTTATACAATGCACAAGCTAAACAAAACGTTTTAAAAGTGATTGCGTAACCACCAGTATCATAATGACATCCACTAGGACACTAGAACACCACGCACCACCAGATCTTGTGTAACTGTTTTCTACCTCTCTGTGCTCATGTTGAGCTGCAAAACTACACTTATGTACGGCAGTTAGTGTATTTTATTCATTCTTAGAAGGCACAGCTGTCAACACATCTGCACTGTGTTAAGGTCACATAAAGGCTAAGGCAAATGAAGGCAATGCTTGACTGTTTTCCACTTCTAAGGTTTCAGTCATGAAAGCTGTTTGCATGAAGAACACCAGTTCCTGCAGCCTACAAAACCACAGCCTACACATTATCTACCAGCTACCCAGGGAACTTTTTCTGCTATAACTCTACAGTACTGATATTAAACAGATAAGGGGGGGGGGAATCAACCCAACAACAGAAGAAACATGAGAAAGTTGTAAAGTGAAATTGGAAATTTTCAAAGCCAGAAGACAGTGAATACTGTATTTGCATCTGATATCAATAGCTCACACTGCCTTCACAAGCCAGTACTTTTGAAATAAAGACCTCTGCTAATACAAGGCTCTTTCTCTTTAGATAACTCCAGTACCAGAAAATTCCCCACTTGCTGGTGTAAATGCCTTGCTATAGCAGAGAAGTGGGGAAAAGGAATGCAAGAGAAGGAAGAGAACATGGACAAACTGGTAGAGACAAGTTCTGATGTACACTTGTGCTCTTGCATTACTTGTTCACATGCATAATCAGTACTGTTACTGAATTAATATTCTTGTTTTCAACAGGCAATTGACAACTTAATTTTGCCTTTTTTTTCTTTTAGAAGTAAACCAACTTTAAGCTACAAAATTGAAGCCTTTAGGGCACACGCAGCATAGCCCCCTCAGAAACAAGGAGCTGTGTCACTGCTTGCCCACAGAGATAACACTGAACAGCATGTTAGGCCGTTCAACCACTACACACCTGAAAAGATTACCCTTTCAAAAGGGCAAACGTTTCTAGGCAAAAATGCTGTGGGGCTTAGCCTGGTCTCTCCTCACTGGGACATCTGCAGGCATTCAGGGTCTGTGCATGGAGATTTATCCCTGGTTCTTCCAGTGCACAGTGACAAGGCAGAGAACAGCCTCAAAAGCCCTAACTTATATCACAGGACTGAGCAGCTCAGCCACAACATGGCTTGAAACTCCAGAGTACAGGCAGCGTGCCTGCACAGGGACAGCTCCCATACAGAAATCTGCAACACACTGCTGGAATAAAAAACAAAGAGACAACTCAGGGCACTGCCTTTGCGGTGGGGAGGGAGAAATGCTCCATCTTACCCAGTCAGCTTCCCGTGGCACTGCTTGCACACCTTCTGCGGAGCACTCCCACAGCGGGGAACCACGGCGCTGTAGCTCAGGCAGCCCGAGCAGAAGGCCCGTCCGCAGCTCCTGCACCCACACTGCGGAGACACACAACAGGGGCCCAGGCTCCAGCACCCACAGCATACACACAGCACGGCTGCTGCTTCGGGGTGTGCTGCACGCAGAGCTGGGGGAACACTCAGCTTGGAAAAGAACAGCACTGTGAGCTGCTGCTGGAAGCACAGAGACCCCCAGGGGCCCTTGAGCACCGGGACGTGACTGCTGCTGGCAGCAAGGGGACTGTGTAACCCCACGGTGTAACACTGTGTGTGGGAGGATCCTGTAAGACTGACTGAGCACTGCACCAGGTGAATGACACCTAATAACAATACCTCTTTTTTTTACTTTCCTACAGCATTGGGCATACTGAAGGCAATACAGCAGCCGAGACGCTAGCAGGGCCCGGGCAGGATCTACAGGCCCGAGCAGGCAGCCGGCAGCTCCCAGCCCCAGCAGGCTACCCGGCCAGACTTGCCTCTTTCTTGAAGACACCGAACTTGCACGCACACCCGTAGCACCGGCTCGCCATGGCGCTACCGGCACCGCGCCCCCACCATGCCAAGCTCCGTAGCGCTGCTTTAGGAGAACCGCAGCCCCTCCAAACCGCAGCTGCCCGGCGCGCCTCCGCAGATAAACTACACCGCCCAGAGCACCGCGCATGCCCCTTCCGCGCAGAGCCTGCCGGGAGACACCTGCGTCTCCACAGCTGCCGAAGACTTCCGGCCCTGCGCGCAGTGCACTATGGTACTTGTAGTCCAGTGCCTGCAGCACCCTGCCGGTAGAGACGCATGGCAAAACACCATTTCCCGGCAGGCAGCGCGGCAGCGGGCGAATCGGCCCTGTGCGGCCTGTGATGGGGCGGACCCCTGCGTGGTCCTTCCCTGCGCGGCGCCGGCGGGGCGGTGCCGCCCGAGCCTCCCGCCCCTCAGAGCGCAGCCGCGAGGCAGCCAGGAGCAGCCCGGGTGTCCGCCAGGGGGTGCTGCCCGTGGTGAGGGGAGCCTCTGCCCGGAACGCAGGAGACGCTGAGCGCTCACCGGTCATCAGGCTGCTCGGCACGCTCCGTTGATGCACAGCGTCCGTTCCCTGCCCCACGCAGCTGTACCTACCCACGCCGTGGTCTTTAACTTGCAGCACATCCAAAGGTTCAACTCTCGCCCCGAAAAAGCTCAAATTAATTCAAAACGCAGCTGGCTGTCAACTGAGTCTCCCAGGCTGGAATGTTTCTCCTTGCAGCTGAGAAACCATCACCAACCTGAATCTGAAAAGCGTTTCATTACTCTTGCTGTCCCTGGAAGCTCATTTACTCCGTCCAGATGAGGTACTATGAGCTCACCAGAAGTTACCCTTACTTTTTGTCAGGCCTTGGGGCTACAGTCACAGAATCACAGAATTGTAGGGGTTAGAAGGGACCTCTAGAGATCATCGAGTCCAACCTCCCATAGTCACACAAGTGAACGTTGTCCCAACCACAGTTATTTACTTATGTAAGAGAAATGTGTTTTTAATTAACAACAAAAAAAAAGACCTATGCGTAGGAAATTTTTTGTGCCTTTCTGCAGTGTTTTATTTCAGGCTGTTTTTGTTTTACAGCAGTAATTGGCAAATCTCTGTTCTGGTTTTACAGATCATGAGAACATATTGCTCAAAGGCCCTGACTGGCCTCCCAGACAGGGACCTGGACAGTCCCAAAGCAGGTAAGATTGGAATACATGGACACAAACATTCTTCTTGTCCCTTACACACACACATGGAAGAGCAAAGATCTGTCATTGCACACAGTTAACGGCTGTTTGTGTTATGAGGTACGTACATACATGGAAATATATATCTGTTACTGCTAGATACCTCTGTCTTATAAGTTTAAAATCTTACAGGTTGGTTTTCAAAGGTGCATGTAGTAAATAATGAACTCTCATTAGAACCTCTCAAAATCCTTCAGTGCTGGTACTTGAATCTTAAACCTTTGGCCATGATGCCCCTGGTGCCTGTTGTCTGGTGAATATTAATTCAGGTATCTCAGAAGCTGAATGTTAACAGCAAGCTTCTACATCATTATTACACATGGGCAATGCCTATTGTGGAGGGATTATTGTCTGTTAGATCCACATCGTGGATTCTATACCTAAGCTCTTAGCACGTCTGAATTTTGTATCTTTTCCATTTAAGATTCACAGCTAACTTGGGGGTGAAAATGAACGGTAGTCAGTATAAGAAGGATGTTTTGTATATTACATTTTCCTGCTTGGTGGGCCACACACTGACAGCAAAATGACATGTACCTGGAGATTGCTGGCAGGAATTCAACAATAGTTACAAGAAAATTGAAACTTTTGTTATCTGCAGAGGGGAGTGGCAGATAGCCTGCAACACGCGTGGAAGCTCCAGTTAACCTGCGTATTCATTAAGGAAAGCAGTTAACGAGGACCCCTAACATAACCGATGAAACATGGACTTCAGACTGAAGACTGTCCAAAGTCTTCTTGGGACTTTTAGGCTTCAGACAGAAAAGCCCTTCCTATGAAAGAGGGGACTAATAACCTATTTCAAAATATGCATTTCTGAATACAACCTACATCGGTACTGTTGAATTCATGTTTTCAAAACAAATGACAGTGGAATTTTTTAGCCAAGCTGCATGCCCTTAGGGTTTATAACTTACCTGCAGGGAGGGCTCGCTTACAAATAAAGCACCCTGGGTCATGTCACATTCCCACATCTCAGAGTCCTATTTAATACCATCTTTCTAGGGACAAGCTGCAAGACTAGTATTCCTATATGCAGTAAATTGCTGTATCGTGTTGTTCATGCTTCTCTTTCAAATGTGTGAACATTGAAACATTGAACCTATGTGGCCCAATGGTAGATCCCCACATCAGGTCATGGAAAGGGAATCTGAAGTAGTACTCAAGTTACAGCAAAAGCTGTCAGCTCTGCATATTTAAACTAGGGACCCATTCAAGTTTGTCAGGAGTTGGTTTTTTTTTTTGGTTTTTTCTTTTTCTTTTTTAAACCTCCCTAGAAGTCAGACCCAGGGGGAAGAATTAGCATTTGTATGGTGTGAAGTTGAGGTTAAGATCCCAAAACTACCTTCTCCCCTCTATCGTGAGAGTACACAATCTCTATTCCAGGTTTCTACAGAGAATATAAATCCAGCAGGAAATGAGCTGTGTTGAATTGGAAAATAAACATTCATACACACCATACAAAAAGTTACTGTCTTTGAGGTTGGGTTCCTCCAGCTCTCATGGGCAGCTCTTTATGAGCAACAGTTAGCCCCCTTCATGCAGGGATCTTACTTTCAGAAACAATGGAGGGAAGATCATGGAATCTGCATCTTGAATGAGTTCCAAAGTACTTAGGCATCCAGAGCTATGTTTGATGGGTTTTGCCTGCTGCAGCTTGTTAAAAACAGCATCAGTTTTTGGCAGACTAGCTTGCCTTCTGGTACAGGTATAGCCCTCAGGTACTGCATCCAAATGCTGCACTGAAAAAGGAGCATCTACCAAATTACAGTATATCAGCATTCTCTGTGCAAAAACACAGTAAAAGGAAAGCATTTTATTAGTAATGTAAGGAGATAGTACCAACCATTCCCAGGCTTATGCCAAAACCACTCAAGTGTCTCCCCCCTCGCTCGATTTTCTCAAGTTTACGTAGCTGGATCACAACTCCCAAGAGCTACAAGCATTTCTTGCCTGCTTTAAACACACTTTCCCACCACACTGTTGGCAAGCTCTAGACCCTTATGCCCACTATTTATGAAATGTTCTTTATGAAATATTCTTGTGAAGGTAAAAATTAACCAGTGCTTAAAAAGCAAATCATCACAGATCCTTTAAAAAAAAAAAAAAAGGCAAGAAAAATCAGCATAATTTAACATTTTTTTGGCTGCCTTCCTGGCACTGGGAAATCAAATTGGCATTTTCTATGTGCTCTTCTTCACAAAAGCATAACTGCAGTAAGAACATTTATTATATTTTATCCTATTCCAGTTTGGCAGTGGCATTTAACTCTGGGTATATTGAGTCAAGGCAAAGCAGTAGCTGTCCAGAGTAGTCTTTTTTTTTTTTTTTTAAATCTTCTTCAGACTTCCTGGAGGTAGAAAATACCTCTCTAAAATCAAAATATTTCATACCTAATACGATGTTCTCCAAAGTTATTGGCTCTATTTCTATTCAGTGGGCATTCCATTATGTTTTTAGGCCTCATTTTGAAAGAAAAATTACTATATTTTGGTAATACTCCATGGAAAATTTCAATACCTGACTTGCACCATGGCTTACTTATACAAAGTGGCAGCAATAGGTGCTTCCCTCCAGTCCTTCTCTCTCATTGCTTATTCCTGTCATTCTCAAGTTTCTTCAGGTAAGTCCGTTTCCTACACTGTTTCTGCTTATGGAAGTAGTGCAATTATTTGGGTTGAAACACTGCACAAAAATCCTAGCATGCATCTTCAGTGTAAAGTGGTGATTTCCAGGATAACTACTGTGCCTATACCTACTGTATTAGCAAGCTTGGCTTCAAAGCATAAACAAACATGTCTGAAGGATGTTCTGTGTGTATACTGGACTGCAGATTAGGGTAACGATATTGTCAGAATACAGGTTTAAGTTGCTCTGTAGCCATATTCTGAAATTTTCATGGGCAGTTTTTTTTATATTACAAGTTACTGAGAATCTGCTTACATAGCTTGTTTTGCTGGCCGTACAACAGGAGCAATGGGATTACTGTAACAAAGTGCTTAGAGACTCAGAAGCAGTGGCTAGTTGGTCTCCTACTTTCATTCTGCATTTTCCAACTCCCATCTGTGTAGTACTACCTATGAAATGTATAACTCAACTTAAATCCAGGCAGCTCCCAAACTGTATCACTGTGAAATTCAACCAGCACGAAGTTTGCAGTGGAAGTGAAATCTGCAACCTTCTCTGTTCCACAGTAAGGACCAACTGCAGGTGAGGCAGGTCGGCTTCCATCATGTATGAGCAAATAGTCATAGATGCATCTGTCATTATTTTCCAGCTCGAAGAATAACATTTTAAGAGATATCTGGAAAAAAATACAATGAAAGCACTGTTTCCAGATTATATCCTTTTCTCTTAGCCTTTGTATTTAACAAGCAGAGATGGTCTCAGTCTTTTATGTACAGGCACTGTTTTCATTCTGTATTTGTACTACATTCTGATCCCATATTGTAATACAAATTATTAGCAAATTGTTTGCTTAGTTCATCCGCATTTGGTCTGAAAGGAGAAGCAAGAGATAAGATTCATCTTGTATGCTTTAAATTTCTTTCTCAAGAAACACAGAAACAGCACCTGTGCAATATTTCAGTTTTCTAGTGGGAACTCTTACCTTGGGATTATTCTGAGCAAAGCCTACAAAGTACAAGCTAAACTCATTAAAGTTTCACATGCATGTGTAAAAGATTTTCCCTTGATGATCACCTCAAGTACCAAGAGCCAGCATAAGGTCTTAAACTAAATTTGTGCGTTCAGATTTTCACTCCGAGAATGCTATTACAGCTGTTATTCTCCAAGGCAAAAAGTGATTCCATTAGGAAACACTGCTGAAAACAGTGAAGGAATTAATCTGTGCCTTACCTTGTATCCCACAGGAGAACTGATGACCCAGAAGCACGCCCTGTTTTTGGGGTATTTATTGGGGTAGTTTGGAGAGGTGATGATTCCACTGGAGTCTGTGAAAGTATCTCCACAATTCACTGAGTAGTAGGAAAAAAAGAGGTATATTAACAAGTATTTTGACAGTAGAAAGGAGCTTGCTTGTACCCTTTTGTATTCTTTCTTCAAGCCCAGAAAGAACATGCTACAGTGGAAGTCTACTGCTGAAATAATTTATTTCTTTGCTTAGCATTTTTATCAGCAGCTGTACTGAAAGAACTAATAACCTGACTGCTAAAAAAAACCTTTGGAGGACAGGGAACAGATTAATCTAAAGCTATATTTGTCTTATAATGTGTTACCATGTTAGCACACCATTCTAATGAGACTAACTTACCAAACTTTCAGAAAAGAATTAGGTTAAGTATTTGAGATTTCATTATTGACCTAGATCTAATGCCAGAAATTACTCCATCAAATCTAATGCCAAAAGAGTAAAAAATGATACATTTCTAAGACATCTTCAATTTGTTTTAAAAAGTTTGCAGTTTAAGATGAAATAAGACAATACCCAGTTATTTGGTTCACTGCCTTCTAACTGAAAGCATGTTGCAGCACAACAGTCCATAATACATTTTTATGCTGGTAAAACAAGACAACCCGGAAGTGAATACAGTAAGCACTGAGTTTCACGTAACATAACAAAAGCCTTGAATTCAGAAAGTGTAAGTTACCCAAGGTTAGTCTCTCCTGTTGCTTAAAATGCCACAAGATCTTCAATAACATGAGACAGATATTGGCTTTACTTCTCATTGGCATGATTTCTCTTGGCATTCTGCAGTCTTTTTGTTCTTTGCTTGCACTGCTCTTATTAGTCACAGTCATTGTGCTGTTTTTATTTAAATAAATTGCTCTAAAGATGTGAAGAAGCCTAGCAGAGACTCTGAGAAAAATGTGAGTGGGTACTCAGAATTGCTGAAGTGAAACCCATGCAATATCCTGTTTAGCCTACTGCTAACCTTCAGCACCATCACTGCTTATCCTTCTGTGTTAGTAATACCTATGGAGGTGTGAAGGCTAACACAGAAAAATCTGCCCTGGAGCGCATGTTCAAAAAATTTCAGTTCTTCAATACAAATACTATTAATACTGTTCTCTGAGCTCTGTAAAGGAGTGTTCATACCCCTGTTGTAGGAGGCTCTGAATCCTGTGGCTGTAATGGTCTTATCACTTGCAAACTCTACCAGCATTGTTGATCCAGCAGCTACTATGGAAGGCAGTGGCCCCTTCCCACAGTATTTGTCCAGCAAGACAGGAGAATTCTTGCTGTTTCCACTGTAAACTTTTATATAATCAGAAGAACAGTCTGTGGAGGTTTGGAGATCAAACGCTTCAAACTGCAGAAAAATCTTGAGGAACAAGAAAACAGGTGTTGGGTTTACTGCTATATGCAGGGAATGATTTGAATCATCTAATTGTTCAGAAGTGAACTAGGAATTTCCATTTGTTTTACTCTCCATGCGTCACTGAAAGGTAACTGTCTGTATAATTTCACCCAGCATCCCTGCTACTGCGCCCAATAACTGATGTTTGACTACAGTTTTTCTTTAAAAAGCCACATGATGTTAACTGAATAAACAAGTTAAATAGTACATCTGACGGTACTATCAGAAGTCTTATGAAAATTGTTGAGACTTAACTTTCATTCACTGTATAACAGAATGTCATGGTCCATGAAAATGATTTCTAGATGCCAGTCATAATAATAAAATAATGCTTTGTAGCCCTGACACTGTAGTTTGAACTTTCTCCTATTAAAAGTTACCTTATTCCGACGGACGCGGATCAACCACAGGCAGTTGCTATTGTTTGGGTATGGGAATGGATAATTGACAGAGGAGAATGAGCCTTTGGGTTTTGGCAACACGGAGCTACAGCAATCTGAAGGGAAGAGCCAAACAGTGCTGAAGAGAATGACAACTCTCTCCAACCATTATCATCAAACTTGTAGGCATATATATATACATATATATATTTTACAACCGTATTGATGCTCTTACTGTAAAAAATATTCAAGACCACAAGCAAACTAAAGCAACTTAAAAGGGTACTCAGCTGCTTCAACTATGAACTTTATTTTTTTTTTTTAAACAGTAGCGTTTCACTCATACTTCAGTTTACTAAAAAAGGAAGGATCTATTATGAAACCTTGGTCAATAGCAGTTCCAGTGACATCAGTACATAAATTCCCATCAACAAATGCATGTGTCTTCTTAAGTGTACACAAAATCAAGCTTAAAAACACATTCTGTCAAAGTAAAGAGACGGATAGGCATTGCAGGAAGGCTAACACAGCACTGAAGTCAGGCTACAAAATTAGTGATTGATATGCAAGGTCTGATCTCACCAATCTGTTGTCTTTACACACGTAATCTTCATTATTGCACATTTTGATTAAGTCTCCAAACTACAAAACATGAATGTATGACATCTGAACACAGGAACTTACAACATCTTTTTCTTGCTCCTTGCTTTCCCCTAGACAACTGGACTTTTTGTCCTTTTATTTATTTTTCAGATGGGTTTTATGTCATGTCTGCATTGTCATTTTTTTGTTTTGTTTTTACATCTAGTTCTTCTTCCCAAATGTACAGATCTAATTAGGTAATTACATACTAATGGTATTGAAGTGTGGAAGTATGATTCAATCCCAGCCCCACTATCAAGAATACTGTTAAATACTTTTTATCTTTGAGGCTATGACAGATGCAATTGCAATTAAATTTAAAACTTGTCTTATCAGCAGTTAAACTAAGAAATCATTGCTGAGAGGTGTTCATCTATACCTACGTACTCAATTGAAGCAATGCTGATTTCTTCTAATTGCTGATGACTATTTAACTAAGTTTTTACACAATTCAAAGCAGAGTTTATTACACTAACTATAGTAATGTTTCTTACTGTTCTGGTGGAAACTGAGTAACATCTCTGAAAAGTCAAATGCCACATAAACCCATTAGCCTACCTACTGGTAGTCAGTACAAAAACTGTGCATTGCCAGAGCATGTCTGGTGTTTTACTTCCACTATTTTGTGCCTCTCAACTGAAGAGTTCCTACTCCAGAGGAACATTAAGTATTTCTAGACCTTAAGATACCACAGTGATGAGTGAGAAGTTGATGGGGGCAAGGAAGTAGCTAACTGTACAAAAAGCCAAGGGAATTCCTCTCAAAGATGTTCTGATAAGCCAAAAATGATACCCATACTTACAGCCCTCAGTCATTTTTCAATTGAAAGAAATCACAAACCCACTGGCACTACTGCTGAACATGACTACACTTTAATCATGGCTATGGATTTCTCGTATGCTTTTCAACTTTCAGAGCTTTCCTAAAATAAGAATTTGACAGAAGTGCTACTGTGATTTTGAATGGATTTTGCTTATGTCAAAGGGCAGGGACTAGGTCAGCATAACTCAATGACAGTAAATTACTGAAAGCAAATTGCCCTTTCCAAGATGACTGCAGCTTGGCACAGGGACAGTTCTGTTCCACACACATACTAGCCCCCTTATAGGGCTAGGGAGAGGACTATGGGCTGAGTTCCTTTGGGGATATCTGACAGTGCCTACAAGCACCAGCTGGATAAAGATTCAGGTGTCTGTCTTACTGTACTTACTACACTTGTAGAGCTTGTTGATTTTAGCTACATCCAAGTTACTTAGCCCTTCTCTCTGCCCAATGGGTACCAGAGGGTTAGGAACTGGTACAATAGTTGGCTTCCCAGGAGTGCTGGAGAAATCATACCTGTAGAAGGAAGGAAATCACATTTCTAAACGATTTCTAGTAAACAGTGACTAACTGCGCGGTCATACTCGTGCTACACAAAATTTCAGTGGGAAAGGGCAAGAACCTTCTCAGAAATCAGTTGGCCTTCCCTTAAGAGGAGCAGTGTGCCAGCCATTTTGTGCTCACCAACTGAAAGCAAGAAATAAAAAGCTGCGTTGTTCTTAGAGCTTTGTCCAGTGTCCTGTCAAAATCACTTTCATGGTTCAAGAGGCAGAGGACCAACAGTAGTTCTGTCTCAGTTGCTACTTACTATCTGTGACTTCCTGCTTTCTGCTAGACAATTTTTGTTTCACTGTTTTGTTCAGAAGTTGTTTCTTGCTAACAGAAATAGAGGACACAGTACATAACAAGCTTGTACATGATGAACTAAAACAACTGTAACGTTCCTGAATAAAGACTTTTCATGAGGCAGTGTACATCTTAAGGATGTAAAAAATCCATCTTTCTTCTCTATGCACTCAAATATTGTTGTCTAAAATTCATTTAGTGGTAACTAGTAACAGCCCATCATGGATTTAAGAACTGTTTTATCTCAGTGACTCAGACTTTGGAAGATAGCCATGTCAAAGACCTCTAGCAAAAGAGGCGAGTACAATGATAAAAAAACATTATCCAGTGTTTTTCTTCTATCCATATCAATTCTGTTTTCCAGGAACACCACTAATGAAGTATACTCACTCTTAATTATTATATCCATTAACTCAATTGTAAGTGAACAGAAAAAAATCACTCCCTGCTCAAAGCAACTTCTTCTCCCTAGATCTGAGCAGATGCTATGAAAGGACACATCAGAAAACTTACGGGCCATAGTGCATCACGGAAGAGTAGTCATAGGGAAGGCCCAGATTTTTGGAATTCACTTTTCCAAAGTTCCCTTGTTCCCCTGTAAGGCAGAAGAACTGTCAGAACAGTATTACTGCTGTCAGACACTTCCTGCTGTCATAATCCTAATCCAACTAAGTTAGGATACAGATCAAGAAATCCTTATACACTTGCTCTCATGGAAGCTTGGATCTTCCAAAACAACCAAAACCTTCTGATGTCCATGGGAACCTTTTCCCACTGAATCTAGTAGGTTTCAGAACTGAGGCAGATAAGATAAAGTTTCAATATAATCCATGAATCCAATTCCATTCTTGAAATGTATTCATCTCTCCAGCTTCATTTCCAAATGTATTTCAGCACATTATATTGGACATTAGAAGCAACAGTAGAAGCATCCAACCTATGTCTCCAAAGCTGTGTCCGTACCTTAAAAGAGGGAAACCTGTCTGACTGCCTAGATCAACAAGTCAGAGTTATGTGTGGCTGACCCACCAACCTGTCTTGCTCAGACCTTCCACTGTGCATCAGAAATGAACTGTCAATACAGAGGTGTAAGATCTCAAGAGAAAGGTACTAGGTTTGCCTCTTTCTCACACCAAAGCCATGTTCTGGTTTTGTCTCTGATCAAATTCATCAGCAGTGGCTACAGCCAAATGATATGACTTACATGAAGTATGAGCACTCAGTAAGACCACTTAGAAACATTCTGTCCAACTACAGCTGCTGATAAAGCTTCCCTCAGCATAGCTGCTGAACACTTCACCACTTCATCTGTTTATCCTTAAAAAGCCCCTATAAGAAATTGTTGTATTGATACAGGACAGGGGCCTAGAGACACACTCGAATTCATGTACCCTAGCATTAGGTCTCTAAGTTAGACACTGAAGCTGGTCAGCAAGGCTCTAGGGACAGTCATGGGAGGGAGAAATAGGCGCCGTCAGAGGGAGTTTCATCCCATTTCAATATGAAGACACCTGTTTCTCTCTTTTGACTGGGCAGCGTATGAGTTGCACTCTGGGCCCCTTGTCCATACGAGAGGTAAGCAATGTCAGGGCAGAGAGCTGAATGCAGTCAGCCTTGCGTTGAGGCTAATGCTCTGACCTCTCCTTCCTAGTTCAACATCTGTACCTTCATTATTGTAACTAGGGCTTTGTAAACAACAAACCATCTGGACAAGAGTTCAGCATTGGAAACTTATCAGAAGATCATCCTGGCTATCTGACTCTTGAGTTCACACAACTTGGCTGGCAAACCTGCAGTCAGAGCCAGTTTCTTCTTGTAATATCCTTCTGTGTTGCTCCCAGTGAGGACTATGAAAAGCAAAGAAAAACTTCAAAATCCTAAATTATACAAGCTTTGGGGGATAGATGTGACTTTGGAGCTTCTGGTAGCTCAGAAACTCAGTGAAAGCTCAAACTGGTTCTCATTAGCTGTAGCTTTCCCTACTCTATTAGGTTTTTATCTCAGTTCCTCTTATCTGCTGTACTGGATCTAAGAAAGAATTATCAGCAAGTACACAGCTTCTTCTGAGGTGATGAACAGAGAAGAGCACATTTAAAATGTAGTGAAACATTTAAGTATACGACTATTGTTTGGTATGCAAGTGCTTTGCTGAGGTGCTTTATTAAAAAAAAAAAAAGAGTAACAGCAGCCTGGCTGGACAGAGACGATGCCAGCAAACTACTATCTGTCACATGCTAGGGAGAGCTAGTTGTCCTGACCTGCACAAGCATGAGGACTTAACCCATCTTCTCCACTAAAAGAAAAAGTCTACCTCTGCCAGAATCCAAGTGCAGTGACTCAGAAGACTGAAAAGGAAGCTCTGAGTACAGTTTTGTTCCCAAGAAGTTTGGGAAAAACAAGCTGAATTTCAAGTAGCAAAGTGGACAGTAAATGATCAGGCTATATTTTGTCAAAACAAAGAATTAGGACAGCTTCCAAGGTAAATTGAGGGGGTAAAAACAAACCCCAAACATCCACAGTAATGCAGTCCTGGCAAGAGAAAAGCAAATTATGTGGGAGAATTGAGAACCTACAAAATGTCTTGAGGTCTCTTTCTGTACCACTGAAGCCAGAGGAATCTCCACCATCAGCACTGTTAGCCACATTTATTTATGTGGATGTACACTAACAGTCTTCACAAACATGGCTATCATTTCAGTTCATTTTTCCTGCGTAACTTTGCTTCCTCCCCTAGCTCTCCCCCTTCTCAACAGTGCTGTTGGTGCACACTGCTTTCTACCTCCCTTGCCACATCAGTCTTCTCAGCTGCCACTCCTGGTGGATGCTGTTAGAACACTATCAGTGTTACCTTCCATTTTTGCACAGTCTCGCCTTCCTCCTGTTTCCCTTCTTTCATGATACTGTGCCTGAATCAGAGCTTGGTTACATCTCTATACTTCAGAAATGATGACAACTGAACCTGTAGACTTCCCCCTGAAAAACTGATGTAAGATTTTATGTCAAGTATCTTTGCTATACCTTCTTGTTTTTAACTCCTCTTTCCTGCACATCCTCTACTAGCTTTACAAAAGTGACACACCCTTGTTGTACAATAATGGCAAAAAGTTTATAGCAAAGTTACACTGTAGCTCTAGAACTGAAAACTAAATAAAGAACAGTACAAATGGAATTTACATAAGATATCATGGGAATAGCTGAAAAAAAGTTTGGAGAACAGCGTGTTACGAATTTGCAATAAAAACAATCAAGTTCAAGTTCCATCTGGATTAAAAAAGATACTTTTCAGCCGACATTGGAGAATTGAATATGTTACTTGCTGAAGAAACTTGTTAGAATCCGGTATTCAATTGTCCAGCCCCATTTACTATTATTTCCTACAATATATTACATACACTTACTTTATTATGAATGTTGTAAGTTGTCCAGCTCATGTAACTGTCAATCCGTTCCTTGCATCTTCCCCTGCTTTCCTCCTCTGTACCATTTCCTCCCTTTCCTTTCCCTAGAACCTGGTACCAATCTCTCTACCCTCCTTTTCCTTAGAACCCAGCGCTCTGTGTTCTACCAGTCTGCTTTTTCCTGCCCCTGGTTTTCTGGCTGGCTCCCACTGTAAGAGTTCCACCCACCAATGCCTAGGACATTCAGGCAACAACTGGAGTTGATGAGATGAAGCACGCAAAAATTATGAGGTTGCATATAGGAGGACAGATAGGCTGTACCCAGTGCTAGCTTGAAGAGTGCAAGTAGAGGTAGAGATCTCTAAAAGCTGTTCTGGAGGTCTGTACTGTGCACAAGAAATTCAGGGACACTTCTGCAGTATTTTAAAGCCTGTTGGAGCTCACATGGCTTACAAATTTCATCAATTCTCACTGCAAGTATATAGAGGATCTTGGTGACCAATTTGTCTGCTCAGCATTAGTTACACATTGCTGCAAGTCTAGAAGGCATCCCTATAGTCATAGTCTTGGGACAAGCACAGACCAGGTCATACTTAGGTCTGAGATTAAAAACAGAAAAGGCTGGTGCTTTATACCCCCAACACACTCAAAATCTTATAAAAGTCTGTCTACAGTCTGAGCTGAGGTGAAAAGAGTGCCAGAGAGCATGACAAAAGTACTTCAGGAGTATTCTTCAAAAAATCCTGTTAATGAGACATTGTGACCTTGCTGTGTAATATATTCCATTGCTTTACCATCTTTCCAAAAGTGGTTTCCTAACATGATCTTATTCCAAGTGATTCAAACTGGTTACTGCTTGTGCTGCCCACCACAGAAAGCAGATGATTCCTTTTGTCTTTGCAACATTTTGTGACCCTTATGATCTTTGTGCTGTGGATATAACACAAGTCTGGACTCAGGATGGCAATCACAATAAGAATGCAGAGCTACTTTTAGGCTGCATCTGCCACAGAATACCAAGCTAACAGGCACAGCTTTAGAAATGCCCTTGGTACAAACACTGAACAAGAAATCCCCCCACTCTGAAAGTAATACCTACTATTTATTTCCATGGAACTATAACAGCTACAAAGAGCACAACAACACTGTTTGATAGAGCAAATTCTCAGCTATAAAACACTATTTTTCAACATAGTCACCACCATTATCTGTGCATTTTTGCCAGCAACAAACAAGAGCCTGCATGCCATGCTTGAGGTGTGGCTTGTCTTTCACATTGCTGTTGCCACTGCTGAAATGCACCACCACTGCCTCACTGTGCTCACATCCACTGCTTGGTCTCCATGAACATTCAGCAAGCATTGATGAATGTCAATGGGTGCATTTTTTTCCTCCTCGAGGAATTCAGTTCCACGCCTTTGCTTCATCCACACTTCCATGTCAGACACCATTTGGTCAGGCTGCCCCTCTGCTGCCATCTGTCACACGGCAACAACATGGAATGGAATATTGGTGGGAAGGTTCAACCTCTGCTGCCATCCCACCAACATCCACATTTAACATTGTGGGCCAACATCATAAAATAGGAGGCATTACTTTCAGAGCAGCTCTCATATGCAGCCTTCTGCTGCAATTCAGCCAGGTGTTAATGATGATTATTATTTGCATTGCTATTCTCTACACATTTTCTATTGCTATCCTCTAAACATTCACCTATATCTCAAAGCGTTTGTTTTCTTTTAAGATTTAGTGGGCTTACCTGCCGTAATGTGTTCCCACATAATCTTGACAAACTTGTCTCGATCGCTCCGTGCCTGTTCATGGATGAAACCCAGCGCATGGTTCATTTCATGCTGAATTGCTCCTTTATCCATACAGCCATTTTTCACCAGGCCCACTGCTTGGCGTCCTCCAATTTTTCCAAAGAAAGACCAACAGCTAAGAACAGGCAATCAATAACAAAAAAGGTTGCATTCAGCAGATACAAAGAAATACATGTACTGAATAAGCCACCAAGTGCCTCCAGATACGCAGCCATGGGAAGGGACATACACAGTCACTGGTGTGAGATATCTTGGAAACTGCCAAATAAACTGCAGAGGGAGAAAAAAGTCTTTGTAAAATGGCTATATCAAACTTAGGTGAAGCAGTTCAAGTAGTAAAGCAAAGGTCTTGAAAGAATTATACTTCATAAATTTTCTCAATGATTTTGGATTATAACCCATCACCTTTAAGTCCAGACACATTTATTTCTGTAGCCTGTTAAGTGATACAACTCCCAGTGTATCTAAAGAAAAACAAAAAATTGCACCTGCTTTCTGAATCTTGACTCCCAAGATAAAAAAAGGGCAATTACTTCAAAACAAGACCAAAATAGAATAAAATCTGAAAGACCTTTTGTGGACTTTCGGACTCAGGAGACAGGGAGCTTACCTCTGCCCACGTTCAACATATACATAGTCAGTTTCTGTAGTGCGATTTACAAACTTTACACAGGTCAAAGTGGAGACCTCTTGTAGTGCATCAGCAATCCAAGCCCTCTCTGTCAACGCTAGAAGGAGAAAGAGGCAAGAAGTTTTATTTGGTTTGTTATTCAAAGGTAAGTAACATTTATAGGGCGCGTTCCTCTAAATCTCTACAGCACTCTTTACCTTTTTATATGCATATATAATAAGAAAAAAAAAAAAGAGATCAAGTTGATCAGACTTCTGAGGGATACATAATAATTATAGCTAGCCCATATGCATTCTACAGAAGGTAGCTGATGAGGTGATGGAAAGCAAAAGACTGATGTTGTTTTCTCCATTTAGACAGAATAGAAAAAATTTGGAGAGTTTCGGATACAAATAATTGGATTAAAATATCCCAAATGGGCCACCTGACCCTAATTAAGTATGGAAAAAACAGCTTGTTTATCAGAGGTAATGAATGTCTGCCACACACCCCCTGAAACCATTTGAGACAGCCAGTGTTCGGAAGTTCAGAAGCTCAGTGTTGCTATTCAGGTACCAAATATAGATTGGAGTGTTTATCTACTTTTGAAGATTTTGGTCTATTTTGGCTTCCTCAATTATGAATCATCCACAGCTACCTTTTATCTCAATTTCCTCATCTTTATAGTTTGGAGAGTGTAAGGCAGAGAGAATAACCCTTAGCTAACCACAAGAATTAGGTAAGGTCTGGAAACACACCGGGCAGAGAAACAGCCTAATAAGGCTGAGTTTTCCTTCACAAAAAGATTCCCTTTCCCCAGGAATGGGAATCAGGCCCAGACTGTAATTTGCCTCCATACCAGCTTCCTTCAAAGATCTTTTAGAAAGAGGGCTTCTATGAAAGCTTCACATTAGGGAGGCCTCAAGAGGGGAGAGATGGAGGGTCCACACAGCCCACATGAAGACTTGTGGAGCAAAATTTTCCAAATGAAGACATTCATCCTGCAGCCTTTTCCACAGATCTCTTCTGAACTTGCTAAATACCAAAGTGCATTGTAGCTAGCAGAAATGAACCAGTATTTGCAATTAAAATTAATTAACTGGTATTTACGTGACAAGTAGTGCCCAAGTAACCACATTTTAGCATTTATGCCTGAAATGTTTGGAGCATTAGCCAAACTGCCACGGGGCCAAGAGATTAGCAGGAGAGACATGTTGACAAGTTCTCATTAGGACAAAGATTCCATCTGATGCATGGCACAAAACCATAAAGGAGCAGAACAGGGACTGGAAGATCGATGCTAACTTTACAGCATCCATCTGCATACACTTACAGAAATCAGAGGAGATGTTAACTGGAACTTTGACTAGACCGTCTTGTGACTTGGGCCATAAACAGCTCTCACAGTTAATTGCACTGCGTTGTCCTCTTCTCAAGAGAATGTCTCCTTCATACACAGCTATTTTGCTATCTGGCAGATGAAGAAAATGGATATTCAAGGCACTGAGATGTCAAAGAGAAGCGCAAACAGGCAATGAGAGGTATACGCTAACCAAGCTTTTGTACCTCTGGAAATTTTTTCCGCTGAAGTTTATTTTCCGATAATGTGAAAAAGGATTACTGAATTCGGGCTGAGTGAGTCTAGCATGCCAAGACTGGTTAGACCTGTCTTTCTTCCTGGATAAGAAAGATTAATATTACTGTAGGTGCCATTGTGCAGCTGTAACCAAAGTAGCGACTAAACATATTTTAACTTAAGAAGTGTTGGGAGCCTTCAGAATGGAAGACTAAGTCCTTTAAGTTATATTTATTATATATATTCTCTTCTTTAGAGCTTGTGAAATTTAGAAAAAAAATTATGTGACCTCTGAAAAAATGGAATTAATCATACAAAAGAAATGACTATTTCTATCATGTATATTGAATGCATGCTAGCTACAAATTTTTCCAATTGATAATTTGACATAAGACATTGCAATGTGTTCTTCAGTTCTGACTCCAAAATACTTGGCATATATTTCTCACAGACTGTAGCTATTGGTTATGCCAAAACCATACAATAGTTTGGGGTACGGCAGAGAGTGAAGTGACTTATGTCACATAGGAAATACATCAAAGTCAAACATTCTGATTTGCTGAGGCTACATGTGGAAAAGAACATACCATATAGCAATTACTCAATAATAATTCTTAATTTCTTTATTGTGACAGCATAAATAATCAAACAATATGACTTTAAAACGCATCCAAATTTTGTAAATTATTTTCCACTGATGATGGAAAACATTTTCAAGAAGAAAAATATACCAAATATGGAGAACAAGGTATAGAGAAGCAACCCCCCCACACACCAAAAATTGCAGTTATTATAGAATAATTACAGTCAAACTCACCTAAATCATTGTTTCTTGTAGCTATCTGCAAAAAAAAAAAAAAAAAAAGTATATCTTTTTACATATGCTTATCTCCATAGCAGAAAAATTGTACCGTGTGGAATCACAGCAGTTTATAATTAATTTTAAGATAGTGCAACTCAGCAACAGCAATGTAAAGTCTCAGAGCAGGGACACACCTGGACAGGTTTACTTAGTACAAAGCTATAGAGAAGTGCTAATTGAGTTGGCAGAAGAAAGTACTTCATCTTCAAGTTTCTGAGACGATCTTCCCTGCTCTGCAGCTCACTTCTCAAAGCAGTGGTTAGCTTACTTGGAGCAAGTTTTATGGGAAAAGCTGCTGCTAGCAAGCGTAACAAAATTAGATAACGAGTAGTAGCTTCACAAAATAAACAAGCTGCAGGACCTCAAGAGAATTGCCAGGCTCTCATTTCTTATTTGTCTTCAGAGAAAACAGAGGAAGTGGAGCAATAGGAATGAAAATGCAGCAACCTTGAAGTGACTCATCTTTAAGAAGAACCCGTGAACTGCTGCAAATTCCCTCACTGCTGACCTAGGGACAGGATATCTGGTAGTAGCCTGTTTACGGCAAAACTCAGTGTCAAGGAACACTTTGATCCATCTGTACTGACTACCTGTCCTAGAAACTCCTTTGCTCGTTGCCAGGAGCCACCCTGCTCTGCAGAGCCCAGCTGTCAGCCTGCTGCCTCCACACAGTTCTCAGCCAGGCATTGCTGGCACTGGAAATATATTGGAGACAGAAAAATTGATTGTTAGTTGTTTTTCCCCCCCCCAATACCTTATCATGCAATATTATCATCACTGGTGGCAATTGTGTCTTTTATAAAACCATTTGCTCCCTGAATGTTGGCTTCCTACCTCTGGGGTGCCCTTCTTCATGTGATGACCGTGAAAAGAAACAAGCCTAGAAGGATGGACAACACTGAACTCTAGGAAACCTACGCTGAAAGCTGCACAATGGGGACATTGCACTGAAACCATATAAGTACCATCACAGACCTTCTCCTCCAAGCTTCAGCCTCTGTGCAAACATTCAGTGCTGCAAGAAAGCCTAAGGATTTGCTACATCAGATTTTGGGAAACAAGAAAAATGTGAATTTTCAGACAATTTCAAGAAATCTACATAGTTCACAGCAGGAATTGGTAGAGGGCACCTTTTAAGTATTTTGCTACAAAGGTTTTAACTGATATTAAATAACGTTTTCTATGAATATTCTCATTTTACCATACTGATAGTCAGCTCCTAAACTTTCTAAAACATTCTACATTTCTGTGACTTCCAGAATTCATCTAGTTATAGTTTCCAGGTAGATTATACTCCCATAACAAGTATAAAGGAGTGATCTTGCCCTTCGCTGATAACAGGATGAAATTCAGAAGTCCTCACTTGTTTGTTACCAGAGGTCCTCCTGTACAGTTCTGAGCAACCTTGATGTCTACTGAGGAATCAGGTACAAAAGAGGCAAGGGTAATCACAGGAGCACGCTGCTACACATCACAAGATGATCAGGGAGAGAACAAAAGTTATAAGACAATAAAAGCAAGAGAAAAAGACTAGACCACAGTGCAGAACCTGGAGCTGGGTCACTCTGAGCCTGAGTCCAGAGGGCTAGAAAGGTGTTTTGAAGTTCTGCTGTGCAGTTTTGCATATGCCTTCTAGGCAAGGCTGTAATAACTTATTGACTCCAGTGGCCGACCGAAGACCAGAGTAAGTCCTGAGTCAGGAGACTTGCTGCTGCTTAATACATTTTCTCAGCTATCAAAAAGAAGTATTTTTCAAAGCTACTGGATAGCCAAAAGTCTGTATCAGCTGCTAACTTAACACGTTATCAGCAGTTACTTTGTAGCACCAGATGGGACAAAGTGGTCTATCAGAAACCAAATCTGACCTGAAACCACAAACTACAAGCATTACCCTAACACTTGGTTTTATTCAGTTGTTCAAGCACATAACAGAAGTACTGATGTAATGCTGCTCTCTAGCGGTTTGCCATTTATGTAAGTGGGACATTTTTGAGGAAAAGATGAGGAGGAACTCCCCATCACAACTCAGCCTTCACTCGTTTTTTCATCTCACTTGCACAGCATAAGGTAGTAGCTGCTTCCTGCAGAAAACACTTGCAAACATGAAGTGTCTGTCCTACAATCTGTGCTGACTGATCATCAGTTTTTGCCCTGACTACCTCAGAATTTTGTTCCAGCTTCTACAGCTTTTGATTTCACTACTCACACTCTCTGAATACTTATGTACTGCACTGACTCCACAACAAGTTTCTGAGGTGCTCTGGTAACCCATTAGGAAAGCAAACCATTTACTTGCAGCACCTTCCTTAATTTTTTTTATTTAATTATTTTTAAAACCTACAGTTGATTTTATTGACAAGTCCTCTTGAAAGCTATTGGACAGTTTATACAGTAGATCCTAAATTCCCTTCTGACTCCATCTGAGCTTCAACTTAACTTCATGATAAGGGTCATCTGCTCAGATCCTTCACAGGTCTTGAATGCAAACCAAAACAAACATGCCAAAAGAGAGCAGCAGAAGGGTTACCCCATGAGGTTGCCTGCCCCAGCACATACAGCGCCCTTCACTAAACACAGTGCAGTTTCACAATATCTAAGCACAGTAAGGGTAGGCAGACAACCTCTAGACAAAGCCAAACAAGCCATAGTATTGAATTGCATACAGAATCTACCAACAGAGATAGGACTAAAGATAAAAATACACGCAGCCAAGTTCCAGCAAGGAGATCAGGCTGACCATAAGCACTCCTACAACACAGCCAAAACAGAAAAAGGGTCTAGGGCAGAGCTTAAATGGAGCCCTAGGCCAATGGTGGAGGCCATGGGTGGAGGCCCCAGGTGAAGCTGCTCAGGGGCTATCAGGGTCCATTGGTGTGGTCCAGCTCTGACAGTTATGTGTTGTGACAGCCTTCTACACTTCCTGCAGCCCTAGTGTGGTCTGCCCAGGGAACAAAGCTGCTGCCTGGATAACCACATCCTCAGGGTCACCCGCTGGATCATCACTGGCTTCTTTAGAGACCTCTAGGACACTGCATTTCAGAATGGCTGTGAAAGCTGCGCTGACTCAGCCCCAACATATGACATTTATTCCTGAGTCTCCTGCTTCTATTTTTATTATATATTTCTTCCAATCATGGGTATGAAAGAAATACAATCTCTCATCCTGGATCCTTTAAAAGTTTGATTGCACTTTCCCATAGCTCAGGTACAGCAGTGATTTAAGTAGCAGTTACCCACCTGGCTCAGGAATCAAGCACATAATTAAGGTCAGGTTTTCAAAGCTGATTGCTAAAGAGAAGCACCTTCATTCACATTTAGGATTTGAAACAGGTGTGCTAGTTCTCAGAAGTGTTTATTACCTGTGGCTTTCAGGAAGCCTAGGCCTTGGACTTTGAAGGTTTTGGTTTGAGAGAGGTGTTTATCTCTTTATGAGTGAAGTTTTGCTATTGTTTCTGCGGCTAATCTCTTTGAATTACTGAAGAAGTGCTTTGCCTTGAGTCCTGAGGACTGTAGATAGTAGTTGCTGTGGTCCAGGATAGCAAGTAGTGAATGGTGAGGACTTTTCTAAGCCTTTTATAAGGTATCTCATGAGATGGGGGGAGGGGGTTATCTGAACATCATAAATAACTTATATATATAATAAATAAATATTGCTTTAGCACTGAAAGCTTTCCATGTCAAAACACAGTGCATGCCGTGATATGTCAGCACAAAACAAGCACAGTGAATGTTTTGATCTGAGTGCGTATTGTTAAAAGCCTAGAAAGAATCTTCAATGCCACTGAGTCCAGTTAGTGCTGGCCTGTGCATTAGCATTAAGCTTTCAGATCTGTTGGAAGAATGGGGAAGCGTGGTGGTATCACTCATAAAATGGGAAAATAAGGGTGTTCTTTACAAAAGTGCAGAAGAGAAGCTTAGGAGAATGTGGTTATATGAACTCTACCCTCTGTTCTGGGATATTTTCAACAGGTTGAGACCTGATATTGTGCATGTTAAAAATGTGTTAGGAGGACTTCCATGAAAATAAGTATGTGAGGCCTTATTTTTATATTTCATTTGAAATGTGGAGTTTCCACCCAAAAAGTACTTCAAATGCCAAGCTTTTAATATCAGCTAGTTATAATTTACAGGAGGAAAGGCAATATATGTTCAGTAATCAGCATAGTTTCTTCTGTTTTTCTTGTCGGTTTGAAAAATGCCTTTCCACGTTTTTTTTTTTTTTTCAAAGTTCCTTGCTTCTGAAGGCTGATGGTCTTACGTGGTGCATGTATAGGAGATATGAAGTACTGTAATGTATACCTAATCTATTGCTGTGAGTCAGAGCTGGGATGAAACAGGATTGCTGTCATAGCAAGGGTTACGTAGTATATCATACACTTAGAAGTATTATCACCTACACTGTGTACAACTTAAATTATTTGTTCCTTATATCTGTGAACATTCTAGGATTTGCAGGCACTGTCCTAGTCTGCATTAGAAGAGATGCTACAGAGGAGGTCTATCAGAAATATAAGAACATCCTCCTGGTAAACTGGTTAACTGCTTTCCTATTCTTTCCCATTTCCATCTCTAGTCAGAGGATAACATCTTCCTATGCCCTGAAATGCCTGGCTTAAGGCCCCACTACTCTCTGTCACTCACTCTGTTCCTTTCAAATAGCCAATATCTGAAGTACAAAAAGGTACATCCTTTGATGTACTGCCAGACATTTGTTACAGGAGCGTCCCTGCTATTTCTGTTCATGCAGCATACCAAGAACATAGTCTAATTTGTAGTGAATTATTTATTCTTTTGTGCATCTTGTGCTTGAAGTTATTACCTGGAAGTCCCTGTTCTCCCCAAGGAGAGACCAGCACCTAGAGAATGGAAGAAGGTCCTCTAGAGTTCATTTATCAAGCAAAGAGTGGAGCTGGCCTTAAACTTAATCTGTAAAGGAGTCAGTCACTTGTGGCAGCTAGCAACATCTGTGTTGTCAGTAAGTTGCAAAAGCTACTTGTGGATTGCATATTGCACAGAATAAGGGCAACATCTATCCCTGCCCATTGTTTAGTACTAGCCATTCCAGAATTACAAATGCTTGGTTTGAAGCGTTCACCGCCTCCTGGGACTAGACATCATACCAGGCACTAAATTTGCACTAGCTTGATGTAATAGACAGCTTTAACACAGACCTGTTTCTGTGGAAGATGTGTTCTAGGAAAAAAATTGCCTAGTGATTGGACTTTTCCGTCAATATTAATGTGTAGCATCAGCTGCTCTCAGTGGAAACTTGTTTTGAGCAGAAACTGTTGAACGTAGATAGTATTTAAAGCTACACAAAGTGTGCTTGTGTGAAAAGTGAAGTATCTCTGTCAGCTGTTGTATCAACACAGTGACATTGACATTCCTCTTTTTGCTATAGATTGCCAGGCAGTTAGTCTCTGCCAACTTCATGAGGCAGTTCAACAACGTTGTCAGTTGCTATTCCAGAGTGTGTTGGAACATTAATATTGCTCTGATGCAGATCAATGGGTGTCTTGGGGAATGATGGCCAGGCTGGAAAGAAGGCCTAGGGAGAGGTGGTAGGAGTGCCCTGTCAGGACAGGGGTATGTCTAAAGCTGTGGGCAGGCAGCTCTGGAATTAAAGTTTGTAGCCCTTAGTATATCTGTAGAGCTTCAAAGAGTTTCCACAGTGCCCCACAGGGAATCAAGCCACAGCTATTAAATCTTTAATTTCCAGAAGTACTTAACTTATACATAACTAAGGTATTGATCAAAGAGTAGTTGATTTGGCGTACTGAAACCCATCTCTCATTAGGAGAAATACTTCCATAGTTCTTTCCTGTTGTGCAGTTTAAAAAAGCATCCAGGTCAAAAATGTCGTACTGTGGGATAGCCCCAGCAAGCTTAATGCCTTTTCCCTAATGACTTGAGGGAAGAATCTACTGAGAGCACTGCTGACACTAAACATATCCCAAAATACTCTCTCCTTTTGATAGCAGGTATGTTAAAACATCAGTCTGCCTTTGCAGCACAATTTGCCTAAAGCCATGTGACTGCACTTAAACAGGATGCACACTTTGCAAATGTTGACAAGCTTCTTGGCTTTAGAGGTAGGTACCTCTGCAGGTAGGGCTCATCATTAGGATTTAATTCATCCCAGCAGAACTGGGCTGTAAGATAAAATCCTTGGAATCCCAGGGCACAGACCCTAAATGCAGAGGAAGCTACAGAGCTGGTTACAGAGGCAGCAAAGCTGTACCGATAGCATGGAACTGTGTGGAAGCCACAGTTAACATCCCAAGTCTATCTGCTGCAGTGCCACCTAATGTTATTTCCTTCTGGTTCCCACTACCTAACAAGAAGTAGGGGAAATACCACACCAGTTAGTTATTTATAAATATCCAGTGCTGTTTAGTTGTTCATCTGTTGTCAGAGATGAGGATCAGAGCACGGGCATGACACAGCATTTGACTGGAGGAACTTCTACCTGTGAAAGGGCTCTGGAGAGAGCCTGATGAATGTGTGTACCATCCTTAACTTCCTAACGTCTGGAAAGGCGGGTGTGTTGGGAGGGTGCGTTGGTGGGGCAGTAACCCCTGCTCAAGCTACACTGGATGGAGTATAGGGATGGTTCCAGAATTCAAATGGACATGTGAGAGAAGGCATGGTTAACGCCTGGAATGATTGTCAAGAGCAGTATTTGTAGAGAAGGCCAAAAAATGAAGGAGAAAATTGCCTTTCCACATATCTACTAGTGCAGCATGTGGCTGGGAGTGGGTTGCCATTATGAGGTCTCTGGGAGCTTGTGATAGACGTGCAGGGTGGTATGAGAGATCTAAAACATTGGGTATTTCATGACTTACCTACCTTTAACCTACCATTGGCGGGACTGAAGGGCCTTGTTCTCCTCTGCTGTGTCCACTGTCTCTGTTCTAACAACTGGGAAAGAGACAACGTTTACCTTCTCGTTCTTCTGTCTCAAGGAACAAACTGCTTACCTGTTCCCACCTGCAAGTATGGGACAAGTTAACTTAAGTGTGTGAGTGCTGTGGTAGGGAGATGAGAGAAAGAGAAGAAAGCATTTCAGGGCGAGAATGTGGGAAGAGAAAATTCCATGTACTCCAAATGCAGCTTAGAAACTCAACAGAACATTAACCAAGCCAACATTTAATTAAGGTCTAATACTGTAAGAAACAATTTATGCTGAAATAAGTCTCAGAACCTCAGTTCAGCTCTGCTAATGTTGTTCTTTCTGGATTTTGAGCTTGGAGGCTGCTAGTTGACTTCTCCCTGTTAGTAAGGATGAGAAGAAAATGTAGTGCAATAAGGGGAAATTGCAAAGTGGGCGATAAGTTCATTACAGGATTTTGGCCAGAAGCACTGGTTAAAGAAAAACAATAGCTTTGCAAGCTTTACACGTGGATATGTCACATTCCTGTAAAATAATTATATTGTCAGTGTATGTTTTAAAAAAAAAAAAAAATCCTTATAATTATAAGTTCAAAAATACCCAAAAAGATGGAGATAGCCAGATGAATTCTATTGTTCATGATATGGATGAAATATTATCTATAGCCTTGTTCTGGCATCCTGAGAACAAATTGCTGGTGATTCCAAATGTCAGCAGAATCTACTAGCTGAGCTTTGCTGCCTGTACTGTTCAGAGTCTTTGGCACAGGTTCAGAGTAGAAATGAATCTGAACATTTCTGAAATCTGGGAAGCCCATATGTGAATCCAGTTATGTGTCCTGGCATTTTGGCAGAGACAGTTTTCTATTGCAAGACTATAAAGCCTACAAAAAAAAATAGCTTTCATGCTCGATAAATAAGGGCATATGAAATACAGCAGCTTTGTTTAAGTGAACCCAGAAGTTCAAACCCACTTATTTTCATTTTTTTCCCTCATTCAAATTATCAAAAACTGCTTTCATTGCCAAATACATGGCTTTTTATGAAATGCAGCTTCTAGTTGCTTTAAAGGCTGGTGACTCTCTGTAGATTTTTCAATTGATCTCATCTGAGAATTAATGTTGGAACTGTGTAAGAATACATGCTTTCACAGTTTATTTGGCATGAAGTACTTTCAAATCTTGTCAGTTTTTCTTAATGATGCAAACCTAAGTATATGTTATGTGACCAAACTGATTACCTTCGCTAAACTTTAAAATTAAACTAAAATAGTATCTTCTTCACCCTCACAGAAGGAAAATTATAATTATAAGACTGAAAATATGTGAACTTGAGACAAAATACAATTCTTGATCAGTTTGAAAACTAAACACAGGATGCCTGATATATACCTTTCAAAATGAAGCTGCAGTCTAGCCTATCAAAACTAGAGGAAATTTTGCATGATTTCAGTGATGAAAGGATTTTATTCCTTGAATGCTCCTATAACAATGTTATCTAATGAATGCAAGATGGAACTATAATAGCTATGTTTCTATAATGATTATTTTTACTTTACATTTTTATCATCCTTCCAGATGTAACATTTTCTACCAAGTATGTATTCTGTTTTCAGGGATGTGAATGATATAAGATGTATGACAGAGGGAAAAATCAGGCTGTAAGCATCTTTGGTTGCCAACAGCATGCCCTTTCTCATAAAACTCATTTTGTAAAAATCTCTCTAGAAGATGCCATCGTCTTTTGGCAGAAATGCCCTGGCCATATAATATAAGCATCTGCAGTAGTGTAACTGAAGATTTCTTTTGGTGTTCTGAGGACAACCAGACCATGGTTGTAGTTCAGTGTCTCTTCATATCATCTTTGGTATATTTATTTACTTGTCATGTAACAATTTGTGACAGGCACTGCCACAGGCATTAAACAGCTGGCCATGTTTATCAGGTATTTAAAACAAACAAGCTAAAAGCTATAAGGAAACAAGGAAGGTATCAGAAAATGTCAGAATAAGCCAAGCCAGTATGTGGAGTTCAGGATTTCACGCAATTGAGCAAAAACATTTCCATGCAGTTAGGTGGGCAGCCTGATAAGTACAGCTCTAACAGGGAGTAAGTGTTGTATCCTTCTGCAGGAGGATCTTTACTAAAGACAGTTAAAATGGATTTCATATAAGAACTTTCTCAGTAAGAGGAAAAAACACGAGCCTACAGCCAAAGTGCGATTTGTAATCCAAACCAGCCATGTGTCCTAAGTTCTTTTCATATATCTACTTGATAGCTAGACGATTTCAGCTTAGAAAGAAGGCTAATAGGTTTTTCTTTTTATTACTGCCGCTTTTCAGTATTGTATAAATCACACCTTTATAGTCTTGCTTAGGGCTCTTTTGTAAGAGCAATACATTCATATTTAACATGCTGAAGCCTGTTAGTAATGCAACAACACAGAACATGGGGGAAAAAGAGAATTAAAAACATTACGGAAGCCAAGGTCAATAACAAGTAGTTCTACACCTTGTTTAATGCTTATGTTAAGAAAAGAAAATTTACTATGCCAGTCATTGATAGTAATAATTTTTTGAAGTTTTAAGTGACAAATCTGCCAATGGCTTTGTTTTGCTCTCCCGCCAATAGGGAGAGCAAACAGAACAGAGACTTCTGAGCCCAAGATAAGGACCAGGAGAAATGGGTCCGGCAAGTTCTGATGGCTTCCTTCAGATGTTCTCTACTACTTTCCTGGTACTTCACAGTGGAGCTACTACACCATCTCTGTGTGTGTGAGATGTGACTACAAGCAAGAAGCCTGGAGAAACAGTGAACCCCAAAAGAAAAAATGACAGATCTCTCCAGCTGTCCAATACCTGCGAAGAAAATAGCTTTGAGGTTAAAAGCAATGCATTCTTAAAAGTCATTATCTGTAAAGTGGAAATAATTTTACTTGTTTAATGAACATATCTGTGCCCACTCTTTCTATTTTGCCTTTCAGCTCAGACAGTGAAAACAGCTTGTTAAATCTGGCTTCTCCTTGCTAACTTCTAGTTAAGGTCTTTATAAGGTTTAAGACATACAGCTATACAAGGGATATCTTTTGGGCTGTATATTCATTTGCCCTGTCATCATACCACATTCATGTTCAGTCATGAGTGCACTTTAATACACAAAATACTCTTAATTATGAGGTATTCTTAAGCAGATTTGCTCTCCAGGAGGGATACTGAAAAGTCATAGAGAGAAAAATACTTCCTTATTTTTAGATTCCAAACATTGCTTCTTGCATTTATTTGAGCAGCAGTACTGTTGTAAGTATCCATTTTTAAGTCTGCTTTAAACATGGGGAGTGTAATAGATGAGTTAGAAATGGCAAAATCTCTTCCTTTCTATCTGCAAGACCCACAAGTCATGGACAAAATCGGGCAATAATATGTCAAATACAGCCACAGCAAATTTTATGAATAAAACTATTATAACTATTTCTTATTGTTACCATCCCCCAAACAGGCATTCAAAAAATGTGCTGACTGCTCGGTTACGTTTGATTCTATCACCTTTTTTTATACCATCTTGTCTTTCCTGATAAGACTTCTCTCTGCCCAGAGAGAGGCATGGTGCATTGCTCATGCAACACCAAGCCTTTCTTTTGCTTTTAAATACACCCATACACCTTGCAGTTAACACTAAAATGCAATGGGAAATGTGGAAATCCTCACAGAGGAATAACCCCAAGAGCACGTAAGCATTTGGCATTCCTTGTTGTTCAGCCCCACTGCCAGAGGCTCTCAGGAGAGGGCAGGTAGAGAACTATAGACAGATACAAATCACAGCCTCCAGTGACACAGCTGCATCACAAGGTTGTTTAGGTTTTTCTTGTTATACCATTAGGATTTATCAATGTTTTAAAATGAACGGGGGCAAGTATTTAAGAGAAGTAAGTTCCAGAGTCAGAGCATTACCAGTCCAGGACGTAGAAGGCTAAATGATGCTCCCTGCTCTGCCGTTAATGTTTTTGGTGGTATCGGATGCTTTGGTCAGATTTTGATGCGTGGTGTTGTTCAGGCAACTGGCTGCTGCAGATATGTAACTTCCCTTGTTTTAGTCACCTTTATACCTTCAGAAATCTGAACTTCATTCTCAGAGAGAACTTTATGAATACTTTGCTGAAGTCCAGCTAACTGATGCAGCAAGCACCTCTCTACCTTCTGGGGATGTTGTAAAGGTCAAGTTAGGGAAGAGATTCAAATGCTGCTGTAATGAGAGATATACAGGGACATAAAAAATAAATTCTGGGTAGCTATTTCAATACATGAGTCTTTCACTAAGATGAAGCATGAGCAAAGGTTGCTGCTTACATCTTTGCAAAGTCTTGGCTGAATTGTTTGCTGACTGTTCTTGAGATGGTTGCTAAGTCTAATGGCTAATTTATTTTATCATAGTAAGGGAGGATTTTTTTTGATTTGGAACAGGAGGTCTGGAGGAGTTGTACTCATCAGCAGTTACATTGCCTGGAAATAATTTCCTTTCTACCAGAACCCTTTAGCACATGAACCAATTACCTGATACAATGAATTATTACTGTTTATGCTTTTCCTGTCTTACATCACACGATACTTGCATTTGTTTTATGCTGCATTTTCCATTTTAACAGCTGGCAATGTGAAAGGCTGTTCAAACATCACACAGGGCAAGCACATAGCAGAGGAAACTAGGGCTGAAAAGAGCGTGAATGTGATCAGGGGTAACAAGGCAGGGTAATTCCTCTTTATGACACCAGTCACCCGCACTCGGGTGATTAGCATGCAAAGGTGAAATAGAACCTCACAGTCTAATTCTGCTATCAATTATCTCTCTTTTAATGCTTCTGTTTACATGCATGCTTTATAATGATCATTATTTATCTCAATATGCTAAGTTACATCTAAGGGAAAGCACTGTAGGGGTGAGTCTTGGAATCTTAGTTATTGTTTAGGTATTTATCATCCAGACGGTGTCTGGTCACAAGCATAGGCAGAAAATGCTGAAATCTCATCTCCTGAAGTTAGCACATGTGACCATTATGTTATGCTGTATCTGAAAAGTGTGCCTTCTAGCCTACACAGCAAAATTTATACCCAAGTATCACTCTCTCCCCCACAAACTCACCCCTACACAAAGAATGGCAACTTCTATGAAACTGTTTTTTCTTGTCAAAAGTCATTTAGGGATGTACTGTGACCAGATCGGAAGGTCAAAATATTTTGCCACTGGTTTCAATAGCTTGAAAAAAAAATTACGTGTGCTTATACAATATTTTAGTCACTTAAGATGTTTCATATCCTCAGCCTTCACTGACAATTTTGGACAGGTAAATCTTCTCTGTTCTTCAGGAAGTCTGGGAAGAGAATCTGTGTTATAAAGGCATAAACTCTACTGCTTGCAAATAACAAATTAACCGTAAATATATCTACAGCAACCTTTTTGCTTCAATAGAGACACACTTCTGAGGTGTCTCATGATGACTGCCACTTGCCATGCTTTGGTTCATGTACCAGAGCAGGCTTGGCTTGTGTGATCTGGATTAAATCCAGCTGGATGAAATGAAGTTGGAAAAACCTATTCCAGGTGCACAGTTGGTACAGTCATTAATGGGTATTCAGGCTGAAGTATTAGAGCTTGTTCAAAGCAATCACCCCTGAAATGTGTGCAATTAGGACATAGTGTCCTCAGCACCAATTGTTTCACTGAACAAATTCATACCTAGTGAGCTGCACTAGCTGCTAATGTACACATAGCCTATGACCTGTAACTTCATGTTAGGGAATATTTTTGGTAGTTGCTGAAATAGTTTCAGAACTTCTTGTTACTATCCTAAAGTAAACGACTTATTGTTTCCAATTCTTTTTTTTTTTTTTCTTTCCTGAGATTTGTATATCTTCCAGAATGTCTTGCTTTTTCAATTGGAATGTTCTATGAATGTTTTGGAGACATCACAAACAAGACGATCTAATGTTAACTTGTTAAAAACATTGCATGTATTTTATTTTAGGAACTTAGGGGCTTCTCGAGAAACTACGTTATGTTCACCTGAAATTACGAATTTTAAATGTAGAAGGCTGCCTCATTTTGAAACAAAGATTACTCATTTTACCTTGATGAAAGAAATGATAAGTTTCCTCTTTAATCCTTTAAAATTTAGGCAATATTCTTTTACCAGCAACAAGGCTATAATTTGCATGTTAAATTGATGCAAGCATGATATGAACTTCTTTCTACTCATCATCTGGCTAGAACATAAATATGGATTCCTACTAGCACTTAAAAATATGATGCAGTCTAATCTTATGAATACCATTGTCAGGGTTGTGTTTTTTTTTTTTTAACATCTTGTTGTACAGTGTGTTGAGGAGAGTATTTTGGATCATGTCGTTACTGTTAGTATTACATACATAGAGTACAAGGACTAATCTCTTACATATCATGAGTGTGTTTATGTATGCACAGGCACACGTATACTTAAGAGCGGGCCTGCAGAAATCAGCATCGTCTGTGAAACCTTTCCCGAATTCACTGGCTTGCGTTACTGGTCCTCTGAGAAGATTCACGTGCTTGAAGTGCATGCACGTGCAGAAAAAAACCACAAATTCTGCTGTGAGAAAGGGTTGAAGGATATTTCTCTAAGAAGTGATCCAGATAATGACTTAGGGAAGGGATATGTTGTGAGAAGGAAAGGGGTCTCTGGAGATGTCAGCCCATGTCGGACAGGGGAATTACTTTGTCTGGTGTCACTCATGAGCCTACTATTTAACTGAAAAATAAAAATTAATCTTAGAGCACCAGTGTACTTCTATTGCCTGAGGAATCTCTGCAGATAAGAGGAAAGTATGAAGCAAAAAAAAATAAACGCTTTTTCTGTTACACTGACAAGGCTTTAAACTAGTACATTTTTCCCATTTTGGTTTCTGACTAAACAGATTCCTCTGTGCAGAAAGATTTCACTGGTCACGGGCATGTTATTTAGAGAAGGATTTGCAAAGTTTCTCAGTTAAAGGGAAAAAAACAGAACAAAACCAAGCTTTCCTCTTTAGGATTCAATCACTTGTCATGTTGTATTTAAGTTCCCCATATAACATTAACCCAATATTCACCATTGGAATTACACTAAATCAGAGAAAACGAAACTTGTCATTTGCTTGATGTTGATTTGTCTCCCAGTTCCAGAAACTGTTACTTTAGATCATACTCGTTTGGCAGTCACTCATTGCATCAAACCATTTGCTAGCAGAAGCAGTCTTCTGTCCACACGTATGACTGTGCCTGCTGACTGTCTTAAAGCAGGACTCGATGAGGAAAGCTTCACTTGTCAGACTGTTTCCAACCCTATACCACCGCCACGGAACAGCACAGGTTCACGTGGAGCATCAGGAGCAGCCCGCTCTGCGGGCTGGAGACATGCTGCGCTGGCTGAGGACCAGCCCTGGTCTCTGCTGGTGGCTCCGTGCTCTGCCAGCTGCGGTTACAGGGAGGGGAGCAGAGCCCGGAGAGCAGCAATCCCACTGCTCCCAAAGGGAGCTTCATTTCCCTGTGCATTTTTATCAGGTGTAAATGGAGGTTGGAGGTGGCAAATAGTTTGATTCGTTTTGTAAAGTCAGCACAACGACCACAAACTTGTTATTACAGTATAAACAAAGGCCAACGTGAAAGGCTGGGCGCCTTGGTGAAGGCCTGGCCCCTCCAATTCCGCACCACTAGATATGAACGGTCTGAAAGCCTCAGATAGTTCCACAGGGGGTACCTTCCCCTGACCCTTGGCTGCACGGCCACAAGCACTTAAAATAAAGGCATCTCCGCCCGGACCGCGCTCTCCCCGGCCGTCCGGCCCGGCCCCCGCAGCGCCGAGTGCCAAAAGCGGAGGCACCCACTGCCCGCAAGCAGCGGTCGCGACCGACCCCGCTAAGATGGCGGCCCCTGACCCCCGCGCTTCCTCTTCCGGCCGGGGTTGCCATGGCGCTGCCCCCCCTCGGCCCCCCCTCAGCCGCCGCTGCGAGTGTTTACATCGGGCGGGAGGAGCCGGAGCGCCGGAGGAGACGGGGACGCAGTTGGCGACGACGGCCGCCCGCCCTCTATCCCCTGCGGGCGGAGCGCCGGGAGACGCGGCATGAAGGTGAGGCGGGGCGGGGGCCGGGGACTGACCCCGGCCGGGCCGGCAACGCGGCTGTGGTGCGGTGTGCTCCCCTCTGGGAGAAGCTGCAGGCTTCACCTGCGTTTGTCCTCTCTCTCAGGCCCTCCCGAGGGCGCGGGGGACGGCTGCATTCTCCTGGCCGGCTTGCTGTGCAACCCCCGGCTGGGTCACAGCCGTCTCATTGCGAACTTGGGTGACCCGGGAGGGGTGGGCGCTGAGACACCCTTACTAAAGTTGTAACCTAACGCCTTAGGAAGGCTGCCTCTGCAGTTTTTCTGCTTAGGAGGCAAAGAGAGGATTACATTGCAAAAATGACTTGTAGTGGTGCCGAGGTATTTTCTCCTGTCGTGCTGAATCTGTTTTGTTTGCAAGCACGTATCTCTGTAGACTGCTGTCTTTCATCAATCAGTCTGAAGGCACAGCAAGTACTCCCTGTCTCCTGAATTGGTCTAGCAGTGAAAATTTTGTCAAACAACCACATCATAAGGTCCTTGAAGCATAAACTATGTGCCTACGGTCTGCACCTGTTGTGATGGGGAATTCTGGCTCAGGCCTTTTTGCAAGCCTCAGTCAAGAAAGTGTGGATGGGAAGTTGCGCAGCTTATGAAGGCTTTGGGTGCTGGGCAGTGCGAGTTTTGGTCACTCAAAAGAAGCATCATCTGTGCATACACGGGGCTCACAGCTAACAGATGAAAGATAAGGGGCAACCTCCAAGTATATGGAGGGATATGAAGAAAGTTTCCTACTGTGCAGTGTTAGTTTTTCACTTTGCTTGACAGGTGTTGATTTTTTTTCTCTCTGAATACTTGTTTGTTCAGATAGAGTGGGATAACAGAAACATGTATGAGGAAGGCACCGGTAAACAGTGTTATGGCCTTGGGTGAGCTGTTGGCTTGTGCTGCAGAACAGAAATCTCAGAGTGCTGGCTGAGCGGTACATCCAGCTTAAGGCCAAAAAACAGACAAGGCTTCCTTCAGCTTCTGTTTTATTGCATGCAGAGTAAAACAGTGATAATTCTTGCTAAGCCCCTGACTTCTGCTGTATTCCTCTTCTTACCCCCACCAGAACAGGAAAGCTCACGGCTATTTTGAATGGCCTTGCTCAAAAATATGGCAGTATGGGAGTGGAGTTGCCTTGTGCTTGGGAGGAATTGGTGCGTTCAAGGGGAGAGTGTTTTTCCCCTTTTTTTTTTTTGCCTTTTATCAACTGTAAGTACTGAGCATTCTGGTATAAAAAGCCCTGCAGTTTTCTCTTTAAATAACTTACTTCAGTGTGTATTTCTTTCCAAGTGTACCACCTTCTTCTGTAAGAGTTGCCTCAGTTTCCTCCATGGACCCCTGCAGGTGCACGAAATAATGCCTTAAGGTGTAGTGTGGAAATAATTACACTTTAACAGCTGTAATGCATCAAAATGTTTGTGCTTTCATTCCCCCCCCCCACCTCTTAAAAGGACGAAGAAGTGGGTGGCGGGGGGGGTTGGAAAGAAAAGGAGGGTTTCTGTATGATGTGGGAGTTAGATCTGGGTCCTTTTTGTGGACCTGCTCACAAATAGTTTGGTGTGATTTTAAAACAAATCAATGTGGAGTTTAGGTTGTTGATCAGTGCAGGGAAACTACGCTTAAGAATCAAGCTTTTTGAAAAGATGTTTTGTCTATTTCTTCTCTAATTGCTGTTCTGCCTTGGGAAATACATCTGAGCTTGTGTGCTTTTTATCAGCATTTGTTTTGAGTCTTTCTCATCGCTGTTGGTTAGCAGGTTGCTGAGAATGCAGGGCTGTCAAAGTAAAACAGGCTAATGCAAGTTTGTGTAAGGATGGTCTGTCTCCTTGGCAGGGGGAAGAAGCAGCTGAAGAGAAGTAGTGACATCAGGGAAGTTTGGCTGTGCAAATAATCCTTCCAGGACCCATAACTGTCTGGTTGCTGAGGAAACTGAAGTTTGTGCTTTATTTTTAAGTCAATCAAATAAAATAAGTATTCTATTCAAAAGGTACAGCGACGTACAGCAGCATGGCCAAGTCACAGTTTAAAGCTTGAAGCGTTGAAGGTGAGGGGGATTCAGGATCACCTCCATGCTTACTTCGCTTCTGTTCCCATCTTTTTCAGGCAAAAGTGATGCTTGGAGGTGGCATCTGTGGACCATTTCAGGCAACACAAAATATAAAATTGGAAACCTTCATTTCTTGAGTTATAAGACAGGAATGAGATGCAATTAGCCTGAAGGTGGACCAGTACTATAGGTAGGAAATACGTAACTGATATGTGAAGAATATGCCAAGGGCTTTTGCTTTCCTTCAAGGGCAGATGATTTTGATGGCAAGAAAGTGCACCTTTCCAGGCTGTGTTAGGAGCCTGAGTACCAAGCCTGTCAACTTAGAAGGGCTGTTCCATTTATTAGGGATGTAGATAACTGTGGGGAGAGGACCTAACTCCATCCATCATGCTGTCAGCTACCAATTACCACCCCACAATGTGTTTCTAGTATTGTTCTGTGGAGCTAAGCTCTGAATTTCTCAGGTCTTAGAATTGAAGAATGTGCTTGCTTCCTGGGCTAACAACCTCTTCACACATTATCTTGAGCAGGTGAATGAATTAGAGCATTAGAGTAGTCCCTGGCGGCTGCCTGGTGCAGCAGCTGCTGCTGTCATTGCTCTAACTTAACATAGTCAGAGGAAGGGAAGGCATTGAGAGTGTCAGGTGGTATTGAAATTCTTTGGGAGAGCAAGCTCAAAGAGGTGATCTTGTTTAAGTAGTTGCTCCCCTTATTATTGAGTTCACATGATTCTGTGAAGTATGGTGAGAGCTGGTGGTGCTTGTGTTCATGTTTGAGTTACGTGTTTTGGGATGAGAGAGTGTCACAGTTGGAACGTTTTCCTTGGAGAAACTTTTATAGCTATATTTAAGGAAACAAATGTGGACTTACTGCCTGTAGTTGTTCTGTTTTTCTAACTGCTCTTGATACCTGATGTTGACAGGTGAATGCTAGAGATCTAACAAAAGGCAGATATTTTGAAGATGAAGTCCAATCAAAAGTTATGAGAAACCTAAGTAAATATTTATCTTGTGATTACAAACAGCTCTGTTCCTGAAGAGTGTCATGGATTGTCCTGCCAAAACTTGACGCATGTGTAACTTTTTCTGCACATCTCTGATCCTCCTTAGCTGGGCTTGTGACAGTTGAAATGAAAAGTGCTTTGGAAAGGATCAGCTTATAAAAGGGAGAACAGAGGAGGTATGGCTTTCTTTGGAGTGTGTAGCTGTCTTTTCCTGGCACGTAGTCTTAAATTTTTTATAGAAAGCGGGAGGAAATTGAATGTAAGTGATAGGAAAAGTAGAGGGGACCACAGACTGTACAAATACTATAAATAATTCTGACTTAAATATTTGCCTGTGATGGGTCATCTCTGCTAAGTGCGCTGCCTTACAGATGTTCTGGTTGTTTTGCTTTCCCAGTGTTTCAGCTGAATTTCAGAGAGACAGGAAGAGGTTACATGCCTTCAGAGTTCTGGGCAAGGTGTGTGCTTGCATAGATATGGCAGAGGTGGAATCTTAAGCAGTTTCTTTTTTTGACTGGAAGTAACAAAAACAGTTTAGGCTTGTGTTAGCAAACTTTGTAATTTTAACCCTTGTGCCTAAGTTCTAGTGCAATTCCTGTGCTTCCTTTCCATGTAAATACCAATTTGGAGGAAGAGCCTGTGTACTTTGCAGATCCTCAGAAATTGCAGGCAGCCATTACCAAAAGTTATTGCTACTAGAATAAATTTTTCCTTTTAAGTCAACAGGTGCGATGTTTGCAGTCATTGCAATCAACTGTTTTCTCTATCTGGCAGCTGCTTTCTTGCTGGGTGAAGTAACTCCGGCTGTAATCTTGTGTGCAGCAAGTTGTGGTCTTATTTACACTTCTCGCAGTTAATTTGGAAGAAAATGAGATTTCTGTGATGCCTGAAATAAAAGGGGCATTATTGCTGGCGGTGCTTCTGGCTGTTGAGTTGAAGCATGCTGGTTAGGTGTAAAACTGGAGAGCCTGCTACTAGCAGAAGATGGAGTGCTTGCTTTGTAGAGTATGTAAATAATTGAATTGAAATGTTATGCCTTACAAACAATAGATGCAGAGAACAACGAGGGACGCTCTGAGCTAAAAGAGCTGAGATCTGAGATGAGAACTCCTTTGTGAGGAAGGAAATAGACTTTACTACCTAGCCATCAGCAGAAGCAGCAGGGTAGCGATGTGTAATACGTGCAGTATAGTACAATCTCCTGCCTTGTTTCCTCAAAGCTAATTCCAAAATGTTGGATGTTTTGCAGAAAACACGTTTTGAAATTCCTGTTTAAATAAAAATCTGAACAGAAATGAGTTCTGGATTGAGTAAAATATTTTACTCTTAACCTCAGTTTCCAACTTTTAAAATTATTTTTCATGCTTCTGGAACAGCTTTCTAACTTCAGATGGATTTGTAGTATTGTTAATTTTTTGTCTACTTGTTCAAAACTTGCAATTTCAGTTTTTTAAAAAGTCAGCTTCTGTTTCAGGCTGTTCCAGTGAAGCCTCTTGTGACTTTACTGGGAGCGTTCATGTTTGTCAGCTTGGTTACATACGCATTATGTACTTTGAATTTGAGTTTTGTCACAGAAATCATTATATTCTAGCTGTGAAAACCCTAAGAAAAATTAGTTAAATTTCAGCTTGTTAAAGCTAAAGCACTAGTTGTGCACTGTTAAGGAAATACTTGCAAGCAACGTAACTCAAGTTGGCCACGCAAAACCGCTAAGGAATTAGTGCAGCCCTCCGTGAGCTTTTTTAAAATACTGCATGTGAAATTGTGACCATGCTGAGAACAATGGGGGGAAAAATAAAGGAAGTGTTAAGTCTGTAGTGTGGTTAAGAAAATACTAATGACCTCTGATACAGGCCTGTGTTATTAAACAGAGGGCTTCTCATTTGTATTTCAGACAAATTTCTCTTGCTGTCTCCAGCTTTCTAGGGTGATGCTTGTATGTCTCAGTAGGAAAGTGGAAAATATTCTGTCTGTAGCATCCCCTTTCTAGTTTTTTTAGTCAGTAAAATCAGCATTAATCATTAAATCTACCTGCCAAGAAACAGAGTGGAGAAAATATGTTTATCCTGCTTTTGCTAATTACTATGTGCGATAAAATTGTGGGTTGTGAACTCTCATGATTGCTTGCTTTTGGTTCATCAGCCCAACTGTCCAAGGGATTCCCCATCCTCCTAGAAATCTTAATTAACAGACAGTGAATGACTGGCAGGTTGTGGGAAGACTTCTTCCTCCCCATTGAAATTACCTAAGTCAGAGAGTGGTCAGTTTTATCGGTAGGGGTTAATTGATATTTTTAATATATACTTTAATTACTGTGAGATTGGTTTGCAGTGATGCAGAGTCATGCTCTGGTTCAGCATCATTCCACATCTGTACTCTCTATTTCAGAGTCTGTCTGGTGTTTCTGTGATGACTTTTCTGTATGTGTTAGCCTGTCTCCAGCTTTAATGATTGTTAATGTTTGAATTGTGCTGTGCAATGACACTTTGCCTTCATGTAACTTCTTTTTTCCAAACAAGTGCAACCCTGCACAGTCAGTTTTTCAGCATAAACTGTGTTCTGGACAAGGAATGCCCTTCCTTGCAGAGGTAGTGGTTTAAACTGGAATTGACAGCAAGTCATGCAGCCTTTTTCTGGGTAATTTTTCAGCTCTTGCACTGCTGCAATGTGTTATCCTTTTGGTGATTACACTGTCCAACCTGCTCCAAGTAAGGAGTTGTTCGTTGGGCCGGGTCAATACATGATCAAAAGCAAGGTGTTTTAGTTTCGCTTGTTTATTTCTGAAGAATGCTTTCCGTGCCAACACTGCTTTGCTAAGTAAAACTCAGATCAAAAAGAATTGTCAATCAAAACAAAATTAAATAAAATCACTAGTTCAAAACTCCAGAACTGTCTGAACTATGGCTGACTGTATTGGCTTTGTGCTGTATGAGGGTGTGAGTGTAAGAAGTACAAAACAGACCGTTTACTGGCGTGCTGAATGGAGAGTAGACCATGTTATTGCTTCGTTGAGAAATTATTTATGCCAAGTAAATCCTAGTTGGGATTACTCACAGCATGAAGTTATTTTATTACTGTAGAAGTAGGATTTGACTCTTCTGCTGAGGACAATAGAACTTGGTCTTGATTTGAGGTCAGCAACACTAAAGCTTGCTCTTGTTGCCTCCTTCCTCTGCAGGCGTGTTCTGCCCCGTTGTTAAGACAAAATTAAATGTTGTTGAAATCACAGCCTCCCTAATGCGTTTGCCCAAGTGCAGAGAAGAACGAATAATCTAAGCAACATTTCTAGGACTTTCTCACAGTGTACTATGAACAAAGTGCTATAATTTTACACTACTGTCATCCTCAGCATTTCTATTCCTGTACTTTCCTTTAATGTTCTAGGGGTTTTATAACTGCAACTCAAATTCCCCTTGGGCTGAAACCTGGCACAGAAGCTCTCATTATGAGCTAACCTTGTTTTGCAGAATTAAAAGCAAAGCATCCATCAAGAGGCTCTCTTAAACCTATGGGAAAGTGAAAAAACTGTTTATGGTTGCAGATCAATTTCTTTCTCCTCTACAGGAAAAGTGCAGCTGACTTTGGAAACCCCTGAGGTGTGGGTGTGCAGTTAAGTGATGGCTGATTCACTGGAATGTTCCTGTAGCATTTAGAAAAAATTAAATGGAAGTCTTAATTCTGCAACATACTGAAAGTTTATTGCTGAAATAAAACCTGCAGCTGCAACAAACACCTGCCTCCAAAAGGTGCAGTGATAGTTCTGCAAGCTCGCTTCTGCTACCTGAGAGGAGTTACCAGCACTAGTGTGTGTAGGTAGGTGGTTGGTAGTGTTGAGTAGCCTTAGCTGAAATTAAGTACCTGTGGAGGATTAGCTCCCTGGAAAAGAGAGGCGTCGTGTTTAACTACCTACACAGTGTCTTAATTGTCTAAAGTTCTTTTGTAAAAGCAACAAAAAAAAAAAAGTCTTGTTGCCTTAGGAACTGAGGCTTTATGTCTTTCTGTAGAAGCAGAGAGGACGTTACATTCTAAGCCATGAGCCACTTTGAAGTTTGGGAGACAGAATAGTTTAGTTTAATTTGATTAAACATGAAATATCAAAGATAAGTTTTGTGGAGCTTCATTACAGTGATTGGATGGAGGAGAGAACCCAGATTAACACCAGCATTAATAATGTCATTGTAGGAAAGCCAGATGAAATTTAGCTGTTGTTACTGGATCTGACAAGTCTTTTGTCATCTGCACACATTGGGCCTAATCATGTCCCATTTCCCTCCCACTTGGAGGAGACAAACCCAGGATGGGAAGAACTGTTGATTTTTCATTGTGGTTTTAGGAATGGGGAAGCACGTAATGAGCTGGAAGCCAATTATGTTTAGTCTTGTGGGCACGCAGTAAGCATTCTTTAAACATAATGCAAAAATCGTGAATGCTTTTGCTAAGGTACTTTAAAAATATTGGCTTAGATTACCAAAACACTTAGCAAAACAGCCCTGTGCTTAGGGATGACTACTTCTTTCTTCCCACAGATCCACCAGTTTTGTAACTCTTTAGAGGCTGGTCTATCCTGTGTAGTTTTCGGCTGAGATGCATTTTGTGCTACATTTAAACAATAAATACATAAAGGTGTTGGACCTGTGCTGAGAGAGCTTAAGGTGAAATTGTATATGGAGCAGTGAAGCGTGCACTGCTGTTAATTTTTTTTTCTGTTAAATTGCTTTATTGGAGTTGTACCTACATAGAATGGCAGATCTGAACGTGGATGTTTGAACAGGACAGAGGACGGGAGACAGAGGCTGGCAGCTGTAGGTTTGTGTAGGACCAAGCAGGAGGTATGGCCCTGTGGGCCTTTAAGGAAAGGTTTTGCTAGGAAGAAAGCAGTTTTGAACAAGGAAATAAGTGAAGTTGTAGGCTTAAGGGCAAAGTGGGGACAAATGTGAAGATGAGTGTTGGAAAGGAAAAGCTGGTGTAAAGTGTTCAGAAACGAGGCCAGAAATGTGAAGATCTAGGTCAAGAAATAAATGCATTTTTCACTTGAAAATGCATGGAGAAAATAGTAGCTAGAGCTGGAGTTTGGCCAGGAGACTAGAATAATTATTAAAGGGTAATCTAAGATCTGAAATGCTACACTGCAGGTGAAGCTGTGGCTGTGGGCTTTAAATTCCTCCAGCTTCTGTTCTCCAAGAGGGAGGTGATTCCTAATAGACTTCAGTACACCAGACAAAAGTATTAGAGTATTCACGCATGTTGTGCAGTGGGTTTTTTTGGGAGGGGGGTTTTTGTGTGGGATTTATTTTGAAAAAACTTGAGTATTTCTAGAGATTGAGTATGAATGGCAAGCAGAGCCACGATTGTAAGATACGCACCTCTCTTTGTTTGGAAACAGCAGTGACGTTGTTTTCTTACTAGTCATAAGCGAATGGAAACTTGCAAGTGTTTGCCCTAAACTGCATGAAATTTCAATAAAAAAAGTCCATCCTGTGAATTATGTTTATTTTTTCCCCTTCTTTGTTGGCCTTTTTTCTTGGTTATTCAATAACATGCTTGTTGTCTCCAGTTTAAGATTATACGTGATAATTAGTGTAAACTAGAAACATAAGAGTCCAGAAGACCTAAAAGTGTGTGTGGAGAGAGCTGGGGGTTTTGGTTATTTCAAGATCGTCTGCAGGAACATTTTAGAAAGCTTAGCAATTTCCATCACTGTGTTTGGGCATTTGCAGTGACAGTCTTGTCACTGTTGACTTAGATGCAAAATGGGCCAGTCATGGTTGCCTGGTGTTGGGATTGCTCCTGAAGTACTTGGTTTCTTCTAATACTCAGTATGCTGCAGAGAGTGAGCTGGTATGGGCTGTTTGTGTGATTGAGCATGCTGAGGTCATTTATTAACACAAATGTGATGGTCTTTGTTTCAGTTGTCATCAGGATAACTCAGAATCTTGTGGAAAATACTGATCCTCACTGGGTGGGGACCTTCTTCCTTTCTATCACTGTATGAACTTACTGCAGCATTTGGAAAATGTATAGTCTTTAAATGTACTGAAAATCCTGGCATAACACTGAAGTCCTAGTCAGAATTATACTCAAGTGTTGTATCCTGGGGAGAAGTGTGAGGTGTAGTCTGAAGTGCTGGTAAGTGATTACACTCCAGTTCATGGCACTTAGGTAGTTCAATACTAGCAGTGCTCTCGATCCATAAATACATAGCCTTCTGTGAAACACAATACAAGACAGCAAAATGCAGTTCTTTTCAATTGTATGTTCCTAGGCTCTGTGCCATAACCTATTCCAATAATAACACGTGTTTGAATCATTGCTTCTTCAATGCATCTAGTGAGGAATTGAACCACATTCTCAATTTAAAAGACCATACAAGCCTATGCAATGAGAAGAATATTGTACAGTTAATAACCTACTAGTGTTTCTGAACTGTTGATGCATCTTCCTGCTTCCTAGATGCTTCTGCAATAGAATAGTTCAGTTAGAAGGGACCTACAAAGATCATCAAGTCCAGCGGCCTGACCTCTTCAGGCTAACCAAGAGGTAAAGCATGTTATTACAGGCATTATCCAACTAGAGGGAGCACCAAAGTAAAAGCAACATCTGCGTGCGTTGCTTCTGCCGTGGCTGGAGCTCGAGATGATTATGATGGAATTGCTGTACGCTGCATGGCTGCTCATCTGTAAGCCATTAACTTAGGCAGTTGTATGTATCCCACTCCATTATTCATCTGTCAAGGATCCTTAAGAATAAAAAAACAGACCTCACTGATGCATCGTTCTTGAAATAATAGTTTAAAATAAAGTTGAGAACAACAATTTTACCTATAACTTAGTTGTAAATCTTATAAGACAATTTCCCAGAATTTTTGTTTGCTGTATATTACCATGCTGCCAGAGCTATGGATATCTTGTTCTGAGTATTGATGTTTATATTACCAAGCTTGCAGCAGGCTTTGTGGACTGAACTTATCAAGTATAACTAAAAAAGCAATGGGCATGTTAATGTGCAAAGCCATTGTAAAGAGGCTATATAATCTTGTTAGTTAGTATCTGTCAACATTTGAGCCTTAAGTATTACTTCTAGATATGGATGCTAGAACCAAGCATCTCATCTACTGTCAACTGTTCTACATTTTGATTACTTAGTGAAATTCAGTGCTAACGCTGCACACTTATTCACTGGTCTCAGTGATTAACGTGATAAACTGAAGTGTGATAAACACAGATGTCTGAGACTGCTTCTCCTAGAAGCTCCCTATGTAGGGCAATTAGCAGCAAGATGTCAGTGTGATAAAATGTCAATGAATAATTTGGCTTATTCCATAGGAAACATTTCCAACTTCATTTGAGGAAGTAAGAGATCTTAAGGCTCTTGCAGGCAGCATTTGTTAAATTTGTTGTTGTTCTTTCTGATAGTGAATCCTGAAATAAAAAAGTACATTAGTTTTTTTTGGTGTTTGTTGGAAGGATTCTCAAAAATACAAAAAAAAAAAGTGCTCTGAATAGAGTTCAAAATATTATGATTTTTCTCAATAATTAAAACATTCTCTTTAAAAATTCTAACCCTCTCTGTTAGATACTAAGAACATTCTATAAAAGTAGTAAACTTGGGTTGCATATTTTTCTTCTGTGGGATTCCAGTAGCAAGTGTTAAAGTTTGGAATTAGAAGTAAGTTGTCAAACAGCATCTCAGCCACAGACTTTGTAGGGATCTATCGTGGGCTCTGTTTCCTTACAGCTGGGTTTGCTAGTACTAGTTTAGGGCTAAAGCTGACCATCTATTGAGATAAAACTTTTTATTTCAGAATTAGCATTGTCAATGTTAACCACTGTACTGGAGAGCCATGTGGCTGCTGAGCACTGGTTAGATTGCATGTTAGGAGAAAAACAGAGCATAATGCCACTGCTCACTTCTGGTAGCATTTTGCATCCTCGTATTTATGTAAATGATAGCAGATATAAACCAGAGGATCTTCACTGTCATTGACTGTTGTCAAGATCAACTATTGAGCAGGGTTGTCTAATGGTAGCAAAGTGAGGCTACTGATTCTTCTGAAGAAAGTAATTCATCCACAGTGAATGTCTGCTGGTTTTGTTTTTTTTTTTCCCCTTTAGTCCCAGGAAGCCAGAACGTCTCATCAGGCAGCACACAATCAGCGTGAACTCAAGCTTTAACTTGTGCAGTGAGTTCTTCAACTCTATAGGGTTTGTTTTGTTTTTTGAAGTAATTTTGGTCTTGCAAACTGGAAAGCACAGGTAGAGGATTAGGGGACTTTCTAGTCTAGAAACTGTTATAATTGTGGTTCGGAATGTTTACAATGTAAATATCGGTACTTTCTGTCCTGCAGGACAATTTTTTTATAAGAAAATATATTCTGTTTTGGTGTTCTAATGTAGCCTCGTCTTTTCCTTTCTCTCTGTAGCATTAATAGATAGATATGTACTGAAATATATTGTCTGTGGCTGATGTAGAAACTTACTGAAGTGCATGCTCCATGTTCAATTTGTTGCTCCTGTCTGGAATTTTGTTTACCTGTTCTTAAAGCATAGATCACATTATTCAGGTGAAGTGCTGAGATGGTTAGACCTTCTTGTCCATAACTGGTTCTTCAATTTTATTATTATTATTATTTTGGATCAGATTCTCTCAGTCATCATGTTGCTGCTTTCTCATATGTGCTCTGTGNTTCAGTCATCATGTTGCTGCTTTCTCATCTGTGCTCTGTGATAAATACACTTTTTTCTCCTCCTTTCCACAATAACTACCTTAAGGAATGACTTAATGTCTGAACCAGTACCTCGTAGTGGTCTAGTCACTCTAATCAAAGCTGGGTGCTGTTGGTATCAGATGTTTTGAAGTGCAGAAGAAATATTCCTTCAGTGTTGATGCCTTAGGTAAAGCTTGCACAGTCGTGGATGGCAAAAGTTGAGGTTACAACAGTGGCATGCACAACAGACTTTTAGCTTACACTTACACTTTGTTTACCTTAAAAGCAATGAGGTGATACTTGTTTTCATGCCCATTCTGTTGAGGTGGGGCAAAAGGGAAATAGATGAAGATGTAATATGCTTGTTTAAAGGAAGAAGTTAAAGCATGTTAGTGTTCAGAACATGCAAAATGAGAAAAGAAAGTACTCAGTGCTGTTGGAGGTAACCTTATAGTCACAGGGTTTGAAAAATACAGAAATAATGCAGATTGAATGCTGTGATCTCTTTTTCTCCAAGTCTGAAATAGTAAAATCGTGCAAGCTGCTGATGTCCTGATGTTTTAAGCTGACTCAGTGACTGTCCAGCTGTGTATGTTAATATGTATTTTCAGATAGTCCAGACTGCAAACCTGTTTCTGTTTTCAAACAGCCCAGAAGCTTTGTTTCTAATGAGCACTATGTTTCTAATTTCACTTTTGGCTGTACTAGCATTTGAAAAAACAACTATTATTATAAATGGAGCTCCATAGCTATCCCTACTGTTTACTCTGCCTTTACTTAAAAGAAAGGGGGAATAGGAGAGACGGGACCTTGTTTACTTTTCTTTGATACTTTGAAATTGAAAAAGCAACTACACTTTCACAGCTCCACAGTGAGTTCAGCAGCCCTAAATACAACTGGATGCTCTCAAAATCAACAAATCTGACAACTCAGCTTGCATCTGACTAAAGCAGTGTTGAAGGCTCTTTCCAAGATCCTGAAGGCTGGAAAGAGGAATTGCAGAACTTTGGAGGGCAGTCTGGTAGTTTTCCCATAGAGGTTTGCTCAGTGGGTCATATGTGCAGGTACAAATGCAACTGATAGGGGAAAACTGTGTAGTCAATGGACTCCATTGGATTAGGAGGCTGTAAACAAGTTTGCTTTGTCTTTCTGTGAAAAAAGAGGTGTTGGGACCATTTGTATAACCCATATTTATCTACTTCTGCTTTCAGCAGGGCACCAGTGTTTCCGAATCTAGTCTTGGTGAGTCATAGATGAATCCTTTTAAATCAGAGGTTATTTGGAAGTTTCAAGAAAAAAATCTGATGGTGTATCTGCTGTCACCCATGGTAAAAGAGGATTTGAAATGATGATTCTGTTATGTGTATTAAAAATAATAATTTAGAAATTGTTTCACCTTTCAGTTCCTGTTTCAATCTGCTCAGACCCTCAGACTTTTTGCTTGCTAGCTGCGCTAGCTTGAGGAGTCTTTTTTTTCCCCCCTCTTTTGAGTAATTAGACTTCAAAGAAATCTACCAGCAGCATTCTTCATCAGGTGAAGGGAGCTCCTTGTGTCCTTCACATCTGGCATATTATCTAATCCTGTAATTAGTTTTGTGGTTCCTCTCTGAACTTTCTCCAACTTTCCTCCTCTTGTTCTATTCTGCAGGGACCTAGCTTAGAGACACAGATGGTGGAAGATGAAACTGAGACAACAAATGAAGAACTGCCCCCTCATCTGCGAGAAGAGCCTCCCGAAGGTACAGTAACAGCAGCCAGTATAAATTCTTTGCATTAAAGTGGGAAAAGCAATCAGGCCAAGAAAGTCGTCTGTCTTTCTTGATTTAACTTGAGAGCCTTCCTGTGCCTCTTTTCTGCAAGAGAGAAGGCTTTGCTGAGAGCTGAGCCAACCTCCCACCCAGAGGTCTGGCCAGCCCCCAAACCTTTTGCATTTGAAGAGGGCTGCCCCCACTGCGATGCTGACGTTGTTCTGCGTTCTCTTTAACAATGTGGTTTCTGATTAAAATCGTCCTCCCTGATCATCCTGTCTGTAAGCTTAGGAATAAAAAGCCTCCTGTATTGTGATATTTTGAGCAATCATTAAAGAAGACTTCCTAAGTGGTCATCTGTGCAGCTTCCTGCTATTAATATTGGCCCCAGCAGAGCCTTGTCAAAGACAAGCATTTTGATTTTGTTTCTTTCTGCCATCTCTCTTGGAAGCCAGTTTAGCCATCTAAGGAGGAGGCAGTGAGAGGCTGTCAGTCAGTAGGAGGCTCAGAAATGCCAATTTTAATTAAGAATCTTGTTTGCAGTGACTTGTTCTGGATGTATACAGGGAATGGATTTTTCCCACTAAGTGTTCCAGATATACATGCAGGAAAATAGGTGTTATTTTCTTTTGAATAGAAGCTGCTAACATTGCAGCAAGCGGTGTTTTGAGCTTAGTTTCCGGTTCAGTGACTTTTAAAACACAATCGCTCATAATCATTGCGGACAGCTTTAACAACTCAGAGTGTGCTGAGGTTCTTATTAGCAGCTTACTGTTAAAATATCACAGCATGTCCCTGGGAAACATAAACGTGTTTTATAGTTCTTCTTTAAGAGAAGAATCTGTTCTTGATATAGCATTTATTCTGACAGCCGTTGTTAAAGGGTGTATGAACCAAACAGTTTTATACATCTGCTGCTCTGTCCCTTCTTGTTGAACGCTGTTACGGTTTTGCCTTCAAATTCTAATTTCTTGCTCTGCCATTTCATATACTGACTGGCAATTATGATATAGAGAGGTAAGTGAAAGGCAGGTCTCTATAACTTCTATAAAGCTGAAAGGAAATGCATATGGAAGATGGTGATAATCATATACAGGTTGCTCCAAAAGTAATGCCTCCTATTTATTTCCATGGAAACTATAACAGATCCAAAGAGCACGATAATGTTATTTGGTAGAGCAAATTCTCAGCTGCAAATCACTGTTTTTCAACATAGTCACCGCCATTAGCTATGCACTTTTGCCAGCAATGAACAAGAGCCTGCATGGCCATGCTTACAAAAATCTGCACCAGCAGAGGTGACCCAGAGGTGACTGCTGAAACACACCACCACCGCCTCACTGTGCTCACATCCACTGTTAGGTCTCCACAAATGTTCAGCAAGCATTGATGAATGTCAATGGATGCTGTTTTTTCTGCATGGAGGAATTGAATTCCACCCCTTTGCTTCATCTGCACTCCCATGTCAGATGCCATTGTGTTAGAGTGCCCTTCTGTTGCCATCTGTCACACGGCAACAACATGGAACGGAATATTGGTGGGAAGCTTCAACCTCTGCTGCCATCCCACCATCTGCCTTTGAGGTTGTGGGCCAACATCATAAAATAGGAGGCATTGCTTTCGGAGCAGCACTTTTATTTGTATACAGAGGATATAATCTTGATTTCTTTCTTTCTAAGTAATGCTGAGTCAGCGTGTAGTGACAGTGCATTGTTGAAGTTAGAATTCTGGTCCGCAGCTTGAGCTGGTGATTACATGAGCCTAGAGATCGAATTTTGAAATGTAAGACATGGGAGATCATCTTGCCTCATCAGTTCATCAGGAGGAGAAGGAGGAGACTGAGATTCTTGGACTACGCCTTTGAATTGTGTAATCCGAAGGTTTTTTAAAATGCGACTGTGTTTTTGCAAAGCTAATCTTTGTAGTTGAAAGTGCTTGCTTCTGCCTGCAGTCCTGCTGGTTGAATAATGATGAAAAGTGTCAGTATTGATATTCCCCTTGTGTGACTCCTTGAGCACTCTGGGAGGAGTGTGCGTCCGGGATCTGCCTGCTGTGCTGTGTGCGGAAAAGAGCTGTGGAGCCGTGAGTTCTCTTGGAGTCTGAGCTTGGTGAACTGTTGTGGTTGGCAGTGATACTGACAAAATAGAAGGGATAGAGCAGAAGTGGGGTAGAGACTGGGAGAAATTGCTCCTGAAAGATGACTGTGAGAGTTATGCTGAATTACAGCCGGTGTTGGTGGAGCTGGGGAGCAGGAATGATGCTTAGAAGCTGCTGCCTACCAGCAGAGGCCAACCAGAACTGCTGTGAAGATCATGCAGTTGCACGAGAAATTTCAGATAGCCCATGACAGAAACAGATCTCTGCAGTTCTTTTAATATGAAGTGCCATTAAGCACCGTCTTTCTGTTGTTGCTCTTCTGCTGCTTCCTGGTTTCTTCTGGTAGCGCAGCACGCTGTGCTTTCTCGTGCTGTCTGGCAGCATGTTGTTAGACAAGAGAAACTTCTGTGGCTGAAAGGAAATGAACCAGGAATCCCCAGAAGCTAAGAGTTAGAAGTTCAGCGTGACCTAAATCCATTTAGTTTATCTGCTCTCAGAGTTAACTTCTTGATATTAAAAAGTCAGAACAAGCGAGCAAAGATTATAGCTGACGCCAGCTCCCGCGGGGGCCGCTGGACGGATGCCCCGGAGGGCTCTGACTCCGCGGCGCTGCGCCGGAGGAGCCGGGGCCGGCGGGGTCCCGCCCGCGCGGCGCTGTGCGGCCGCGGGGGGGCGCTGCAGCGCTGCCTGAGCGACCGCTGCGGGGCGGCCACGGGGCTCCGGCGGCGTGAGCTGCGCCCGGGCTGTGCCTGCGGGAGGAAGGGGTTAAACCTGCTGGCTTCCTCCCGTAACCTACTTTAAGCGTAGCTTTGCACGCTTTCCACAAAGCCTCAGAGGCTTTTGATCCCCTAATGATATTTTTTTGCCTCCTAATTTCGTGATCTATCTGCCAAACTCACATTTCTGCCCGTTATTCCCTCTCTGTGCACCCCTTCCCATTCTCGTTAGCCCTGGTAACGTGCCGTGTCCTTGTCAGCAGGCTACTGCAGGAGCAGGTCAGGCAGTGACAGGCAGCCATCTCCTGGCACGTCTGCTTGAAGTAGCACAAAGCACCTTTGTCACAGTCAGAGGTGGCAGCCGCCCTGTTGCTATGTGTTTGAACACTGAGCAGCTTTCAAGTAGGTTCTGTGTCCCCTCAACTGCTGGCTGTTAAAGGGCAATCCGATCATGGTGGGGACTCGGTTTTGTTGCCTGGGTACAGCAGCTCCTGGCTGTAACTGTTGTTTCTTTATCTGTTGTTCCAGAGTTCTGTTGCTGACCTTTTTCTACAGTGTACTGTTAACTGCCATCAGCATCTTGCTTTTCTGTCCTTTTCTCTTAAATTACCCAAGAATGGTGATGACAATGAAATCTCCTGATTAGAGCTTCTGTGATGTGATCCATTGTGAAAAGCCAGCACTTCCTCTGCTAGATGACTTTGATCCTTGTCTTTTCCGTTTGATGGCTTAGTGACTCAGGCCTTACTCCTGCTGCTTCACCCCATTGCCTGCAGGGCCAGGGAGGTAATCTTTTCCCCTTTCTCAGCATTGGTGGGGCAATGCCTAGAGCACTGCCCAGTTCTGTGCTCCCCGGTACAAGAGACAAGGGCATACTGGCACAAGCCCAGTGAAAGACCACTGGATGGAGCCAGGCTCTTTCCAGTGGTGCCTGATGCCAGGGCAAAAGACAGTGGGTGCAAACAGGAGCACACACAGATCTGTCCAAACACCAGGAAGCACTTCTGTGCTGTGCAGGTGACAGCACTGGCAGAGGCTGCCCAGAGGCTGTGGAGTCTCCTCCCTGGAGACGCTCAGAAGCCACCGGACGTGGACCTGCTGGAGCAGGGATAGGACCTGATGGTCCCAGAGGTCCCTGCCAACCTAAACTGTTCTGCAATTCTGTGGTCTTCCACCTCGTTTGTGCTATCCTGTGTATTTAAAAGTGTTTCTGAAGTCCCTGTCCTTTACGTAGTTCTTAAGGGAAAAGTGGTTTTACTCTGACAAACTGCAATTGTTATGCATTTCAGGAATGTACCCTTAGCATATTCTGGGGTATGGCTGTTCCTTTTGGCCCTACGCTGCTAATTAGCATCCAGTGTGCTAAAGCTTGGTGCAAGACGACACAGTCTGGTTGAAAAGCTGTGTTGCTGCTTAATGGCAGGAGCCCCTCTTGGGAGCTTCCAGACCAGTTTGTTCTTCCGTGGTCTTTATGTATTAAGCATTAAAATTTTATTGGCCAACATGCTATGATCAGTCTGTCAGTGTGTGTGAGCCATCTGAACTGTCTGTGCTATCTCTTCTGCAGACTTCAGACTTAGTAGAGATGTTCTTTCTTTGCTGACAGATTGGGCCTTGTGGAGTAAAACTTTATTAAAAGCAATGGGTCTTAGCAGCTCTGCAGTATATAACAAATCTCGGGGAATTTACTTTCCAAATAACTGTGGTGTTTCTAATTCAAATTTTTACATTTGCTGTGGGTAAAGAGCACACATGAATAGTTTCTGTAAATCAGATGATTTGCACCAATTGGAAACATAGTATCTCATGTGAGCCCTATAATCTGTCTCCATGGAGGCATATAGGCTTTTCTGCTGTTCTCTATCTTCTGCGAGATAGAAGTATATTGCATGCTTCTACGGGAAGCTTTAGAAGTTCTTATCCACAGTTTACGAATCTCTGATTCAAGGTATCAGGGAGTTCAGTCCTCATTCACCTTTTGCACCTTTGGGTGCAAGTACGTCAATTGATCCAAAAGTAATTCCTCCTATGCATTTCTGTGGAAACAATAACAGGTACAGAGAACACAATAACACTGTTTGATAGAGCAGTTTCTCCACTACAAAACACTGTTCTTCAGCATGGTCACCATCATTAGCTATGCGTTTTTCCTGTGATGAACAAGAGCCACTGTTTGGTCTCCATCAACATTCAGCAAGCATTGATGAGCGATGGGTGCAATTTTTGAGCATGGAGGAGTTCATTGCACCCCGTTGCTTCATCTGCATTTCCATATCAGACGCCACTGTGTCAGAGTGCCCCTCTGCTGCCATCTGTCCCACAGCAACAACATGGAACAGAATATTGGTGGGAAGGTTCAGCCTCTGCTGCCATATCACCAACATCTGCCTCTGAGATTGTGGGTCAACACCATAAAGTAGGAGGAATTACTTTTGGAGCATCCCTTGTATTTTACCTAGATATATTATCTGTGCAGATCTAACTGAAAAAATGGAGTTGCATTTTAATTCAGGTACCGCTGTGCATTTAAAATTTCTGAAACCAATTTGAGTTTTTGTCTTCATGCTGGACTGATGTTGGCCAGCAGATGCCAGAAGAACATGCCTGTTTAAGCACATCATCTGACACATGGCATCCAGTTTGCATCCATACTATATGTCTAGCTTTGAAAGGATATATTCCTATAAGCATTTTGGTTTTCTTATGAATGTGCAGCATTTTTCCCACTGGTTATTCTTGACAGAGAGCTGTCTCCATCAGAGATGAAGTTTTGTCTTCAGGCTGACTGTCAGTAAGTGCCACACCAAGGTTTGAATGCTGCATGCCTGAGCTGTGCCGTGTTTTGTATCTTTTTGTTGCAAGCAGTTTTTTGTTTGTCTCCAAACTGACTATGGCTAAATAAGTAGGAAGAAATCAACTTGGAAGAAGGCACAGTTATAGTCACTGAGTTTCCAGTCAGCATTAAGTTCTGTGCTGAAAAATGTTCATTTTTCTGGTATAAGGGAATTTCATTAAAGTTGCCTGTGGCACTTAGTGTAATCCCCTACATATGTATGTATGTATGTGCATACACAGCCTACCAGGCTAATATCGTCAAGCAATTCTCTGTAGGTATGCTATTTGCTAAGCCCTCCTCTGCTTTCCAAAGTCAAATCTCTTTGCTGCGCTGCCTGCTGAGGTCCAGCAGTGAGATCCTCCTACAGAGCAGCTCTTCAAGCGACCTGCTTTTTTTTTTGTCTGGTGGCCAGCTGGCAGCCCTCTCAGCTTGGATTCACCTCTCCTTCTGTGGGCTTACAATTAAAGCGAGTGGCTGGGAACTGGGACAGCTGTAATCTAGTCCTGGCTCTGCTGTTGGCATATTCTATGGTAGTAGTCAAGTAGTTCAAGTCTTCCTTGAACCACGTTATTCTTTGTGTATGGAACAGAAATGGCTGTTCTTGCTTATAGATAAGGATGGTTAAAAAGCAATTTATAACTCTTAAAGCTTTTGGAGGTAGAAGATGCTCGAAAGTTATTACAGAAACATGCGAATGCAGTGTATAAATAATATAAAACATTGCTTGATGTATAACTTGTCGGGCTTTTTTCAAGTCCACAAAAAGGTGATTGGACATGTCAGGTAACTTCAAGTAGAAAGACAGCTTTCTTAAAAAGCAGAGAAAGAAATTAGCAGTGAGGCTGTCTGTTCTTTGTAGCTGGGACTTTATGTACCTGGCATGTCTTCTCATCTGTGAAAACATTTCCTGAGCTGCTTCTGTAAATGGCCTGAGGCTGGAGAGCAGCATTTCAGTATCATCTGTCTCTTCTTAAGGCGCATATTCTATGCAGCCATGCTCTTCTCCTGGCCAAGAAAGTTCTTGTTTCTGCAAAAAGAAATGACCTGGAGTGTCAACTCAGTCTTCCACTTAAAGTCTACCTTAGTATTTCTGGTAGAGCTGTAAAGCACTTTGACATCTCTCCAAATTCTAATACCGTGTTTCTGTTTAATTTATTGCTGGCATCATTTTAGTGAAAGCTGAGATTCCTCCTTGTTTAAATTCTCTGGTGGTTGTATAGACTTCCTCATGCTTTGTTTAATTTTGCTCTCTGGGGGATATTGGTAGTCTGAAATGGAAAAAAATACTGAACCAGCATGTACCCTATTTTTCCCCTCTTTCACCCCAAGCCCTGCTGTATTACTGCTGCTGTATACCTGCTGCTGACAATGTGCATCTTCCATTCAGCGGCTATATTACGTCGTCTCCTAGAAACAGCATGAAAGCTATTTAAATTGTTTTTATTCCACTTCTCCCTCTGCCCTATTCTTTCCTCTTCACTATCTTTATATGATATAATGAGATGTTGCTTTGACAGCTCAGCATCCCTTTTCTCTAGCCTCCTCCATGCCCTGCAAATCATTCTGTCACTAAGTGTTGTATGTGTGCACAGCATATGCTGTTAATGGCAGCATAAATAGCCTCCAAGTGCCTGGCGGATTCCAGAAGAAAGGTTCTTGTAACTTAAGTGTAGGAAACCTCTTATCAGTGGATCTTGTTAATACAATAATGTTGCGGAGCAAGTCAATAACCATCTGTTTTTCCCTGAGGGTGTTTGCACATAGGAGAGGGGCAACAATAGTTCTGCCATTTGCCTTGGCACAGCAACTGTAAGTAATGTGCATCACCCAAACGTAAAGACATTTCAGGGTGAAGGGCCAGTGGGAAGCCTCTGCCAGAAGATAAATCTTTATCAATTACTAGTGAATGCGTTTTATCCTAGTAATAGGGCTTTGAACTGCAATTCAAAACAGAACTCTGTTTTGTGAGTGAAAGCAGCATACCTTACTCCCAAGCTGAAGTGGCAGACGTTTGTCACCATTTATGTAATAATTAGAGGCATATAAAGTTACGAATTCAGGAGAATGTCTGTTTTTACAACGTATTTCTCATTTTGAGGGCAAAGATATTGACATAGAGATGCAGCCAATTGTTTTTGAATAAATAGCTTGGACTTGTAGCTATCAGTCAAGTTCTAAGCTGAAAAAGAATGTGGTTCTTATTTGTTCCTAATGGGCTAAAATGAAGAGGTAGGTGAATCTCAGTTACTTATAGCTACAGTCTGAAATACTAAATAAGAATGAGCAGTGCTGTAAATCCAGGTCAGAAACGAAATTGAATCAGTATATCAGTGTGTTAACAGTGATGGTATCCTGAACTGCTAAACTATCAGAGTGTTATAGCAGGCAATTAAATCATAAGGCTGGTACATGAGGCTGTTAATTCTGCCTCAAAATGGGGTGAAATGCCCACTTAACATTTCATAAGCATCTGTACTCTCAGCCTGGCTGCCTGTCTTGATTTCAGCTGTTTGTGAACAAGTTGAACCACTGCTTTACCTGCCAGTGCGACTGCACAGTTGTGCCAGCCTGGCCTCTCCAGGACTGGTTGCTTTGGATCACAAAGCCAACCTCACTCTGAAGAGATCTTCTTTTCAAAGCTGTTCATGAACTTAAGGGTGAGCTGTAAAACTGAGGACTTTATGGTCAATTTTCTTGCCCTCTAGGATAGTATTCTTAAAGAAGTATTTCTCAACTACTTAAATATCAGGTAGAACTCTAGAGTAAATTTTATAGGGAGCAGCCTTAGACCTGTGTGTGTGTGTACAAAACTCTCTATCTTAATTTTCTGATCACGATGAAGACACAAGCACTTCAACATGGAGGATTCTCAAGCCATTGTAATATACTGCTTTGTTGTGTTATGGGAGACTGTCCTCTTTCTATCCAGCTGATGCATTGCCTAGTCAGAAATATTTTAGCTAAGACTGTATTACGCTTTCTTTTATTTTATTAGACCCTCTCTGTGCCACTAACATACTGACTGTTTTCAATTTTAGCTCAAAGTATGTAATATACAGGAGAATATATCTGCTGCAAAATTTTCAGATGGCTTTGTATTTTTGGGTTATATTATGAAAAATTAATGTCTTATTCTTTTTGCTCATATCTGGGAGGAAATAATGTGCATTTTCTTCTCATCAATTCTTAAATCAGGTTTGCAGGTAGTGGCAAAAACTTGGTCTTGATGTTTCTGTGGCTTGTGAGAGGGTCTTAGGATCTGAGAGTTTTAAAAGAGTGTCTTGGAAGCCTCTTACTGTAGAGACAGTGGAGTAATAGACTAGAACTGTAACAGATTTTATTTTCTGGCACCAGAGACCTTGTCTGTGGAACAAGTTGGAGGTTTTCAAGAGGTAGGCGGGAGGTGAAGAGCTTAAAATGTGTAGCTGTGTGTGCCATTTACTGATATGTAGAATTCATCCATGTGTAGGAATCTAAGAAACTGGTCGTGTAGTTGACTTGCACTGTTTTCACCTTTCTGGAAGCTGCATTTCCTTGTATAGGTGATAGCCCTATGAAGAAGTTTTAAGTCCAGGATTGTTGTTTGTACTGTGTGAACTGTTGCTGTTTCTTGCCTTACCCCCCCAACTTTACCAGAGATTTGAGGAGGGATGGTAGGTGTTCAGGACTTCATTATTTTTACTAGCCTTTTTTTTTTTCCTCCCCTAATAATTTCCTCTATTTCTTAAATACAAAATTGGAATAATTTTAGCTAATTACGTGAAGTTATCATCTTTAGTTAAGCCAAAAATGTAGGCGTTCAGTACTAGAAAGTGTGGTTGTATGAAGTGCTCAGTACCTTGTATACATCTCTCCAAAAGCTAATGAACAAAACCCCGAGATTTAATATAATATTATTACAATGTGGTAAACTTAGGCCTCTGGGAAATGCAAACTGAGGCTACGAGTTTGGTTGACTGTGGGCTGTGTATATATAACTTGAGAGTAATAATGTTACTGTTATTGCAGTATTATGTTTCTAGCATCCTGGGGACTGCTTTTTTGCATAAAAATACTCAATTTGTTTATCAGGGAACCGAATAAATGCTTCCAGTGTATGGATCTTGTATCTTTATGCTGAAAAAGGAGAAAAAAAAAAAAAAAAAACGCATTTACCAAGGTTGGCTAAAAATCTTGCTTATGTTATGTAAAGAAACCTGTTTCCTGTGAAATCTGCAGACATCTGATGGTTTTGGTTAACTGAACCCAGCTGTAATCAAAATACAGTTTGGTCTTTGGTTTAAGCATAACGTGCCCACACAGCTACTGCAAGAGATGTTCCTGTGTCCAGCCCTGGTGGCACGCTGCCAGTGCTGCCCCACTGCGTAGCTGCGTGTGATGGCTGCCAGCCCCAAAGCAGTGCTGCACCCAAAGAGAGGGCTTGCCTCTCTGCAGGAAGTGTCGCGGTAACAGCAGTGAGATAACTTCTCCATCATTCCCATCAATTGCGGAAGGAAGGAGGCACCATCCAGCTGAGCAGAGCCTGTAGCATGCCTGTGAGCGCGTGGGGAACCTAAGGGCAGGGCTTGGGGCCAGTGCTTGCTGTGAGGCTCTCCTGGCATTCTCAGGTTCCAGGGAGAAAGAGGGATGCATGCACAGGTATCATTCAAGATGTCTTGAAGTAGTGTACAGGAGGTCATTTTTGATGGCCATGCTTCTGGCAACTTTGGTGTAGCACAGTGCTTGAAATGGTGGGGAAAGCAGAGGGATCTTGGCGTTCAGGCGTCACTCCTCTTGGCTCAGATCCAAGTACCATTAATATGACATGAGACGTTTTGTTGGCGTTTGATTAACTGGGAGGCTTGTTCTTGTTTTGTGTCACACGTTGCGTGTTAACCACCCAGCATGCTGACATGTGTTATTAAAAACAAGCAGTGCTAAACTGGGAGGCAGGCTGGCAGGGCCTGCAGGGAGGAGGCAGAGGGGGCTGCCCTGCTGGGGCTGCCCGGGTGCGCCTCACACCTGCGGCTTCAGAGTTCAGCACTATGTTCTCAACATCTTGAAGCTTTCTTCAGCTGTCCTTTGCAGGTAAAGCATCCTGACAAAACTTGCGAGTAGTAAATGGCAGATTAGCCGTACTGCTGAGGCAGGACTTCCTGCAGGAGCTGTGTAGGTGTGTGCTGCTTCTCCTTTTGGCAGCCGCTGCCCAGCGTTGTGGTCGCTGGGACCCGGGAGGAGAGGGTGCTCCAGCACTGGGATTTTCCACTCGCCTGCTCCTCGGAAGCTTTGGCTGCTGCTGTTCGTGCAGGCAGCCCAGTAGAGGGCTGCCGAGGGCCGGTCCCAGGGAGCTGAGGTCTTGCTTAGTTCCAGTTTGCAGGTGGGATTAGAGCAATGGGGTGGTTCTCTTCCAGGGCGTTCGCTGTTTCTGTGAGTTGAGGTTTGGTGAAATCAAGAATGTGACTGGACTTTTCCTATTTCATCATTAATGAAGTTCAAGAACAAAACCTGGAGCACTAGCAAAGCTTCTTTTCCCTCCAGTTCCCCTCGCATTCTCCTTTTTATGTGAAGTTTTTTGATGTTCCCTCTGTTGACAGGGGTCTCGGTGTGGAAACCATTCCAGATTTCCCCATCAACAGTAGGGTGTCTTTAAAGGAGGTGCTACCTAGACAGGGAGTTAGGATTACCAGTGCTAAATACTGAAAGGAGTGAAAATTGCAGCACCATGGCTGTTGAGATCTTAGCTTTTATTTTCAGGCCAGCCTCACAACGTAATGAGAAACCTCCTGCTGATTCGGTGGGCACTTTCAATTCCCCTTGAAGTTAGAGGTGCCCTCTGACCTGTTTCCAGACAGCTGTGTAAAGCTTGTGAAAACACCCAGGTTGTCTTGTCTGGCAGTGCTGGTCTGCATCTCCTGGTGCTGGCAGAGATGGGCGGCCTGGGGGAGCTCGGTGTGGGCCTGCAGGGTGGAGCCACGCTGGCAGCTCCAGCGTGGTTCCCTGGCTGCCACAGGGCTCTTGGCCATTTGTCACCTCTGCAGCTGAATGCCTTCTTCATCGCTTTGCCCACTGATTTATTCCTGAAGCACTGTAGTCCTGTGATTGATGGCTGATTGTGAGAATCTGTTAAGATTTTGGGAAGGGGGAAGCAGGACTTGCATAAGATGCCTTGTCCTTCTTGATAACAAGTGTCTGCTCTTTTTGTTCCTTTGAGGCAGGCACAAGGGGAAAATAAAAAGCTTTAAATGAACCTGCTAATTCCCAGGTAGAGATTTTAGTCCTTTTGTTTGGAATGATTCTTTTTTCCACAGAAACAAATTGTATCCTTGCAAATCGTGGAGTGTGACTAGAGGGAAAACAGCAGCAGCGAGTGAGCTGCTGGCAGATGGGGGGGCACATTTTCATGCTGCTGTCGTGAATCACAGCCAGAAAGAGAAATCTGTAAAGACTCATACAGAACAAGAGGGTTTTCAAATAGCTGGAGTCTCTGCGACACATCAGCAGCTCTTTTAAATGACCTGTTGAATTAACTTCTGACTTAAAATGTATTTTCAGAGTAAAAGAACAAGCGGTTTTTTCGCCTGACTTCTTCTTTTTCTGCAGCAAAAAAAATAATAAAAAAAATATTAAAAAAAAAATTGGGATGTCAGATGGAGATAAAGGTTCTGCAAGGACAGTTCGAGATGGGGAAAAATGGATGGCTTCTCAGAGTGATCTTGTAGGAGTCCAGTAGTAGTCATTGGTTTGATTTGAGATCATGAGAGAGCTTTTATTTCACAGAAGCCAACCATCCTCTGCCCTCAGTTTGTCCTGAACAAGCTCTTGTTCTCGAATGGTGACCTGTGCTAAATTACATCTCTTCACTGCACTGGAAACCAGATCTGTGAGTAATGAATTAACAGGAAAACAATCTTCAGCCTTACTTGAAGTACCTAGTATATATTTCGGGCAGTTACACTTGATGAGTAGGGGAATAATGCTCTTCAAATTGCACAACAACTTTTAACTGCAGATTTAGTTTCTGTTTCTAAAGATTATGGTCAGATTTCTCTTTTCAAGCTTCCAGTCCTTCAGATGTAGGAATCGAGCTCTCATTGGGCAACTAGGACATTCATACTTTTTAAAGGGGCTGGGGGGAAATCTCCTTCCATGTATTTTTCTATTTCATCAGCAAGCTTGGAATAGATACTGTTTGAATTTAAAGTTGTCTTTATTGTAATGTGACAAGAAAACTCTCTTTGTCAGAAAAGACAATGTTAAAAAGTAAAGCAGTAAAAACCTACAAAGCTGAGTGAGGAAGTACAGGAAGGGAAGAAGGAGGTAGGTGAACTGACTCTGGTCAAGACTTTTGACAAGAATGTAATAACCTTAAATGAGGTTTGTTCCCATCAGACATTGGAGCCATCCTGACCTTACTTAACTCTGATTTATTCATCATGGGAACGGATTTTCTATCTCTTGTATTCAGTGACTGACGGGCAGGAGTAATTTCTCTCTCAGTACAGATGAGTACACTCTGGTAGACTCCATTTGCCACGTTGACAGGAGCAGAGTGCCATCAGCCACAGAGATAGCTGAAGAAATATTTTCCTTTTCAGTCTTGCTCTCTTAACGTGTGCATGATGCATGTGCAACAGTAGGAGAGGAGGAAGGTTACTAAATTGTATGAAACCTGAGTCATGAATTCCCTTTACTGTCTGAAATTGCAAATCACAAGGAAAAAGGGTAGCTGTGGCTTTGCTTTTATTCCCCCTTCTTTGAAGCAGGGAAGCATCTGTCCTTCCTCTCAATCCCACTCATGCTGTTTTTGTGCTTAACACATTTTGTGTCTCTTTGCAGATATGCTCTTTCTATCTGTAGCATCTTCGGCTGTTACCATTCTCACATGCTGAATTTCTTTCTGTAAAGTTGGCAAAGAAGAGGCATGGTGGTGGTGTCTTCATTATTTCTGCTGCTTAATTCGTGTGTTCATAATGTTTTTGCTTTCTTCTTTTCCAAGGTAGCAAATGGTGACTTTGTAGTGTAACTCTGTTGGGTTGCAATGTAACATTTGCAAAGTTCTCTACAGGACTTCACGTGAAATAATACAGCAAAATGCGGTCTGATACTGTGTTTCTTTGGCTGTGCAATCTCACCTTTCTCACCAGACTGTGGCCTAGTTTGTTGCAGAGGAGACTGCAATGATCAGAACTTAATGTAAGTCAGTATAGGCAAATTGCAACAAGCTGTTTAAGGACTTGAAACTAGATCATCTCTGAGGTCCCTTCCAACTCAAGCCATTATATGACTTAATTAAAACCCATGTGTTGCCTTTCTCCTGTCTACTTTTTTTCTGTAATGACAGATATTTTAAATGCAACTGGTAATCTCTTTGAAAAATACTCATATTATTGCAGTGTTTATCTCACCAAATCAAAACTGTTTGTTAACTTAACCAGAATTCTTAAATCTGTAATGCTGCTTCTTAGACTGACTTTTGCCTGTCCGCTTTTCCTATGCTATTACAAAAAACAGAAAACTCTGACATACTATGAACTAGAATATGGGACTGACCTTCATATCAATTATTGGAGGTCCTGGAACCTGTTTTTTGTATTTAAATGTATAAGGGTTTCCTTTTATTTGTATAAATGTACCATTACAGAATATGGAAATTCCATCACTGACTTTTGCACTTGCCTATTCCGTGATAAACAGTGTCTTGGTATTTGACAGCTGCGTGATAAAAGCTGTGGTATTTGCAGGAGAAGGATGAGAATACTTGGCAGGATAGGACAATTTAATTTCTTCTCACCACTTACTGCTTCTGGAATTCTGACATTTTTTCCCCCTTTATTTTTAGTGATTCTTTCCTCCTTTAACTCTCAAAAGTTAATCTACCACTGCCTCTTTGCTTTCGAGATTGCTTGCTGCTGACCTTTAACAAGCCCTGCAAATGTTAAACTAGTTGGTAGGGTTTGTATACTTTTTAACAAATAAGGAAGCTATAGAGCTGGTAAATGTTCCAACATCAGTGGAGCTTTTTTTAATTCTGTAAAGCCCAGAAAGGATGGTTCTAAAGGGACAAAAGGGATAGCCATTACAGAAGCTTCCTTAGCTGAAGGGCAGTTGCCTTTTTCATAGAGATTTCCTGTAGTACCAGCTTTATTTCTCATTTCCCTCTTTCCCTATAAAGCAATGGCTGATATGCTTCATGCACTAGAAGAACAACTGTGACACTCTGAATCATTTCCACCAGCTTTCGTCTCTAGACCAGAGCTGATGATCTGGTTTGCATTAATTCCCGCCCCCCCCCCATCCATTTGCTCTCTCCCTCTATCTATATGAAACTCATGAGCCAGAGTTGAGATGTGGTGCAAGATGCTAAAGCGGCTCTCTTTTTTTAATGTTTAATACATTTGGGTATTTAATTTCAAGCCTGACGTTATATTTAATAAGTTCAATAATTCTCTAAAAAACTGTCCTTAATTAAACAGTTTCACGCTGCTATTCAAACACAGCTTTCCATTCTCTGAAATGTAGCTGTGCTGCTGCTTAGCTTGTGCATTAAAACAGTAATGGCCTGTGTGACAGCGTCCGACACGCTGTGACGTTCCCAGTGCTTAAGATTCACTTCAGTTTCGAGAGTGAAAATCTATTTGTAAATAACCGAGTGATTCTGATATTAACAAGATCTCTCAAGTGCTGTAGTATTTCCAGCGGATGGTGGATAATAAGTGCATTGTTAATGGAATGCTGACACCTCTTCCGTGCTTTTTCTTCTCAGAGGGTTTAAATAATCTTTTGAAATCACCTTGGGAATTTTAATCCGTACTAAGCGCAGTGTTTTTTCTTGGGTTATCAGAACGAAGCAAGCCGTACAATGTTTCTTTGGCATGGTTGCATTGGAGATCATGACATTTAGAGTTTATGCTAGCTCTTTTGTGCCTGTAACAGTGAGGTGCTGGTTTTCCTTTAGAAGGAAAAGAAAGTGCTATTTGTGTGGTTCCCTCCACGTCTCCCCACCCCAGCACAGCACTGCCTAGGTGTTAATGGGGGACACAGCTCCCAAAAGCAAACAAAGATGCATTTTTTTTTCTTTAAAGTGAGTGTGATTAATCTCTGGTTTTTNTTTTTTTTTTTTTTTGTTTTTTTTTTTTTTTTTTTTTTTTTTTTGTAGCCAAAATATTTTGGGGATAATTTCTGTCAAGGTGGATAAAAATCTAGCCTTGTAAGAGCTGCTGGTCTGTGTCATATTGGCTTCCAACCTCCCTGCCACTTTTAAGAAAATGCAGAATAGGAAGGTCACTCCAAAAGTAATGCCTCCTATTTATTTATGTGGAAACTACCACAGGTAGAAAGGGCACAATGACACTGTTTGATAGAGCAAATTCTCACCTACAAAACATTGTTTTTCAGCACAGTCACCAACATCAGCTGTGCATTTTCACCAGGGATGAACAAGAGCCTGCATGCCGCATTTGTGGGGGGGGGGTTTAAAAAAAAGTCTACACTGGCATAGGTAACCTGCTGATGCCATTACTGAAACACACCACCCACTGCCTCACTGTGCCAACATCCAGTGTTTGATCTCCACAAACATTCAGCAAACATTGATGAATGTCAGTGCATACAGTTTTTTCCATGTGGAGGAATTCATTTCCACCCGTTTGCTTCATTGGCACTTCCATGTCAGACTGCCCCTCTGCTGCATGTGGATTGGAATGGAATATTGGTGGGAAGGTTCAACCTCTACTCCCATACCACCAACATCCACCTCTGATGTTGTGGGCCAGCATCATAAAAGTAGGAGGCATTACTTTCAGAGCAGCCCTCATATACCTTACTGTGTAACACCTATGTATTTTGCAGTGTTGCTGGAGAGCAAACTTAGTGGGGTGAAGGATTCGTTCTTCCATCTGACCAGTAAGAATTTTTAACAGATGTAACGTGCTGGGTCATAACTGTAGTTTTTGGTGTGTGTTTACGTTACTGTCCAGACAGCTTGACACTAGACAAATGAATGGCAGAACTTTATTTCAAGCAACCTCTCTGGCTCTGATTGACCAACTCCTTAAGGTGCTGGACTGATGTTCTCAAACTGGCGTGTGCTAAGAAAAGAATAATCTAGCGTATTTTTTTTAACTTGCCAAAGAAATGGTTTGTGTGTTGTTAAGAGCTTCATTAGTTCCTAAACATCTTTTAAAGTAAAAAAATAAAAACAAAATATGTGAGTTAGAACTTCTATTGTACTTAACAGGACTATTTTAATACAAGCCTTTGAAGTAGCCTGAAAAATTTTCCTAGGTGTAAGCTCTCTATTACTGTACCCCTCCAGCTTTTCTGATCCTCTTCAAGAACTCCCGGTATGTCAATGTACTGATTTTCTTCTTACTTCAGACAGACTACATGGATTCTTATTCTTTGGTGGCAATAAGCATGTTTAATCACAAACCCATCTCATTTCTCCTGTGAAAGATGTGAAATTGTCCAGAGAGGAATTTAAGACTGATCTTGGAAAGAGGAATTCCTACTTGAGCGATGTTGCTGTTCCGATAGAGCCCAAGAGATGTGAATACTGTGGTCAAGTTTGTACATATAATTAGAAAGGCAGCGAGCTGGAGGCCTGTTGTAACTAAGATGCATGACTCTGTTATCTGACCTGAGTTTGATCCCTGGGCTTTGATCTATATTGGACTTTTTCTGTGTATGCTGTTTCAGTGTCTGCAGCTTTTGATTTAACATAGGTAACCTAGCGCATATGGAAAAGAAAACAACTCGCAAAAACAAAACAAAGCCCAAACAAATAATTGTGTAGCTCCTGATGTTATATTTTAATTGGACTGTTGTATAGCTTAGAGGATGGGCCACAAGGGAACAGCCAATTACTCTGTTTATCTGTCTAAAAGCCTTTTCATTATAGAATACTGATTAAGATTATATAGCTTCATATTGTTTCATGTTATTGATTTCCACCAAACCCAAGTCGATGGTCTCATTAATTGACAATTACCTTTTTTCCCATGTTTCAGAAAATTGACATGAGCAACCTGAGGTGTTAAGTTTAATTTGAACTAGGTATCAGTGTGCCTGTTTAATCTTTAACAAGAGCCATTAGGCTCCCTCCTTTTAATTTTAGTCAGGCCATAAAGGCATCTCTGCAGGCAGGCTGTGACCCTTTCAGCATAAGGGGAGCAAAGCAGGTCTGTAGGGAAATAATGAGTATCTGTGGTAGGGCTTTTTGTCAGTCAGTGCCAAAAGGAGGAAATCAATGTTTTACCTATCACAGTTGCTGCAGTAAAGTTTGGGGTCCCTGACATCTGCCATTGTAGTGTAGTTCAGTTGGAAGGGACCTTCAAAGAACAGGAGACATTGCCTTCATTTCTGGGAGTTATGCTATCTGATTAATATGAAAGTGCAGAGTTATCATTCAGAAGAAGGGAAGAGGCCATTTTTCCGGTTACGGAACTGAGATGATATGTAAATATGAGTCACACCAAGGTAACAATTCTGGATTTAGTGGTATGTTTGGAAAAGGAAAAAGAATGTGGGGTTGATAATACTAGAAATGAAGATGTTCCATTAACCAATATAGAAGACAAGGGACTGGCAAGCATTTTAGTTGTGTAAAAAATGTACTTGCTACATATTTTTGTGCCTTCAGTTTGTTGCACCGCATGCGTCTTGCTGAAATTGTTAGATGCCAGAAGGGCTGAAAGGGCTGAAACCTGAAGCACAGAGCTGATTGTTTTTGGAGGGAGGAGCCTCGTGTATAAAATGTGAAGATAGGGTTTTTGTTTTGTAAGATGAAGACTGCCTTTGTGGATGTTAAATTCCAATAATCCTTGTTCATACATCTTACATACAGCGATCAGACTTTGATCAATGGTAGGTTGCAGCTTCCCTTAGCTCTGTTAGCTGCCCCTTGCGAGTCCTGTAAGTTTCATGTCCTCTGGGCATGACAACAGTGTTCCTTAATTTAGGTCATCGTGAAAGTGGCAATACAGGGCTGGAGGACATCAGCATGCTGGTAGTGCCACAGCCTCATCTCTTCAGGAACTTTCCCAACAGTCTTCAACCACAATGAGCATTAAAGTCCTTTCATATCTTCAGAAAAGATGCTTCAGGGCAAAGAAACAGTTGGGATAATAGCCCTATGTGTTTAATCAGAGAAGAAAAATGAAGCTTCTTGTGAGCAGCTCTACCTATCCAAGCTAAGCTAAGCCAGCAGGACTTGATTATAATCAGGAACATCAGATGTTTCTCCCTGCATGCATACCAGAGGTCAGATACTTTATTCCGAATGTAGAAAGCAATGGAAAGTTTCGTACTACTATTTTCAAAGATTTACAAGGAACTTCACTCTGCTTCCTAAAAACGATTAGGAACAGTCTTCCAGGTCCTATCCCAACTATTACAGCTGTGTATCGTTTTGCAGAGTTCATCTTTCTCTTCTAGTTGTAGTTCTGCTTCAGCAGGTAACCTCAGTGGCTTGAAATTAGCAGGTGATCTTGATAGAATTTCTTAAGAAGCTTGTGTCATTTTGATTAGTCTTCAGAATGTCTTAGGTACTTTTCAAATAGGAACTACAGTCCTTCTTTCCAGTTTCCATTGGTTATTAATTGTATCAGTGCCATTATTAAGAGCTTGTGGCTAGGACCCAAGGAGACCAAGTTTAGAGTTATTTCAGTCTCAAAGATATTAAATTACGGTCTTCATTTTTTTTTTTCCCCCCAAAGTGGAATTTAATGAAAGATCATTTCAATTTTACTTTGAAATAATATTTTGTTTTGGTGTCAGTAAGTGTATCACTGTAAATATACTGTTTTATTTTGTTTAGTCAGTCTCTCTAAGAACAAAGGAGATTTATGGTTCAATTACAGACACTTCGATCTCTAAGTTGTAGTAGAGGAGATGGTAGCAATCTTCTGTGAGCCAGAATTTGTTACTGCAGTTTTCCAACGATTACAGCATTTATTATGCTGATGAATTTAAAAGCTCTTTTAACTTGTCTTTCGGGTTAGGTAGTGGATGCGTTTTGAAGTCGATGCCAAAGCTTCCATTGACTAGAAGAGCATCAGAATTTTACTCTCTTTTTCCTTTCCCATCTTAGAAAAGTATCACAGAATCACGGGGGTTGAATGGGACCTCTGAAGATCATCTAGTCCAAACCCCTGATAAAGCAGGTTCCCTAGAGTAGGTTGCACAGGAAAGCATCCAGGTTGATTTTGAGTATCTCCAGAGAAGGAGACTCCACAACCTCTCTGGGCAGCTTGTTCCAGCGCTCTGCCACCCTCAAGCTAAACAATTTTTTTTCTCGTGTTCATATGGAACTTCTTGTGTTCCAATTGGCGCCCAGTGACAGGACAAGGGGCAATGGGCACAACTGAAAAGAGCCTGGCCCCATCCACTTATCACCTGCCCTTTAGATATTTGTAAGTATTGATAAGATCCCCTCTGTTTTCTCCAGGCTGAACAGTCCCAGGTTTCTCAGCCTTTCCTCATAAGAGAGATGCTTCAGGCCCCTACTCATCTCTATAGCCCTCTGCTGGACTCTCTCCAGTAGCTCCCTGTCTTTCTTGAACTGGGGATCCGAGAAGGGGACACTACTCCAGATGGTGCCGCACCGGGGGGTGTAAGGGGACTTCATAAGGTTCCTCTCTGCCCAGCTCTCCAGCCTGTCCAGGTCTCACTGAACAGCAGTACAGCCTTCTCATGTGTCAGCCACTCCTCCCAGCTTCCTATCATCTGCAAACTTGCTGAGGGTGCATTCTGCCCCTTCACTCAGGTCATCGATGAAGATGGTGAACAAGATCGGACTCAGTACCGACCCCTGGGGAACACCGCTAGTTACAGCCTCCAGCTGGACTCTGTGCTGATGGTCACAACCCTCTGAGCTCTGCCAGTCAGCCAGTTCTCAATCCACCTCACTGTCCACTCGTCTATACCACATTTCCTAAGCTTTCCTATGAAGATGTTATGGGAGGCAATATCAAAAGCCTGTCTGAAGTCAAGGTAGACTACATCCGCTGCTCTCCCCTCATCTACTCAGCACTGGTTGAGTATGATTTCCCCTTGGTGAATCTATGTTTGACTACTCCTGATAGCCTTGTTTTTTTTCCTACTTGCTTGGAAATGGCATCCAGAAGAAATTGTTTAATTAATCTATTATTCCACTATTTGTCCTTCAGCATTGCATCAGGAAAAAGCATGTTTTCGAGATTATCGAACATGTATGCGACAACATAGTTGTTGGCTTCCCACAGCCTCATTTTTAATTTTTGTCCTGACCTGTTTTAGGACTCCATCTCTGTTGCATTTCATTTCATGATAGTGTTAAGGAAGAGGTGATTTTTTAATTGTTTATTTTTAGAGATTAAGGATCTGATATTTTATCACATCTCTTTGATTTGTTCCTTTTTGAGTGGGGTTGAGAGGATAAAAGGTACAATAGACTTTAATCTGAGAATTCTTGCTGAAAGAATTTAAAGCTTGATAGGGTCTGCTTTTTTTTTTTTCTTTAAGCCATTGACACAGACTGAATTGATATGAAGCCTCAGGCCTTCCATTGCCGAATTTGTCCAGAGCATGAAGAATCTCATCATTACAGAGTGCACTTGAAGCTTGGAGTATAGAGAGCATGATGACTACTTTGATGGTTGACTTCTGCACCCTATGAGTCAGTGTCATCAGTGCACTTAATGTCTAGGTTTGTGCCAGCATTCGCATTCGTGTGCTTGAGTGATGGCAGCTGATAATGACTCATGCTTCTTTTACTGATGTCCTATCACTTTTTCTCTGGCTTCGGGGACCTTCCATTGAATCTCAAAGAGCAATTACTGGGAAAGAATGAAGACTCTATGTATGAATAAGGGTTAAGGAATCCAGAAGGACTCCGAACATTGTTTTACCTAAGAAAGCAGGATGTTTTTCTTTAATTTTCTTTAATTTTCTTGAAATAATGTTATCTGTCGTGTCTTCTGTTTTTATCAGAGTAGTTTAAGATCCTGTATCGCATTGCAGGTTTAGCCACAGAAATTCTTAAGGTAAGGTGACTGTGCTCATTTGTTCACTACTTGGTGGTTGTTGTAGTTTATAAAATAAACTCAACAGAAGTTGCAGTGTTTAAAAATGTTGCAGCAGAAGTGATTCTACCCTTTCCATCTATCTCAGGGAGAACAAACACTGTTGTACTAGTGTACAGATCTGGAAAGGTTTAAGATCATTATTATTTACATTTATTGAATCATTTAATTTATGAAATTCTATTTTAAGTCAGTACATAAAAAACAAAACAAAAAACTATTAGACAAAACACTTGTTGGATATCTGGCTCTCCTTGTCCTACTTCCCCATCTCTTTGTTGTCTTCGCTGGCAGGAAGATAGACATTCACATGGTCATGCCACCAACTCTATGACAACATCCTCTAGTGTGTGTGATGCTGCAGTATTAGCAATGATTAAGTCAGTAAGGGATAGAAGTGGTAAAGACAAGTTGTTTTTGGACTTTGCTGCTGAAATAGAGTTGTAAGTTCCATAACACAGCCAGACCGGTGCCTGTTCCAGAGATACTTCTTGTTGGAACATCGCATGATCTGGCAGTAACAAAAAGGTTGACCACCTTGATGTTTTTCTCAGAAAAGGCGTGTGAATTAAGAGGCATCAACAACAGTTGAAGACAAGCTGGCCTCTTGTGCTCAGGGCAGTGGGCCATCAGACTGGTGCTTCTGGGACTGTGCAACGCTTGAGGTGTTGGTAGCCTCCTGACTGCTGGTAACTTGGGGGTTACTCTTGCACCTTGTGTTTTGAGGGGTTGTGCTTTCAAATTCTGTCCTTCTAAAAATTTTTTGGTCAGAACTTACAGCCTAGCAGGTAACTATACCCACTGGTGCTGAAAAACAATAGCATTACACTGCATGCATGAGCCTGGGAGGACTTATTCTCATGCTGTTTCTTAAAAACCAGAGAAATAGATACTAAAGGCATAAGCTGGTTGTGCAATCTTATCTTTACGACAGAATCTTTGTGTTTTTGTTAGTATCTAGGCTACTTCCCTGCACTGAGAAGTTAGGAGTTCCGGTCACCACTGGGACTGTGTCTCAGCTGAATGCACACAAATGTACTGGGCTCTTCTGGAGGCTGTGCTTCTAATCCTATGTGTTGCTTTTGGAACAGGATAGCTTCCTTGCTCTGACTTTATTTTATCCTTGTAGCTATCAATCATTCTTTTAATTGATTTGAAAAATTAAAAGTAATTAGAAAGTTTTATTAAAAGATTGAACATCAGATAAACTTAGTACCTATTAACAAAATCACCAGATGAGTGCTTCCTATAGGGAGTTAGAAGGGATGTTTTTATTTAAAAA